>JAINUT010000013.1:0-365929 GCA_020205555.1 Panax stipuleanatus
GTTTCATTGTTTTCTCTAAAATTTTTAAAGAAAGAGGTGATTAGGAGTTCTATTACTTCGTTCTAATATGATTAGTATCAAAAGGAGCAATCCCACGACTATCGCGTTAAAAACGATGCGTAGTACATCTCACACAAGTCTTGATTTAGGTAGACCTTTTTATTGATTCATTGGATTTCAAATTGTCAATGAAAGAGGTTTTTATGAGTCTTATGACTTCGTTCTAGTTCGATTTGCATCAAAAGAAGCAATTCTATCACTAGTGCCTTCAAAACGATCCGTACATCTCACACATGTCTTCATTTAGGAAGACCTTCTTATTGTTTCATTAGTTCTTTAAAATTGTAAAAATATAGGTGATTATGAGTCCTATTATTTCGTTCTAGTTGAAATTAGAATCAAAAGGAGCAATCCCATCACTATAGCGTCCAAAACGATGCGTTAGATCTCACACAAGTTCTTCATTTAGGGAGACCTTCATATTGTTCATTGGTTTGTTCAAATTTACAAAGAAGAGGTGATTAAGAGTTGTTTTACTTCGTTCTACTTTGATTAGGCTCAAAAGAAGAAACCCATGACTATCACGTTCAAAACCATGCGTACATCTCACACAGGTCTTTATTTTAGGGAGACCTTATTATATTCATTGGTGCTCTAAAATTGTCAAGAAAGAGTTGATAAGAGTCCTATAACTTCGTTTCTAATTTGATTAGCATCAAAAGGAGCAATCCATGACTATCGCGTTCAAAACGATGCGTACATCTCACACAAGTCTTTATTTAAAGAGACTTTCTTATTGTTTCATTGGTTCTCTAAAATTATCAAAGAAAGAAATGATTATGAGTCCTATTACTCGGTTCTAATTTGATTAGCATCAAAAGGAGCATTCCATGACTATCGCCGGTTAAAAACGATTTGTAACTCTCACACAAGTCTTGATTTAGGGGAGAACTTCTTATTGTGTCATTGGTTCCCTAAATTATCAGAGAAAGAGGTGATTATGAGTCCTATGACTTTTTTCTATTAGATTAGCATTAAATGGAGCAATCCTATCATTAGCGCCTTCAAAACGATCCGTACACTCACACAAGTTTTCATTTATGGAGACCTTCTTAGTGTTTTGTTAGTTTTTAACAAATTGTCAAAATATAGGTGATTATGAGTCATATTACTTCGTTCTAGTTGAAAGAGCATCAAAGGAGTAATCCAATCAATATCGCGTCCAAAACGATGCGTTGATCTCACAAAGTCTTCATTTAGGGAGACCTTCGTATTGTTTCATTGGTTGTATCAAATTTACAAAGAAAGTGGAGATTACGAGTTGTATTACTTCGTTCTACTTTGATTAGCGTTAAAAGGAGAAACCCATGACTGTGGCGTTCAAAACCATGCGTAGATCTCACACAAGTCTTCATTTAGGAGACCTTATTGTTTCATTGATGTTCTAAAATTGTCAAAGAAAGAAGTGATTAGGAGTCCTATAACTTCGTTCTTGTTTGATTAGCATCAAAAGGAGCAATTCCATGACTATCACGTTCAAAACCATGCGTACATCTCACACAAGTCTTCATTTAACGAGACCTTCTTATTGTTTCATTGGTTCTCTAAAATTGTCAAAGAAAGAGGTGATTATGAGTCATATTAACTTCGTTATAGTTGAAATTAGCATCAAAAGTATCAATCCCAATCAATATCGCGTCCAAAACGATGCTTAATCTCACACAAGTCTTCATTTAGGGAGACCTTCATATTGTTTCATTGGTTGTATCAGATTTACAAAGAAAGAGGTGATTAAGAGTTGTATTACTTAGTTCAACTTTGATTAGTGTTAAAGGAGAAACCCATGACTTGTGGCGTTCAAAACTATGCGTACATCTCGCACAGGTCTTCATTTAGGGAGACCTTATTGTTTCATTGGGGTTCTAAAATTGTAAAGAAAGAGGTGATTAGGAGTCCTATAACTTCGTTGTTGTATGATTAGCATCAAAAGGAGCAATTCCGTGACTATCGCGTTCAAAACCATGCGTACATCTCACACAAGTCTCCATTCAAAGAGACCTTTTATTGTTTCATTGGTTCTCTAAAATTTTTAAAGAAAGAGGTGATTAGGAGTTCTATACTTTGTTCTAATATGATTAGTATCAAAAGGAACAATCCCATGACTATCGCGTTAAAAACGATGCGTAGTACATCTCACACAAGTCCTGATTTAGGTAGACCTTTTTATTGATTCATTGGATTTCTCAAATTGTCAATGAAAGAGGTTTTTATGAGTCTTATGACTTCGTTCTAGCTCGATTTGCATCAAAAGAAGCAATTCTATCACCAGTGCCTCCAAAACGATCCGTACATCTCACACTTGTCTTCATTTAGGAAGTCCTTCTTATTGTTTCATTAGTTCTTTAAAATTGTAAAAATATAGGTGATTATGAGTCCTATTATTTCGTTCTAGTTGAAATTAAAATCAAAAGGAGCAATCCCATCACTATAGCGTCCAAAACGATACGTAGATCTCACACAAGTCTTCATTTAGGGAGACCTTCATATTGTTCCATTGGTTGTTTCAAATTTACAAAGAAAGAGGTGATTAAGAGTTGTTTTACTTCGTTCTACTTTGATTAGCGTCAAAAGAAGAAACCCATGACTATTACGTTCTAAATCATGCGTACATCTCACACAAGTCTTTCTTTAGGGAGACCTTCTTATTATTTCATTGGTGCTCTAAAATTGTCAAAGAAAGAGCTGATTAGGAGTCCTATAACTTCGTTCTAATTTAATTAGCATCAAAAAGAGCAATCCCATGACTATCGCGTTCAAAACGATGCGTACATCTCACACAAATCTTTATTTAAAGAGACTTTCTTATTGTTTCATTGGTTCTCTAAAATTATCAAAGAAAGAGATGATTATGAGTCCTATTACTTGGTTCTAATTTGATTAGCATCAAAAGGAGCATTCCATGACTATCGCGTTAAAAACGATGTGTACATCTCACACAAGTCTTGATTTAGGGGAGAACTTCTTATTGTGTCATTGGTTCCCTTAAATTATCAGAGAAAGAGGTGATTATGAGTCCTATGACTTCTTTCTATTTAGATTAGCATTAAATGGAGCAATCCTATCAATAGAGCCTTCAAAACGATCCGTACATCTCACACAAGTTTTCATTTCGGGAGACATTCTTATTATTTTGTTAGTTTTCACAAATTGTCAAAATATAGGTGATTATGAGTCATATTACTTCGTTCTAGTTGAAATGAGCATCTAAAAGGAGTAATCCAATCAATATCAAGTCCAAAACGATGCGTAGATCTCACAGAGTCTTCATTTAGGGAGACCTTCATATTGTTTCATTGGTTGTATCAAATTTACAAAGAAAGAGGAGATTAAGAGTTGTATTACTTCGTTCTACTTTGATTAGCGTTAAAAGGAGAAACCCATGACTGTGGCGTTCAAAACCATGCGTACATCTCACACAAGTCTTCATTTAGGAGACCTTATTATTTCATTGGTGTTCTAAAATTGTCAAAGAAAGAGGTGATTAGGAGTCCTATAACTTCGTTCTTGTTTGATTAGCATCAAAAGGAGCAATTCCATTACTATCACGTTCAAAACCATGCGTACATCTCACACAAGTCTTCATTTAAGGAGACCTTCTTATTGTTTCATTGGTTCTCTAAAATTGTCAAAGAAAGAGGTGATTATGAGTCATATTAGTCGTTCTAGTTGAAATTAGCATCAAAAGTAGCAATCCAATCAATATCGCGTCCAAAACGATGCTTAGATCTCACACAAGTCTTCATTTAGAGAGACCTTCATATTGTTTCATTGGTTGTATCAAATTTACAAAGAAAGAGGTGATTAAGAGTTGTATTACTTCGTTCAACTTTGATTAGTGTTAAAAGGAGAAACCCATGACTGTGGCGTTCAAAACCATGCATACATCTCGCACAAGTCTTCATTTAGGGAGACCTTATTGTTTCATTGGGGTTCTAAAATTGTCAAAGAAAGAGGTGATTAGGAGTCCTATAACTTCTTTGTTGTATGATTAGCATCAAAAGGAGCAATTCCGTGACTATCGCGTTCAAAACCATGCGTACATCTCACACAAGTCTCCATTCAAGGAGACCTTATTGTTTCTTTGGTTCTCTAAAATTTTTGAAGAAAGAGGTGATTAGGAGTTCTATTACTTCGTTCTAATATGATTAGTATCAAAAGGAGCAATACCACGACTATCGCGTTAAAAATGATGCGTAGTACATCTCACACAAGTCTTGATTTAGGTAGACCTTTTTATTGATTCATTGGATTTCATAAATTGTCAATGAAAGAGGTTTTATGAGTTTTATGACTTCGTTCTAGTTCAATTTGCATCAAAAGAAGCAATTCTATCACTAGTGCCTTCAAAACGATCCGTACATCTCACACATGTCTTCATTTAGGAAGACCTTCTTATTGTTTCATTAATTCTTTAAAATTATAAAAATATAGGTGATTATGAGTCTTATTATTTCGTTCTAGTTGAAATTAGAATCAAAAGGAGCAATCCCATCACTATAGCGTCCAAAACGATGCGTAGATCTCACACAAGTCTTCATTTAGGGAGACCTTCATATTGTTCCATTGGTTGTTTCAAATTTACAAAGAAAGAGGTGATTAAGAGTTGTTTTACTTCGTTCTACTTTGATTAGCGTCAAAAGAAGAAACCAATGACTATCACGTTCAAAACCATGCGTACATCTCACACAAGTCTTTATTTAGGGAGACCTTATTATTATTTCATTGGTGCTCTAAAATTGTCAAAGAAAGAGGTGAATAGGAGTCCTATAACTTCGTTCTAATTTGATTAGCATCAAAAGGAGCAATCCCATGACTATCGCGTTCAAAACGATGCGTACATCTCACACAAGTCTTTATTTAAAGAGACTTTCTTATTGTTTCATTGGTTCTCTAAAATTATCAAAGAAAGAAATGATTATGAGTCCTATTACTCGGTTCTAATTTGATTAGCATCAAAAGGAGCATTCCATGACTATCGCGTTAAAAACGATTTGTACATCTCACACAAGTCTTGATTTAGGGGAGAACTTCTTATTGTGTCATTGGTTCCCTCAAATTATCAGAGAAAGAGGTGATTATGAGTCCTATGACTTTTTTCTATTTAGATTAGCATTAAATGGAGCAATCCTATCATTAGCGCCTTCAAAACGATCCGTACAACTCACACAAGTTTTCATTTATGGAGACCTTCTTAGTGTTTTGTTAGTTTTAACAAATTGTCAAAATATAGGTGATTATGAGTCATATTACTTCGTTCTAGTTGAAATGAGCATCAAAAGGAGTAATCCAATCAATATCGCGTCCAAAACGATGCGTTGATCTCACACAAGTCTTCATTTAGGGAGACCTTCGTATTGTTTCATTGGTTGTATCAAATTTACAAAGAAAGTGGAGATTACGAGTTGTATTACTTCGTTCTACTTTGATTAGCGTTAAAAGGAGAAACCCATGACTGTGGCGTTCAAAACCATGCGTAGATCTCACACAAGTCTTCATTTAGGAGACCTTATTGTTTCATTGATGTTCTAAAATTGTCAAAGAAAGAAGTGATTAGGAGTCCTATAACTTCGTTCTTGTTTGATTAGCATCAAAAGGAGCAATTCCATGACTATCACGTTCAAAACCATGCGTACATCTCACACAAGTCTTCATTTAACGAGACCTTCTTATTGTTTCATTGGTTCTCTAAAATTGTCAAAGAAAGAGGTGATTATGAGTCATATTACTTCGTTATAGTTGAAATTAGCATCAAAAGTATCAATCCAATCAATATCGCGTCCAAAACGATGCTTAAATCTCACACAAGTCTTCATTTAGGGAGACCTTCATATTGTTTCATTGGTTGTATCAGATTTACAAAGAAAGAGGTGATTAAGAGTTGTATTACTTAGTTCAACTTTGATTAGTGTTAAAAGGAGAAACCCATGACTGTGGCGTTCAAAACTATGCGTACATCTCGCACAGGTCTTCATTTAGGGAGACCTTATTGTTTCATTGGGGTTCTAAAATTGTAAAAGAAAGAGGTGATTAGGAGTCCTATAACTTCGTTGTTGTATGATTAGCATCAAAAGGAGCAATTCCGTGACTATCGCGTTCAAAACCATGCGTACATCTCACACAAGTCTCCATTCAAAGAGACCTTCTTATTGTTTCATTGGTTCTCTAAAATTTTTAAAGAAAGAGGTGATTAGGAGTTCTATTACTTTGTTCTAATATGATTAGTATCAAAAGGAACAATCCCATGACTATCGCGTTAAAAACGATGCGTAGTACATCTCACACAAGTCCTGATTTAGGTAGACCTTTTTATTGATTCATTGGATTTCTCAAATTGTCAATGAAAGAGGTTTTTATGAGTCTTATGACTTCGTTCTAGCTCGATTTGCATCAAAAGAAGCAATTCTATCACCAGTGCCTCCAAAACGATCCGTACATCTCACACTTGTCTTCATTTAGGAAGTCCTTCTTATTGTTTCATTAGTTCTTTAAAATTGTAAAAATATAGGTGATTATGAGTCCTATTATTTCGTTCTAGTTGAAATTAAAATCAAAAGGAGCAATCCCATCACTATAGCGTCCAAAACGATACGTAGATCTCACACAAGTCTTCATTTAGGGAGACCTTCATATTGTTCCATTGGTTGTTTCAAATTTACAAAGAAAGAGGTGATTAAGAGTTGTTTTACTTCGTTCTACTTTGATTAGCGTCAAAAGAAGAAACCCATGACTATTACGTTCTAAATCATGCGTACATCTCACACAAGTCTTTCTTTAGGGAGACCTTCTTATTATTTCATTGGTGCTCTAAAATTGTCAAAGAAAGAGCTGATTAGGAGTCCTATAACTTCGTTCTAATTTAATTAGCATCAAAAAGAGCAATCCCATGACTATCGCGTTCAAAACGATGCGTACATCTCACACAAATCTTTATTTAAAGAGACTTTCTTATTGTTTCATTGGTTCTCTAAAATTATCAAAGAAAGAGATGATTATGAGTCCTATTACTTGGTTCTAATTTGATTAGCATCAAAAGGAGCATTCCATGACTATCGCGTTAAAAACGATGTGTACATCTCACACAAGTCTTGATTTAGGGGAGAACTTCTTATTGTGTCATTGGTTCCCTTAAATTATCAGAGAAAGAGGTGATTATGAGTCCTATGACTTCTTTCTATTTAGATTAGCATTAAATGGAGCAATCCTATCAATAGCGCCTTCAAAACGATCCGTACATCTCACACAAGTTTTCATTTCGGGAGACATTCTTATTGTTTTGTTAGTTTTCACAAATTGTCAAAATATAGGTGATTATGAGTCATATTACTTCGTTCTAGTTGAAATGAGCATTTAAAGGAGTAATCCAATCAATATCGAGTCCAAAACGATGCGTAGATCTCACAGAGTCTTCATTTAGGGAGACCTTCATATTGTTTCATTGGTTGTATCAAATTTACAAAGAAAGAGGAGATTAAGAGTTGTATTACTTCGTTCTACTTTGATTAGCGTTAAAAGGAGAAACCCATGACTGTGGCGTTCAAAACCATGCGTACATCTCACACAAGTCTTCATTTAGGAGACCTTATTATTTCATTGGTGTTCTAAAATTGTCAAAGAAAGAGGTGATTAGGAGTCCTATAACTTCGTTCTTGTTTGATTAGCATCAAAAGGAGCAATTCCATTACTATCACGTTCAAAACCATGCGTACATCTCACACAAGTCTTCATTTAAGGAGACCTTCTTATTGTTTCATTGGTTCTCTAAAATTGTCAAAGAAAGAGGTGATTATGAGTCATATTAGTTCGTTCTAGTTGAAATTAGCATCAAAAGTAGCAATCCAATCAATATCGCGTCCAAAACGATGCTTAGATCTCACACAAGTCTTCATTTAGAGAGACCTTCATATTGTTTCATTGGTTGTATCAAATTTACAAAGAAAGAGGTGATTAAGAGTTGTATTACTTCGTTCAACTTTGATTAGTGTTAAAAGGAGAAACCCATGACTGTGGCGTTCAAAACCATGCGTACATCTCGCACAAGTCTTCATTTAGGGAGACCTTATTGTTTCATTGGGGTTCTAAAATTGTCAAAGAAAGAGGTGATTAGGAGTCCTATAACTTCTTTGTTGTATGATTAGCATCAAAAGGAGCAATTCCGTGACTATCGCGTTCAAAACCATGCGTACATCTCACACAAGTCTCCATTCAAGGAGACCTTATTGTTTCTTTGGTTCTCTAAAATTTTGAAGAAAGAGGTGATTAGGAGTTCTATTACTTCGTTCTAATATGATTAGTATCAAAAGGAGCAATACCACGACTATCGCGTTAAAAATGATGCGTAGTACATCTCACACAAGTCTTGATTTAGGTAGACCTTTGTATTGATTCATTGGATTTCATAAATTGTCAATGAAAGAGGTTTTTATGAGTTTTATGACTTCGTTCTAGTTCAATTTGCATCAAAAGAAGCAATTCTATCACTAGTGCCTTCAAAACGATCCGTACATCTCACACATGTCTTCATTTAGGAAGACCTTCTTATTGTTTCATTAATTCTTTAAAATTGTAAAAATATAGGTGATTATGAGTCTTATTATTTCGTTCTAGTTGAAATTAGAATCAAAAGGAGCAATCCCATCACTATAGCGTCCAAAACGATGCGTAGATCTCACACAAGTCTTCATTTAGGGAGACCTTCATATTGTTCCATTGGTTGTTTCAAATTTACAAAGAAAGAGGTGATTAAGAGTTGTTTTACTTCGTTCTACTTTGATTAGCGTCAAAAGAAGAAACCAATGACTATCACGTTCAAAACCATGCGTACATCTCACACAAGTCTTTATTTAGGGAGACCTTATTATTATTTCATTGGTGCTCTAAAATTGTCAAAGAAAGAGGTGAATAGGAGTCCTATAACTTCGTTCTAATTTGATTAGCATCAAAAGGAGCAATCCCATGACTATCGCGTTCAAACGATGCGTACATCTCACACAAGTCTTTATTTAAAGAGACTTTCTTATTGTTTCATTGGTTCTCTAAAATTATCAAAGAAAGAAATGATTATGAGTCCTATTACTCGGTTCTAATTTGATTAGCATCAAAAGGAGCATTCCATGACTATCGCGTTAAAAACGATTTGTACATCTCACACAAGTCTTGATTTAGGGGAGAACTTCTTATTGTGTCATTGGTTCCCTCAAATTATCAGAGAAAGAGGTGATTATGAGTCCTATGACTTTTTTCTATTTAGATTAGCATTAAATGGAGCAATCCTATCATTAGCGCCTTCAAAACGATCCGTACAACTCACACAAGTTTTCATTTATGGAGACCTTCTTAGTGTTTTGTTAGTTTTAACAAATTGTCAAAATATAGGTGATTATGAGTCATATTACTTCGTTCTAGTTGAAATGAGCATCAAAAGGAGTAATCCAATCAATATCGCATCCAAAACGATGCGTAGATCTCACACAAGTCTTCATTTAGTGAGACCTTCATATTGTTTCATTGGTTGTATCAAATTTACAAAGAAAGAGGAGATTAAGAGTTGTATTACTTCGTTCTACTTTGATTAACGTTAAAAGGAGAAACCCATGACTGTGGCGTTAAAAACCATGCGTACATCTCACACAATTCTTCATTTAGGAGACCTTATTGTTTCATTGGTGTTCTAAAATTGTCAAAGAAAGAGGTGATTAGGAGTCCTATAACTTCGTTCTTGTTTGATTAGCATAAAAAGGAGCAATTCCATAACTATCACATTCAAAACCATGCGTACATCTCACACAAGTCTTCATTTAAGGAGACCTACTTATTGTTTTATTGGTTCTATACAATTGTCAAAGAAAAAGTTGATTATGAGTCATATTACTTCGTTCTAGTTGAAATAAGCATCAAAAGTAGCAATCCAATCAATATCGCGTCCAAAACGATGCTTAGATCTCACACAAGTCTTCATTTAGGGAGACATTCATATTGTTTCATTGGTTGTATCAAATTTACAAAGAAAGAGGAGATTAAGAGTTGTATTATTTCGTTCTACTTTGATTAGCGTTAAAAGGAGAAACCCATGACTGTGGCATTCAAAACCATGCGTACATCTCACACAAGTCTTCATTTAGGAGACCTTATTGTTTCATTGGTGTTCTAAAATTGTCAAAGAAAGAGGTGATTAGGAGTCCTATAACTTCGTTCTTGTTTGATTAGCATCAAAAGGACCAATTCCATGACTATCACTTTCAAAACCATGCGTACATCTTACACAAGTCTTCATTTAAGGAGACCGTCTTATTGTTTTATTGGTTCTCTAAAATTGTCAAAGAAAGAGGTGATTATGAGTCATATTACTTCGTTCTAGTTGAAATAAGCATCAAAAGTAGCAATCCAATCAATATCGCGTCCAAAACGATGCTTAGATCTCACACAAGTTTTCATTTAGGGAGACCTTCATATTGTTTCATTGGTTGTATCATATTTACAAAGATAGAGGTGATTAAGAGTTGTATTACTTCGTTCAACTTTGATTAGTGTTAAAAGGAGAAACCTATGACTGTGGCGTTCAAAACCATGCGTACATCTCGCACAAGTCTTCATTTAGGAAGACCTTATTGTTTCATTGGGGTTCTAAAATTGTCAAAGAAAGAGGTGATTAGGAGTTCTATAAGTTCGTTGTTGTATTATTAGCATCAAAAGGAGCAATTTCGTGACTATCGCGTTCAAAACCATGCGTACATCTCACACAAGTCTCCATTCAAGGAGACCTTCTTATTGTTTCATTGGTTCTCTAAAATTTTAAAAGAAAGAGGTGATTAGGAGTTCTATTACTTCGTTCTAATATGATTAGTATCAAAAGGAGCAATCCCACAACTATCGCGTTAAAAGCGATGCGTAGTACATCTCACACAAGTCTTGATTTAGGTAGACCTTTTTATTGATTCATTGTATTTCTCAAATTGTCAATGAAAGATGTTTTTATGAGTTTTATAACTTCGTTCTAGTTCGATTTGCATCAAAAGAAGCAATTCTATCACTAGTGCCTTCAAAACGATCCGTACATCTCACACATGTCTTCATTTAGGAAGACCTTCTTATTGTTTCATTTGTTCTTTAAAATTGTAAAAATATAGGTGATTATGAGTCCTACTATTTCGTTCTAGTTGAAATTAGAATCAAAAGGAGCAATCCCATCACTATAGCGTCCAAAACGATGCGTAGATCTCACACAAGTCTTCATTTAGGGAGACCTTCAAATTGTTCCATTTGTTGTTTCAAATTTACAAAGAAAGAGGTGATTAAGAGTTGTTTTACTTTGTTCTACTTTGATTAGCGTCAAAAGAAGAAACCCATGACTATCACGTTCAAAACTATGCGTACATCTCACACAAGTCTTTATTTAGGGAGACCTTATTATTATTTCATTGGTCCTCTAAAATTGCCAAAGAAAGAGGTGATTAGGAGTCCTATAACTTCGTTCTAATTTGATTAGCATCAAAAGGAGAAATCCCATGGCTATCGCGTTCAAAACGATGCGTACGTCTCACACACGTCTTTATTTAAAGAGACTTTCTTATTGTTTCATTGGTTCTCTAAAATTATCAAAGAAAGAGATGATTATGAGTCCTATTACTCGGTTCTAATTTGATTAGCATCAAAAGGAGAATTCCATGACTATCGCGTTAAAAACGATAGGTACATCTCACACAAGTCTTGATTTAGGGGAGAACTTCTTATTGTGTCATTTGTTCCCTCAAATTATCAGAGAAAGAGGTGATTATGAGTCCGATGACTTCTTTCTATTTAGATTAGCATTAAATGGAGCAATCCTATCACTAGCGCCTTCAAAACGATCCGTACATCTCACACAGGTTTTCATTTTGGGAGACCTTCTTAGGGTTTTGTTAGTTTTCACAAATTGTCAAAATATAGGTGATTATGAGTCATATTACTTCGTTCTAGTTGAAATGAGCATCAAAAGGAGTAATCCAATCAATATCTCGTCCAAAACGATGCGTAGATCTCACACAAGTCTTCCTTTAGGAAGACCTTCATATTGTTTCATTGGTTGTATCAAATTTACAAAGAAAGAGGAGATTAAGAGTTGTATTACTTCGTTCTACTTTGATTAGCGTTAAAAGGAGAAACCCATGACTGTGGCGTTCAAAACCATGCGTACATCTCACACAAGTCTTCATTTAGGAGACCTTATTGTTTCATTGGTGTTCTAAAATTGTCAAAGAAAGAGGTGATTAGGAGTCCTATAACTTCGTTCTTGTTTGATTAGTATCAAAAGGAGCAATTCCATGACTATCACGTTCAAAACCATGCGTACATCTCACACAAGTCTTCATTTAAGGAGACCTTCTTATTGTTTCATTGGTTCTCTAAAATTGTCAAAGAAAGAAGTGATTATGAGTCATATTACTTCGTTCTAGTTGAAATTACTATCAAAAGTAGCAATCCAATCAATATCGCGTCCAAAACGATGCGTAGATCTCACACAAGTCTTCATTTAGGGAGACCTTCATATTGTTTCATTGCTTGTATCAAATTTACAAAGAAAGAGGAGATTAAGAGTTGTATTACTTCGTTCTACTTAGATTAGCGTTAAAAGGAGAAACCCATGACTGTGGCATTCAAAACCATGCGTACATCTCACACAAGTCTTCATTTAGGAGACCTTATTGTTTCATTGGTGTTCTAAAATTGTCAAAGAAAGAGGTGATTAGGAGTCCTATAACTTCGTTCTTGTTTGATTAGCATCAAAAGGAGCAATTCCATGACTATCACGTTCAAAACCATGCGTACATCTCACACAAGTCTTCATTTAAGGAGACCTTCTTATTGTTTCATTGGTTCTCTAAAATTGTCAAAGAAAGAGGTGATTATGAGTCATATTACTTCGTTCTAGTTGAAATTAGCATCAAAAAGTAGCAATCCAATCAATATCGCGTCCAAAACGATGCTTAGATCTCACACAAGTCTTCATTTAGGGAGACCTTCATATTGTTTCATTGGTTGTATCAAATTTACAAAGAAAAAGGTGATTAAGAGTTGTATTACTTCGTTCAACTTTGATTAGTGTTAAAAGGAGAAACCCATGACTGTGGCGTTCAAAATCATGCGTACATCTCGCACAAGTCTTCATTTAGGGAGACCTTATTGTTTCATTGGGGTTCTAAAACTGTCAAAGAAAGAGGTGATTAGGAGTCCTATAACTTCGTTGTTGTATGATTAGCATCAAAAGGAGCAATTCCGTGACTATCGCGTTCAAAACCATGCGTACATCTCACACAAGTCTCCATTCAAGGAGACCTTCTTATTGTTTCATTGGTTCTCTAAAATTTTTAAAGAAAGAGGTGATTAGGAGTTCTATTACTTCGTTTGAATATGATTAGTATCAAAAGGAGCAATCCCACGACTATCGCGTTAAAAACGATGCGTAGTACATCTCACACAAGTCTTGATTTAGGTAGACCTTTTTATTGATTCATTGGATTTCTCAAATTGTCAATGAAAGAGGTTTTTATGAGTCTTATGACTTCGTTCTAGTTCGATTTGCTTCAAAAGAAGCAATTCTATCACTAGTGCCTTCAAAACGATCCGTACATCTCACACATGTCTTTATTTAGGAAGACCTTCTTATTGTTTCATTAGTTCTTTAAAATTGTAAAAATATAGGTGATTATGAGTCCTATTATTTCGTTCTAGTTGAAATTAGAATCAAAAGGAGCAATCCCATCACTATAGCGTCCAAAACGATGCGTAGATCTCACACAAGTCTTCATTTAGGGAGACCTTCATATTGTTCCATTGGTTGTTTCAAATTTACAAAGAAAGAGGTGATTAAGAGTTGTTTTACTTCGTTCTACTTTGATTAGCGTCAAAAGAAGAAACCCATGACTATCACGTTCAAAACCATGCGTACATCTCACACAAGTCTTTATTTAGGGAGACATTATTATTATTTCATTGGTGCTCTAAAATTGTCAAAGAAAGAGGTGATTACGAGTCCTATAACTTCGTTCTAATTTGATTAGCATCAAAAGGAGCAATCCCATGACCATCGCGTTCAAAACGATGCGTACATCTCACACAAGTCTTTATTTAAAGAGACTTTCTTATTGTTTCATTGGTTCTCTAAAATTATCAAAGAAAGAGATGATTATGAGTCCTATTACTCGGTTCTAATTTGATTAGCATCAAAAGGAGCATTGCATGACTATCGCGTTAACAACGATGTGTACATCTCACACAAGTCTTGATTTAGGGGAGAACTTCTTATTGTGTCATTGGTTCCCTCAAATTATCAGAGAAAGAGGTGATTATGAGTCCTATGACTTCTTTCTATTTTTATTAGCATTAAATGGAGCAATCCTATCATTAGCGCCTTCAAAACGATCCGTACATCTCACACAAGTTTTCATTTAGGAAGACCTTCTTAGTGTTTTGTTAGTTTTCACAAATTGTCAAAATATAGGTGATTATGAGTCATATTACTTCGTTCTAGTTGAAATGAGCATCCAAAGGAGTAATCCAATCAATATCGCGTCCAAAACGATGTGTAGATCTCACACAAGTCTTCATTTCGGGAGACCTTCATATTGTTTCATTGGTTGTATCAAATTTACAAAGAAAGAGGAGATTAAGAGTTGTATTACTTCGTTCTACTTTGATTAGCGTTAAAAGGAGAAACCCATGACTGTGGCGTTCAAAACCATGCGTACATCTCACACAAATCTTCATTTAGGAGACCTTATTGTTTCATTGGTGTTCTAAAATTGTCAAAGAAAGAGGTGATTAGGAGTCCTATAACTTCGTTCTTGTTTGATTAGCATCAAAAGGACCAATTCCATGACTATCACGTTCAAAACCATGCGTACATCTCACACAACTCTTCATTTAAGGAGACCTTCTTATTGTTTCATTGGTTCTCTAAAATTATCAAAGAAAGAGGTGATTATGAGTCATATTACTTCGTTCTAGTTGAAATTAGCATCAAAAGTAGCAATCCAATCATTATCGCGTCCAAAACGATGCTTAGATCTCACACAAGTCTTCATTTAGGGAGACCTTCATATTGTTTCATTGGTTGTATCAAATTTACAAGGAAAAAGGTGATTAAGAGTTGTATTACTTCGTTCAACTTTGATTAGTGTTAAAAGGAGAAACCCATGACTGTGGCGTTCAAAACCATGCGTACATCTCGCACAAGTCTTCATTTAGGGAGACCTTATTGTTTCATTGGGGTTCTAAAATTGTCAAAGAAAGAGGTGATTAGGAGTCCTATAACTTCGTTGTTGTATGATTAGGATCAAAAGGGGCAATTCCGTGACTATCGCGTTCAAAACCATGCGTACATCTCACACAAGTCTCCATTCAAGGAGAACTTCTTATTGTTTCATTGGTTCTCTAAAATTTTTAAAGAAAAAAATGTGATTAGGAGTTCTAATATTTCATTCTAATATGATTAGTATCAAAAGGAGCAATCCCACGACTATCGCGTTAAAAACAATGCGTAGTACATCTCACACAAGTCTTGATTTAGGTAAACCTTTTTATTGATTCATTGGATTTCTCAAATTGTCAATGAAAGAGGTTTTTATGAGTCTTATGACTTCGTTCTAGTTCGATTTGCTTCAAAAGAAGCAATTCTATCACTAGTGCCTTCAAAACGGTCCGTACATCTCACACATGTCTTCATTTAGGAAGACCATCTTATTGTTTCATTAGTTCTTTAAAATTGTAAAAATATAGGTGATTATGAGTCCTATTACATCGTTCTAGTTGAAAATAGAATCAAAAGGAGCAATCCCATCACTATAGCGTCCAAAACGATGCTTAAATCTCACACAAGTCTTCATTTAGGAACACCTTCATATTGTTCCATTGGTTGTTTCAAATTTACAAAAAAAAGAGGTGATTAAGAGTTGTTTTACTTCGTTCTACTTTGATTAGCATCAAAAGAAGAAACCCATGACTATCACGTTCAAAACCATGCGTACATCTCACACAAGTCTTTATTTAGGGAGACCTTATTATTATTTCATTGGTGCTCTAAAATTGTCAAAGAAAGAGGTGATTAGGAGTCCTATAACTTCGTTCTAATTTGATTAGAATCAAAAGGAGCAATCCCATGACTATCGCGTTCAAAACGATGCGTACATCTCACATAAGTCTTTATTTAACGAGACTTTCTTATTGTTTCATTGGTTCTCTAAAATTATCAAAGAAAGAGATGGTTATGAGTCCTATTACTTGGTTCAAATTTGATTAGCATCAAAAGGAGCATTCCATGACTATCGCGTTAAAAACGATGTGTACATCTCTCACAAGTCTTGATTTAGGGGAGAACTTCTTATTGTGTCATTGGTTCCCTCAAATTATAAGAGAAAGAGGTGATTATGAGTCCTATGACTTCTTTCTATTTATATTAGCATTAAATGGAGCAATCCTATCACTAGCGCCTTCAAAACGATCCGTACATCTCACACAAGTTTTCATTTAGGGAGACCTTCTTAGTGTTTAGTTAGTTTTCACAAATTGTCAAAATATAGGTGATTATGAGACATATTACTTCGTTCTAGTTGAAATGAGCATCAAAAGGAGTAATCCAATCAATATCGCGTCTAAAACGATGCGTATATCTCACACAAGTCTTCATTTAGGGAGACCTTCATATTGTTTCATTGGTTGTATCAAATTTACAAAGAAAGAGGAGATTAAGAGTTGTATTACTTCGATCTACTTTGATTAGCGTTAAAAGGAGAAACCCATGACTGTGGCGTTCAAAACCATGCGTACATCTCACACAAATCTTCATTCAGGAGACCTTATTGTTTCATTGGTGTTCTAAAATTGTCAAAGAAAGAGGTGATTCGGAGTCCTATAACTTCGTTCTTGTTTGATTAGCATCAAAAGGAGCAATTCCATGACTATCACGTTCAAAACCATGCGTACATCTCACACAAGTCTTCATTTAAGGAGGCCTTCTTATTGTTTCATTGGTTCGCTAAAATTTTGAAAGAACGAGGTGATTAGGAGTTCTATTACTTCGTTCTAGTTGAACTTAGCATCAAAAGTAGCAATCCAATCAATATCGTGTCCAAAACGATGCTTAAATCTCACACAAGTCTTCATTTAGGGAGACCTTCATATTGTTTCATTGGTTGTATCAAATTTACAAAGAAAAAGGTGATTAAGAGTTGTATTACTTCGTTCAACTTTGATTAGTGTTAAAAGGAGAAACCCATGACTGTGGCGTTCAAAACCATGCGTACATCTCGCACAAGTCTTTATTTAGGGAGACCTTATTGTTTCATTGGGGTTCTAAAATTGTCAAAGAAAGAGGTGATTAGGAGTCCTATAACTTCGTTGTTGTATGATTAGCATCAAAAGGAGCAATTCCGTGACTATCCCGTTCAAAACCATGCGTACATCTCACACAAGTCTCCATTCAAGGAGACCTTCTTATTGTTTCATTGGTTCGCTAAAATTTTGAAAGAACGAGGTGATTAGGAGTTCTATTACTTCGTTCGAATATGATTAGTATTAAAAGGAGCAATCCCACGACTATCGCGTTAAAAACGATGCGTAGTACATCTCACACAAGTCCTGATTTAGGTAGACCTTTTTATTGATTCATTGGATTTCTCAAATTGTCAATGAAAGAGGTTTTTATGAGTCTTATGACTTCGTTCTAGCTCGATTTGCATCAAAAGAAGCAATTCTATCACCAGTGCCTCCAAAACGATCCGTACATCTCACACTTGTCTTCATTTAGGAAGTCCTTCTTATTGTTTCATTAGTTCTTTAAAATTGTAAAAATATAGGTGATTATGTGTCCTATTATTTCGTTCTAGTTGTAATTAGAATCAAAAGGAGCAATCCCATCACTATAGCGTCCAAAACGATGCGTAGATATCACACAAGTCTTCATTTATGGAGACCTTCATATTTTTCCATTGGTTGTTTCAAATTTTTAAAGAAAGAGGTGATTAAGAGTTGTTTTACTTCGTTCTACTTTGATTAGCGTCAAAAGAAGAAACCCATGACTATCACGTTCAAAACCATGCGTACATCTCACACAAGTCTTTATTTAGGGAGACCTTCTTATTATTTCATTGGTGCTCTAAAATTGTCAAAGAAAGAGGTGATTAGGAGTCCTATAACTTCGTTTTAATTTGATTTGCATCAAAAGGAGCAATCCCATGACTATCGCGTTCAAAACGATGCGTACATCTCACACAAGTCTTTATTTAAAGAGACTTTCTTATTGTTTCATTGGTTCTCTAAAATTATCAAAGAAAGAGATGATTATGAGTCCTATTACTTGGTTCTAATTTGATTAGCATCAAAAGGAGCATTCCATGACTATCGCGTTAAAAACGATGTGTACATCTCACACAAGTCTTGATTTAGGGGAGAACTTCTTATTGTGTCATTGGTTCCCTCAAATTATCAGAGAAAGAGGTGATTATGAGTCCTATGACTTCTTTCTATTTAGATTAGCATTAAATGGAGCAATCCTATCACTAGCGCCTTCAAAACGATCCGTACATCTCACACAAGTTTTCATTTAGGGAGACCTTCTTAGTGTTTTGTTAGTTTTCACAAATTGTCAAAATATAGGTGATTATGAGTCATATTACTTCGTTCTAGTTGAAATGAGCATCAAAAGGAGTAATCCAATCAATATCGCGTCCAAAACGATGCGTAGATCTCACACAAGTCTTCATTTAGGGAGACCTTCATATTGTTTCATTGGTTGTATCAAATTTACAAAGAAAGAGGAGATTAAGAGTTGTATTACTTCGTTCTACTTTGATTAGGGTTAAAAGGAGAAACCCATGACTGTGGCGTTCAAAACCATGCGTACATCTCACACAAGTCTTCATTTAGGAGACCTTATTGTTTCATTGGTGTTCTAAAATTGTCAAAGAAAGAGGTGATTAGGAGTCCTATAACTTCGTTGTTGTATGATTAGGATCAAAAGGGGCAATTCCGTGACTATCGCGTTCAAAACCATGAGTACATCTCGCACAAGTCTCCATTCAAGGAGACCTTCTTATTGTTTCATTGGTTCTCTAAAATTTTTAAAGAAAGAGGTGATTTGGAGTTCTATTACTTCGTTCTAATATGATTAGTATCAAAAGGAGCAATCCCACGACTATCGCGTTAAAAACGATGCGTAGTACATCTCACACAAGTCTTGATTTAGGTAGACCTTTTTATTGATTCATTGGATTTCTCAAATTGTCAATGAAAGAGGTTTTTATGAGTCTTATGACTTCGTTCTAGTTCGATTTGCATCAAAAGAAGCAATTCTATCACTAGTGCCTTCAAAACGATACGTACAACTCACACGTCTTCATTTAGGAAGACCTTCTTATTGTTTCATTAGTTCTTTAAAATTGTAAAAATATAGGTGATTATGAGTCCTATTATTTTGTTCTAGTTGAAATTAGAATCAAAAGGAGCAATCCAATCACTATAGCGTCCAAAACGATGCGTAGATATCACACAAGTCTTCATTTAGGGAGACTGTAACGATTGAAAATTTTATATATTAATTGAAAATATTTATTGAATTAAATAAATATTTTATTGAGTTTAATTGTGAAGATAAATAAATAAAGTGTGCGAGTGTTGTGGACAATTTAATTAAGTGCTTTATGATTAATTAAATTGATATGTTAGCAATGGTGTAGCATAATTTTAATTTAATTAAGAATGATTTAATTAGATTTAATGTTATGTGCTAAGTGATAATAATTTGTACACGAATTATGTTTAATAAAGGAAATTCAATTGTGTGACAATTTGGTATTATGGGAATGTTAGTTTATTTAATTGAATTAGAGTGTTGTAATTTAATTAAATAAGTGTAATATTTAATCTATGGATTTAAAGAGTTATTAAAAGACTAGAAAAGGATTTTAAAGTGTTTTGCCAAACAAGGCCCTTGTACTTGTTTAATCTTATTTCTTCCAAACAATGCCTTAAGCTCAATAAGTTAGTTTTTAAAAAAATAATGTAGTTTTGCCAAACGTGGCCTTACTCTTTTCAAATTCTATATCCTATGTAATTAATAATACTTACTATGGTTATATATATTATACTTATTATTTATAAGTTACATATATGTATATGATTATATGTATAATATTATATATGTCAGTTAAAAAACAAAGTTACGTTAGTTTTATAAAACAAAGAAAGAAAAGAAGAAGAGGGTTAGAGAGAATTGTCATAGAATTCTCAGAGAAGAAGAAGAAGAAGAAGAAGAAGAAGGCAAAGCAAGCCCAAGTTCATTTCTCTCTTAACCTAAAACTAGTAAGGTTATAATCTTAACCCTAGAACTAATTCTTATGTGTTGTGTTTTCTTCTTTGCCAAATTAGGTCTTTACAATCATGAAATTATATGTGTTATATGATGTTATATGTTTTCATATGAAATTGTATGCCATGAAAGGGTTTTCAAAATACAATTGTTGTAAAACAAGTTTTCAAAACATATTCTTTTATGTGTTCATGGTTTTAGAACTCTATGTGAAAGTCTCTTTGTGAAAGCTATTTATTTTGATATGTGAATGGGATATGTATGTGTGTGTATATATATATATATATATATATATGTTTACATGAGAGTTTCATAGTTGTTTAAGAATTTCAATTCACAAGTATATGATGAACACTATGAAATTCATGTTCATAGTGTTAGATTATGAAGTTATGTTGAAAATTTCCTTAAATCCTTGAGGTGAGCATGAATTATGTGTAATATGTGATATAACATGATTATATATGAGTTATATGATGATTCTAGCAATTCAATCCATGAATTTTTGATAAACAATAAGAAGCATGTTCATAGTGATTTTTGGTGAAACTATTTCTGAAAACGGCTTTTGAAACTATCAAATTGATGTTTGATTTTGACTTATTGTTAAAATTGATCATGTATTATGTTAATGTGTTAAGAATATGAGTTAACACAATTGGAATCACTTGAATTGGATGAAAAACGAATTCGTAGTAGTAATTTTCGTCAAGAACGCTTAAAATTGTATTTTCTTTGAAAATCATGAAATCTTGTTTTGGATTATGTGTTTTATGGATTATATATGTTATGAGCATGATAATAAGTTTAAAATATTGTTAGTATCAAGTTTTATGTTTATCATGTTGGGAAAAATCGAATTCGGTGTGAAGAAATAAGCCAAATTGGCTTAATTCTCCACCAGTTCGCGACCCGGGCGCTGTGGCAGGGGGAACACCCGCCCCAGCGGGTGTTTTGCACTGGGAGGACCCGCCCCAGCGGGTGGGGCTGCTGCCAAGAAAATCTGGAATTTTGTTTTTGAGTTTTTATGCCCCGTTTGTTAAGCTAACTTGTTTCTAAGACTTGGAAAGTGAAATGTATAATAAGATAACATGTTTTTGATGTGTTTAAGTTAGATTGAAGTATATTATGAATATGTTACATGTGTGTGTTTGTGTGTTGCTTTCACGAGGCACACAACACGATTCATTGAAGTATAGGCTTATTAATGCATGCCGTGAGTATAGACTCACGTACTTGACTAATTAGTAACCAATGTGGTAAATTATACTATGAGTTGGACTTGGATATGAAGTTCAATGGTTTAAATGTTGTAATTGGATACTAATAGATGGTTTGAATGTAATATAAATGTGTAGGGTGCTTGTGAAGTGCGTATAGTTGTTAAAGTGTAGCTTGCGCTTAAGGCAAGTTATCTTACCCTTATTCTCTTATGTTAAACAAGTTTTTAAACTTGTTATTTATATTGTGCAAGTTCTTTAATCTACTCTTGAATGATATACAAGCCTATTCATTGTATATTTTCATTGTGCAAGTTTCCTAACCCTTGCTCAAGAAATCACGAAAGTTCATTTACGTTCTTTAAATTGTTATGTGTGGTACAAGTTATACCATACTCATAAAGCGTAAGTATTAAAGCGTTATTTTAGTAAAATGATCTTGACTTAGTTGTTCAAGCAAGATCTACTTAGTCTATCGAATGCTTTAAGTTGTTTCTAAAAGCATGTCTATCTATTATGAGTTTATGCTATATTTTGAAATTGGTTCATGATTCTTATATTATTGAACTGTAAAGGACTGTAAGTCGATTCAACTACTCCTAGTTGATGACAGTTGAACTCTAAAGTTCTCTTATCTATCCAAACCAAACTTTCTTTGGTGCGGACTTGTATTCAATTTCTGAGAAGGAACAACCCTATTAATTAGGGGAAATTTATGCGAAAGCGTTAAATGGTTGTGCACAATTCATGGTACAAAGGGTTGATCCCCCTTAGTACGAGTTAAGGGTCCATAGTCTTAATGACTGTTAAAGGTTTAAATAGAAATATTTATAACCTAGGACAATGGTTCAAGGTCTTATGACCCTCAGATAATTTCATATTCGAATCCTATATATTGATGAAAGAATTATATTTCAATTCTTTATATTGATGAAAGTAAAGTTATTCAAACTCTTTTGAAACGATTCACTTATGTCATATCACTGTTGTACATCCAAGTGAGCTTTTGTTTGCTCACTCTTTACTGCTTTACCACCATTTGCAGTTGGGACCAAGAATGTTGACATACCATCAACAAGTAAAGGAAAAGGAAAGATGAATAAGTGAAGGCTTGTGACGTCAAGTTGCTTTTGTAATAAGACTTAGTTGGTTATGTTTATATTTCCGCATTTACGTTATTTGAATGATGTTAAGGTTTAGATAACCCTGGGATTTTTGTTGAACAAGTTGCCATTCTTTCTAGAGGAAGATTTTATTAAGGTTTTATGAAGGTTGTAATTAGTTTGAAATTTTATTTGGGTAGATGTATGTTTTAATTAGAAAGTGAACACCAAATCATGTGGAAACGAAGTACCCGAATTTGGGGGTGTCACAGAGACCTTCATATTTTTCCATTGGTTGTTTCAAATTTACAAAGAAAGAGGTGATTAAGAGTTGTTTTACTTCGTTCTACTTTGATTAGCGTCAAAAGAAGAAACCCATGACTATCACGTTCAAAACCATGCGTACATCTCACACAAGTCTTTATTTAAGGAGACCTTCTTATTATTTTATTGGTGCTCTAAAATTGTCAAAGAAAGAGGTGATTAGGAGTCCTATAACTTCGTTCTAATTTGATTAGCATCAAAAGGAGCAATCCCATGACCATCGCGTTCAAAACGATGCGTACATCTCACACAAGTCTTTATTTAAAGAGACTTTCTTATTGTTTCATTGGTTCTCTAAAATTATCAAAGAAAGAGATGATTATAAGTCCTATTACTTGGTTCTAATTTGATTAGCATCTAAAGGAGCATTCCATGACTATTGCGTAAACGATGTGTACATCTCACACAAGTCTTGATTTAGGGGAGAACTTCTTATTGTGTCATTGGTTCCCTCAAATTATCAGAGAAAGAGGTGATTATGAGTCCTATGACTTCTTTCTATTTAGATTAGCATTAAATGGAGCAATCCTATCACTAGCACCTTCAAAACGATCCGTACATCTCACACAAGTTTTCATTTAGGGAGACCTTCTTATTGTTTTGTTAGTTTTCACAAATTGTCAAAATATAGGTGATTTTGAGTCATATTACTTCGTTCTAGTTGAAATGAGCATCAAAAGGAGTAATCCAATCAATATCGCGTCCAAAACGATGCGTAGATCTCACACAAGTCTTCATTTAGGGAGACGTTCATATTGTTTCATTGGTTGTATCAAATTTATAAAGAAAGAGGAGATTAAGAGTTGTATTACTTCGTTCTACTTTGATTAGCATTAAAAGGAGAAACCCATGACTGTGGCGTTCAAAACCATGCGTACATCTCACACAAGTCTTCATTTAGGAGACCTTATTGTTTCATTGGTGTTCTAAAATTGTCAAAGAAAGAGGTGATTAGGAGTCCTATAACTTCGTTCTTGTTTGATTAGCATCAAAAGGAGCAATTCCATGACTATCACCTTCAAAACCATGCGTACATCTCACACAACTCTTCATTTAAGGAGACCTTCTTATTGTTTCATTGGTTCTCTAAAATTTTCAAAGAAAGAGGTGATTATGAGTCATATTACTTCGCTCTAGTTGAAATTAGCATCAAAAGTAGCAATCCAATCAATATCGCGTCCAAAACGATGCTTAGATCTCACGTAAGTCTTCATTTAGGGAGACCTTCATATTGTTTCATTGGTTGTATCAAATTTACAAAGAAAGAGGTGATTAAGAATTGTATTACTTCGTTCAACTTTGATTAGTGTTAAAAGGAGAAAGCCATGACTGTGGCGTTCAAAACCATGCGTACATCTCGCACAAGTCTTCATTTAGGGAGACCTTATTGTTTCATTGGAGTTCTAAAATTGTCAAAGAAAGAGGTGATTAGCATTCCTATAACTTCGTTGTTGTATGATTAGCATCAAAAGGAGCAATTCCGTGACTATCGGGTTCAAAACCAAGCGTACATCTCACACAAGTCTCCATTCAAGGGGACCTTCTTATTGTTTCATTGGTTCTCTATAATTTTTAAAGAAAGAGGCGATTAGGAGTTCTATTACTTCGTTCTAATATGATTAGTATCAAAAGGAGCAATCCCACGACTATCGCGTTAAAAACGATGCGTAGTACATCTCACACAAGTCTTGATTTAGGTAGTCCATTTTATTGATTCATTGGATTTCTCAAATTGTCAATGAAAGAGGTTTTTATGAGTCTTATGACTTCGTTCTAGTTTGATTTGCATCAAAAGAAGCAATTCTATCACTAGTGCCTTCAAAACGATCCGTACATCTCACACATGTCTTCATTTAGGAAGACCTTCTTATTGTTTCATTAGTTCTCTAAAATTGTAAAAATATAGGTGATTATGAGTCCTATTATTTCGTTCTAGTTGAAATTAGAATCAAAAGGAGCAATCCCATCACTATAGCGTCCAAAACGATGCGTAGATCTCACACAAGTCTTCATTTAGAGAGACCTTCATATTTTTCCATTGGTTGTTTCAAATTTACAAAGAAATAGGTGATTAAGAGTTGTTTTACTTTGTTCTACTTTGATTAGTGTCAAAAGAAGAAACCCATGACTATCACATTCAAAATCATGCGTACATCTCACGCAAGTCTTTATTTTGGGAGACCTTATTATTTCATTGGTGCTCTAAAATTGTCAAAGAAAGAGATGATTAGGAGTCCTATAACTTCGTTCTAATTTGATTAGCATCAAAAGGAGCAATCCCATTACTATCGCGTTCAAAACGATGCGTACATCTCACACAAGCCTTTATTTAAAGAGACTTTCTTATTGTTTTATTGGTTCTCTAAAATTATCAAAGAAAGAGATGATTATGAGTCCTATTACTTTGTTCTAATTTGATTAGCATCAAAAGAAGCATTTCATGAATATCGCGTTAAAAACGATGTGTACATCTCACACAAGTCTTGATTTAGGGGAGAACTTCTTATTGTGTCATTGGTTCCCTCAAATTATCAGATAAAGAGGTGATTATGAGTCTTATGACTTCTTTCTATTTAGATTAGCATTAAATGGAGCAATCCTATCACTAGCGCCTTCAAAACGATCCGTACATCTCACACAAGTTTTCATTTAGGGAGACCTTCTTAGTGTTTTGTTAGTTTTCACAAATTGTCAAAATATAGGTGATTATGATTCATATTACTTCGTTCTAGTTGAAATGAGCATCAAAAGGAGTAATCCAATCAATATCGCTTCCAAAACGATGCTTAGATCTCACACAAGTCTTCATTTAGGGAGACCTTCATATTGTTTCATTGGTTGTATCAAATTTACAAAGAAAGAGGAGATTAAGAGTTGTATTACTTCGTTCTACTTTGATTAGCGTTAAAAGGAGAAACCCATGACTGTGGCGTTCAAAACCATGCGTACATCTCACACAAGTCTTCATTTAGGAGACCTTATTGTTTCATTGGTGTTCTAAAATTGTCAAATAAAGAGGTGATTAGGAGTCCTATAACTTCGCTCTTGTTTGATTAGCATCAAAAGGAGCAATTCCAAGACTATCACGTTCAAAACCATGCGTACATCTCACACAACTCTTCATTTAAGGAGACCTTCTTATTGTTTCATTTCTTCTCTAATATTGTCAAAGAAAGAGGTGATTATGAGTCATATTACTTCGTTCTAGTTGAAATTAGCATCAAAAGTAGCAATCCAATCAATATCGCGTCCAAAACGATGCTTAGATCTCACACAAGTCTTCATTTAGGGAGACCTTCATATTGTTTCATTGGTTGTATCAAATTTACAAAGAAAGAGGAGATTAAGAGTTGTATTACTTCGTTCTACTTTGATTAGCGTTAAAAGGAGAAACCCATGACTGTGGCGTTCAAAACCATGCGTACATCTCACACAAGTCTTCATTTAGGAGACCTTATTGTTTCATTGGTGTTCTATAATTGTCAAAGAAAGAGGTGATTAGGAGTCCTATAACTTCGCTCTTGTTTGATTAGCATCAAAAGGAGCAATTCCATGACTATCACGTTCAAAACCATGCGTACATCACACACAACTCTTCATTTAAGGAGACCTTCTTACTGTTTCATTGCTTCTCTAAAATTGTCAAAGAAAGAGGTGATTATGAGTCATATTACTTCGTTCTAGTTGAAATTAGCATCAAAAGTAGCAATCCAATCAATATCGCGTCCAAAACGATGCTTAGATCTCACACAAGTCTTCATTTAGGGAGACCTTCATATTGTTTCATTGGTTGTATCAAATTTACAAAGAAAGAGGTGATTAAGAGTTGTATTACTTCGTTCAACTTTGATTAGTGTTAAAAGGAGAAACCCATGACTGTGGCGTTCAAAACCATGCGTACATCTCGCACAAGTCTTCATTTAGGGAGACCTTATTGTTTCATTGGGGTTCTAAAATTGTCAAACAAAGAGGTGATTAGGAGTCCTATAACTTCGTCGTTGTATGATTAGCATCAAAAGGAGCAATTCCGTGACTATCGCGTTCAAAACCATGCGTACATCTCACACAAGTCTCCATTCAAGGAGACCTTCTTATTGTTTCATTGGTTCTCTAAATTTTTTAAAGAAAGAGGTGATTAGGAGTTCTATTACTTCGTTCTAATATGATTAGTATCAAAAGGAGCAATCCCACGACTATCGCGTTAAAAACGATGCGTAGTACATCTCACACAAGTCTTGATTTAGGTAGACCATTTTATTGATTCATTGGATTTCTCAAATTGTCAATGAAAGAGGTTTTTATGAGTCTTATGACTTCGTTCTAGTTTGATTTGCATCAAAAGAAGCAATTCTATCACTAGTGCCTTCAAAACGATCCGTACATCTCACACATGTCTTCATTTAGGAAGACCTTCTTATTGTTTCATTAGTTCTTTAAAATTGTAAAAATATAGGTGATTATGAGTCCTATTATTTCGTTCTAGTTGAAATTAGAATCAAAAGGAGCAATCCCATCACTATAGCGTGCAAAACGATGCGTATATCTCACACAAGTCTTCACTTTAGGGAGACCTTCATATTTTTCCATTGGTTGTTTCAAATTTACAAAGAAAGAGGTGATTAAGAGTTGTTTTACTTCGTTCTACTTTGATTAGCGTCAAAAGAAGAAACCCATGACTATCACGTTCAAAACCATGCGTACATCTCACGCAAGTCTTTATTTAGGGAGACCTTCTTATTATTTCATTGGTGCTCTAAAATTGTCAAAGAAAGAGGTGATTAGGAGTCCTATAACTTCGTTCTAATTTGATTAGCATCAAAAGGAGCAATCCCTTGACTATCGCGTTCAAAACGATGCGTACATCTCATACAAGTCTTTATTTAAAAAGACTTTCTTATTGTTTCATTGGTTCTCTAAAATTATCAAAGAAAGAGATGATTATGAGTCCTATTACTTGGTTCTAATTTGATTAGCATCAAAAGGAGCATTTCATGACTATCGTGTTAAAAACGATGTGTACATCTCACACAAGTCTTGATTTAGGGGAGAACTTCTTATTGTGTCATTGGTTCCCTCAAATTATCAGATAAAGAGGTGATTATGAGTCCTATGACTTCTTTCTATTTAGATTAGCATTAAATGGAGCAATCCTATCACTAGCGCCTTCAAAACGATTCGTATATCTCACACAAGTTTTCATTTAAGGAGACCTTCTTCTTCTTTTTTTTTGCTAAATTTAGACTGAATTAATTAAAAAAATAAAGGTGAAATACAAGTCCTCATGGGAGAGACCCAATCAGAATATAGCGAAAACATCAAAGGACAGGCCCCACGATGTTAAGACTATATAAGATTACAAGGCAAACGCCCAACAAGTGGCCAGACAGGAATGCCAAACAAACAACATGTTAAACATCAGAGGTAACCCCAAAAGCAGCAGGCTGCGAAACCAACAGTCAAACCAAGAAGGAGCAAGGAATCCCAGCAGTCAGCAGGAGCAAGAGCGGTAGCAAATCCCCATGAAAGAGCCCCGGCCCAAACCAGCTGCAACATGGAGCAGCACATAGCAGCATGCCAGACTGCAGCACAAAGCAACATGGAGCAGCACCAGCAGCAGCAGCATGCCAGAAGACTATAGCCACAGCCGAAGGCATAGCAGCACATAGCAGCAGACTGCCGAACACAGCAACAAGACTGTCGAACACAGCAAACCCACAACTGCAGCAGAAGTCTAGCTTCACTAGACCACCAAAATCGGCAAACCCAGGAGGCAGCACAGCAGTAGCCACAATCTGCACTCTAGCAGAAAACACACAGCAACAATAGCAGCAGACTGCAGAAAATAGCCCACGTGAAAAGATGTAAAATATCAACAGACCCAGTAGCATAAACTGTAGCATACACGAATTAGAACCCAGTAGCATAAACTGTAGCATAAACTGTAGAGAGAACCAGCAGAGACACAAAATAGAACACATAAAGCCACCATTAAACCGAGATTGCAGCACCAAAGTGAACCAGCAATATCCATACAAGGCAAGAATCAAACCCCATAACCAGAAGCAGAACAACATATAAAAACGCAAAAGATTGATAACAAGACCTATTTTTGATTTTTTGAAATTTAGCATTGGTATGAAGCCCACACTTAATCAAATGGATAATGTCACGAATAATAACCCTGGAAGGAGTATTAACTTTGGAAAAGATCCTAGAATTTCGCTCACCCCAGATCCTATAAACCACAACGGCAAAACCCAATCGTAAAAGACTGAACCGAAACCTGGGACAAGAGGAACTAGAAATATAATCTGTGATAGTAGACCAATCCCGACTGAAACCTCTCCAACCACAAAGTCTAAGGACTGCAACCAGAATTTGAAAAGAGAAGGAGCAGTTAAAGAAGTGATGGCCGAAAGATTCCCTATGACTGCAACAAAGAACACATATTAGGTCATAATCAAGACCAAACTGGATCAGTCTATCAAGAGTTCTCAGCCCATTGTGGAAAGCAAGCCAAAGAATAAAAGAGTGACGCGGAGGCACAATCTTATGCCACACCAAGCTATGCCATCCCACAGGAGTCCCAACACTTCGAATAGAGCGCCAAATTGAAGCAGCCTTCACATCTTTAGCCACAATACCATCCCAAATAAGCCTATCATGATTTTCGGAGTTGCAAACTCTAGAAGAATCAAAAGAGTACCTAAAAGCAAACACATCCTGATGATTAGAAGAAGGAAGAACCCAACTAGAATTGAGAATAACGCTACTAACGGAAGCTGAAGGACCAAGCCCAGAATTGATAACCAAAGACGAATGCACAGATGTGGCCAAAGGGGAATGACCCAGCCACGGATCAAACTAGAGGCTCGTCCTAGCTCCATTGCCAATCTCATAGGAGAGATGCCTACAAGCAAGATCCCTACATTGAAGCACTTTTCTCCAAATCCAGGAGCAGTCATTTGGAATTGGGGTGATCCAGAAGAACTTATTCTTAAGTTGAATAGCATGCACCCACTTAGCCCAAAAAGAGGTAGAAGAGGGATTAATAATATTCCATAAATGAATCATGATTAAAGATTTATTCCAATCATCAAGATTCTTAATAGCCAGACCTCCTTCAGCATAAGGAAGAGAAATTTTTGACCAAGCAACTTTGGAACCATATTTTCCCATAGAAGGGCCTTTCTATAGGAATCTGGATATAGAGGACTGAAGCTCTTTCCAAGCAGCAGAAGGAAGAATAAAGTGAGAAGACCAATAGGTTTGGGAGGCAAAAATGACAGATTTGATAAGCTGCACACGACCAGCATAGGAAAGAAACTTGTTAGTCCACGAGCGAATTCTGCAAGTGACTCTATTGAGAAGAGGCCGGCAATCCGCAAGACTTAATTTAATAGTGATCAAAGGGACACCCAGGAAGGTGACTGGAAACTTTCCCAATTGAAACCCCAGGTGGCTAATAATGAGATCAGCTTGATTAGGAGAGACATGGGATAGAAAACACATACTCTTCAAAGCATTAATGTGTAGTCCAGAGGCCAACGAGAACTGATCAAGACAGAGCTTAACAAGCTTCACAAAACCAATGTCACCATGACAAAAAATGATAAGGTCATCCGCAAAGCAAAGATGGGTAAGAGACAAAGGCTCCGTTCGCCAGTGAAACTTATAAAGGACGGTTGCTTAGAAGCCTTAACAAGCAAAAGAGAGAGGACTTCCATGGCAATGACAAAAAGGTAAGGGGAAAGAGGATCACCTTGCCTAAGCCCCTTTGCCCCACTAAAGTAACCACATAAGGCACCATCAACCTTAACAGAGAAGTTGGAGGTCGAAATACAAGACTTGATCCAAAACAAGAACTTAGGAGGAAAATGGAAAAGCTTGAGAGCAGCCCAGAGAAAGTCCCAGGAGAGAGAGTCGAAAGCCTTCCTAAGGTCAATCTTCAAGGCATATCTGGCAGGGCCAAAAGGCCTATGATAATTCCTGAATAGCTCTTGAGCAATAAGAATGTTATCACCAATTCTCCTTCCCGGAACAAAAGCAGACTGACAGGGAAAAATAATGGAAGGGAGGATGCTCTTGAGCCTAGATGCAATAATCTTCGATATGCATTTATAAGTCATATCGCAGCAAGAGATGGGCCTATAGTCATTCATAGAAGTGGGATTAGGAACTTTAGGCACAAGCGCGATAGCAGTAGAGTTGGACCCTCGAAGAAGACATCCTTGATTGAAGAAAGACTGAATAGCAGTAGTAAAGACCCTTCCAACAATATCCCAGGCATGAATAAAAAAATTCACATTAAAACCATCCGGGCCCGGACTCTTATTCTGCTTCATGTGCTTAAGAGTGGACAGAATCTCAACATCCGAAACGTCATTTTCAAGTAACCGAGCTGGATGAGGAGAGACATGGTTGGCCACAAAAGGTTCCAGATCATGAAGAATACGATAATCAACAGGAGAATTAGAGCCCAAAAGATCTCTAAAGTGGTCCACAGCCACACTTTGAACTGCTGAGTGCCCAAGGCACAATTGACCCTCAGCATTCTCAATAGCCAAAATTTTATTGGAATTCTACCTGTTCTTCATTTGGTTATGAAAATAGCTGGTATTTTTATCACCTTCCTTAAGCCATTGAACTCTGGACTTTTGCTTAAAAAGCTTCTCTTCACAAAGAAGAGCAGCCCACAAGTTAGCAGATTGAGCCCTCTAGAGTTGAAGAAGAGAAGAATCTCCCGGATCGAGCACAATGGCATGTTGGGTAGCATGCAAAATATCCCTAGCCCTCTTAACATTGGATAAAAGGTTACCACTAGCCTTATTCAGAATAATTAAAGCCCTCTTAACCGCAATAAGCTTCCTAGAGAGAATCTATAAAGGGTCACCAAAGCAGGGATAACTCCAAGCAGACCGAACCACATCAAGATAATTGTCCAGACCAATCATAAAATTGAAGAATTGAAAAGGCTTAGGGATAATAGGCAAGAGCAAACCAGATTTGACAATCGCAGGGCAGTGATCAAAAAGTTCACGGGGAGCAAAAAAAGCTTGGGAGTTGGGATAGGAATCCAACCAAAGATTATTAACCAAAGCTTTGTCAAGTTTCTTATAAGTTGGATTTAACAGATGAGAGTCCCACCAAGTATGAAGAGGGCCAACAGCCCTTAAGTCCTCCAAGTGCATATCATTCAGCCAAACCTTAAACTCCTGCATTCCATAGTCCCATGTACAAGCACCACCATCAATCTCAGACAGAGACTGCACCACATTGAAATCCCCAAGAAGGGACCACGGTTTATTCGTTCTACTTTGATTAGCGTTAAAAGGAGAAACCCATGACTGTGGCGTTCAAAACCATGCGTACATCTCACACAAGTCTTCATTTAGGAGACCTTATTTTCATTGGTGTTCTAAAATTCTCAAAGAAAGAGGTGATTAGGAGTCCTATAACATCGTTCTTGTTTGATTAGCATCAAAAGGAGCAATTCCATAACTATCACGTTCAAAACCATGCGTACATCTCACACAAGTCTTCATTTAAGGAGACCTTCTTATTGTTTCATTGGTTCTCTAAAATTGTCAAAGAAAGAGGTGATTATGAGTCATATTACTTCGTTCTAATTGAAATTAGCATCAAAAGTAGCAATCCAATCAATATCGCAGTCCAAAACAATGCTTAGATCTCACACAAGTCTTCATTTAGGGAGACCTTCATATTGTTTCATTGGTTGTATCAAATTTATAAAGAAAGAGGTGATTAAGAGTTGTATTACTGCGTTCAACTTTGATTAGTGTTAAAAGAAGAAACCCATGACTGTGGCGCTCAAAACCATGCGTACATCTCGCACAAGTCTTCATTTAGGGAGACCTTATTGTTTCATTGGGGTTCTAAAATTGTCAAAGAAAGAGGTGATTAGGAGTCCTATAACTTCGTTGTTGTATGATTAGCATCAAAAGGAGCAATTCCGTGACTATCGCGTTCAAAACCATGCGTACATCTCACACAAGTCTCCATTCAAGGAGACCTTCTTATTGTTTCATTGGTTCTCTAAAATTTTTAAAGAAAGAGGTGATTAGGAGTTCTATTACTTCGTTCTAATATGATTAGTATCAAAAAGAGCAATCCCACGACTATCGCGTTAAAAACGATGCGTAGTACATCTCACACAAGTCTTGATTTAGGTAGAACTTTTTATTGATTCATTGGATTTCTCAAATTGTCAGTGAAAGAGGTTTTTATGAGTCTTATGAATTCGTTCTAGTTCGATTTGCATCAAAAGAAGCAATTCTATCACTAATGCCTTCAAAACGATCCGTACATCTCACACATGTCTTCATTTAGGAAGACCTTCTTATTGTTTCATTAGTTGTTTAAAATTGTAAAAATATAGGTGATTATGATTCCTATTATTTAGTTCTAGTTGAAATTAGAATCAAAAGGAGCAATCCCATCACTATAGCGTCCAAAACGATGCGTAGATCTCACACAAGTCTTCATTTAGGGAGACCTTCATATTGTTCCATTGGTTGTTTCAAATTTACAAAGAAAGAGGTGATTAAGAGTTGTTTTACTTCGTTCTACTTTGATTAGCGTCAAAAGAAAAAACCCATGACTATCACGTTCAAAACCATGCGTACATCTCACACAAGTCTTTATTTAGGGAGACCTTCTTATTATTTCATCGGTGCTCTAAAATTGTCAAAGAAAGAGGTGATTAGGAGTCCTATAACTTCGTTCTAATTTGATTAGCATCAAAAAGAGCAATCCCATGACTATTGCGTTCAAAACGATGCGTACATCTCACACAAGTCTTTATTTAAATAGACTTTCTTATTGTTTCATTGGTTCCCTAAAATTATCAAAGAAAGAGATGATTATGAGTCCTATTACTTGGTTCTAATTTGATTAGCATCAAAAGGAGCATTCCATGACTATCGCGTTAAAAACGATGTGTACATCTCACACAAGTCTTGATTTAGGGGAGAACTTCTTATTGTGTCATTGGTTCCCTCAAATTATCAGAGAAAAAGGTGATTATGGGTCCTATAACTTCTTTCTATTTAGATTAGCATTAAATGGAGCAATCCTATCCCTAGCGCCTTCAACACGATCCGTACATCTCACATAAGTTTTCATTTAGGGAGACCTTCTTATTGTTTTGTTAGTTTTCATAAATTGTCAAAATATAGGTGATTATGAGTCATATTACTTCGTTCTAGTTGAAATGAGCATCAAAACGAGTAATCCAATCAATATCGCGTCCAAAACGATGCGTAGATCTCACACAAGTCTTCATTTAGGGAGACCTTCATATTGTTTCATTGGTTGTATCAAATTTACAAAGAAAGAGGAGATTAAGAGTTGTGTTACTTCGTTCTACTTTGATTAGCGTTAAAAGGAGAAACCCATGACTGTGGCGTTCAAAACCATGCGTACATCTCACACAAGTCTTCATTTAGGAGACCTTATTGTTTTATTGGTGTTCTAAAATTGTCAAAGAAAGAGGTGATTAGGAGTCCTATAACTTCGTTCTTGTTTGATTAGCATCAAAAGGAGCAATTCCATGACTATCATGTCCAAAACCATGCGTACATCTCATACAAGTCTTTATTTAAGGAGACCTTCTTATTGTTTCATTGGTTCTCTAAAATTGTCAAAGAAAGTGGTGATTATGAGTCATATTACTTCGTTTTAGTTGAAATTAGCATCAAAAGTAGCAATCCAATCAATATCGCGTCCAAAACGATGCTTAGATCTCACACAAGTCTTCATTTAGGGAGACCTTCATATTGTTTCATTGGTTGTATCAAATTTACAAAGAAAGAGGTGATTAAGAGTTGTATTACTTCGTTCAACTTTGATTAGTGTTAAAAGGAGAAACTCATGACTGTGGCGTTCAAAACCATGCGTACATCTCGCACAAGTCTTCATTTAGGGAGACCTTATTGTTTCATTGGGGTTCTAAAATAGTCAAAGAAAGAGGTGATTAGGAGTCCTATAACTTCGTTGTTGTATGATTAGCATCAAAAGGAGCAATTCCGTGACTATCGCGTTCAAAACCATGCTTACATCTCACACAAGTCTCCATTCAAGGAGACCTTCTTATTGTTTCATTGGTTCTCTAAAATTCTTAAAGAAAGAGGTGATTAGGAGTTCTATTACTTCGTTCTAATATGATTAGTATCAAAAAGAGCAATTCCACGACTATCGCATTAAAAACGATGCGTAGTACATCTCACACAAGTCTTGATTTAGGTAGACCTTTTTATTGATTCATTGGATTTCTCAAATTGTCAATGAATGAGGTTTTTATGAGTTTTATGACTTTGTTCTAGTTCAATTTGCATCAAAAGAAGCAATTCTATCACTAGTGCCTTCAAAACGATCCGTACATCTCACACATGTCTTCATTTAGGAAGACCTTCTTATTGTTTCATTAGTTCTTTAAAATTGTAAAAATATAGGTGATTATGAGTCCTATTATTTTGTTCTAGTTGAAATTAGAATCAAAAGGAGCAATCCCATCACTATAGCGTTCAAAACGATGCGTAGATCTCACACAAATCTTCATTTAGGAAGACCTTCATATTGTTACATTGGTTGTTTCAAATTTACAAAGAAAGAGGTGATTAAGAGTTGTATTACTTCGTTCTACTTTGATTAGCGTTAAAAGAAGAAACCCATGACTATCACGTTCGAAACCATGCGTACATCTCACACAAGTCTTTATTTAGGAAGACCATCTTATTATTTCATTGGTGCTCTAAAATTTTTAATGAAAAAGGTGATTAGGAGTCCTATAACTTCGTTCTAATTTGATTAGCATCAAAAGGAGCAATCCCATGACTATCGCGTTCAAAACGATGCGTACATCTCACACAAGTCTTTATTGAAAGAGATTTTCTTATTGTTTCATTGGTTCTCTAAAATTATCAGAGAAAGAGATGATTATGAGTCCTATTACTTGGTTCTAATTTGATTAGCATCAAAAGGAGCATTCCATGACTATCGCGTTAAAAATGATGTGTACATCTCACACAAGTCTTGATTTAGGGGAGAACTTCTTATTGTGTCATTGGTTCCCTCATATTATCAGAGAAAGAGGTGATTATGTGTCCTATGACTTCTTTCTATTTAGATTAGAATTAAATGGAGCAATCCTATCACTAGCGCCTTCAAAACGATCCGTACATCTCACATATGTTTTCATTTAGGGAGACCTTCTTATTGCTTTGTTAGTTTTCACAAATTGTCAAAATATAGGTGATTATGAGTCATATTACTTAATTCTAGTTGAAATGAGCATCAAAAGGAGTAATCCAATCAATATCGCGTCCAAAACGATGCGTAGATCTCACACAAGTCTTCATTTAGGGAGACCTTCATATTGTTTCATTGGTTGTATCAAATTTACAAAGAAAGAGGAGATTAAGGGTTGTGTTACTTCGTTCTACTTTGATTAGCGTTAAAAGGAGAAACCCATGACTGTGGCGTTCAAAACCATGCGTACATCTCACACAAATCTTCATTCAGGAGACCTTATTGTTTCATTGGTGTTCTAAAATTGTCAAAGAAAGAGGTGATTCGGAGTCCTATAACTTCGTTCTTGTTTGATTAGCATCAAAAGGAGCAATTCCATGACTATCACGTTCAAAACCATGCGTACATCTCACACAAGTCTTCATTTAAGGAGGCCTTCTTATTGTTTCATTGGTTCTCTAAAATTATCAAAGAAAGAGGTGATTATGAGTCATATTACTTCGTTCTAGTTGAAATTAGCATCAAAAGTAGCAATCCAATCAATACCGCATCCAAAACGATGCTTAGATTTCACACAAGTCTTCATTTAGGGAGACCTTCATATTGTTTCATTGGTTGTATCAAATTTACAAAGAAAGAGGTGATTAAGAGTTGTATTACTTCGTTCAACTTTTATTAGTGTTAAAAGGAGAAACCCATGACTGTGGCGTTCAAAACCATGCGTACATCTCGCACAAGTCTTCATTTAGGGAGACCTTATTGTTTCATTGGGGTTCTAAAATTGTCAAAGAAAGAGGTGATTAGGAGTCCTATAACTTCGTTGTTGTATGATTAGGATCAAAAGGAGCAATTCCGTGACTATCGCGTTCAAAACCATGCGTACATCTTGATAGTAGTGTGCATACAGCCAATCATGTATGATGACAAAGCACATACTTTGTAAATAATCTTATTTATTTATTAATAAAATATTCATTTAAGGCATATAATTATCTACATGGTGCTGTTTTTATAATATATAAATAACCCATAGTTTTAAGCAATGCTTTTAGAATCATGATGAGATCATGATAATGAGATCTAAATTCTTAGAAAGCTTAAAAACTAAAATAGTTCCCAATTGTGGGATTACTAAAATGGGGATTAGTAAATCCGGATAGATTGGTACATATGTCGCTTGCTCAATGGATGAGGATGACTGATATCATGGTCATTTGTGTGGAGACACTAAAGCAAGTATGTAGGTGCTTATTGGAGAATAAGTTCACTGAACGTGACTCGCTATGGAATACCTAATGGAGTTTTACTCGCCTGTCAATAGGAATTCCTAATGTGATAGTAGTACATGTGATCCTTGGACTTGAGATCATCATAGTATCTTGTATATAACAAATTATACTTTGACTAATTCCTTAAGGCCTTTTAAGGCATATATAGGGTATGCTTGGGTGTAATGAGTTACATATGGAGATAATGAATGATCAATAAAGAATCTACCACCTCTAGTAAAATAGGAGATATGTCCTATGTGATTCGTTAAATGACAACCCAGGAATCCTTGGCCAAGGTAAAATGAAATTAGAAAGAGGTTTTTAATTTGCATTATTTGGAGTTGTGTATTTTCTAATCGAAATACATATAATTAAATAAATTAAGACTTGACAGTAAATCTATGTCTTATATTTAATTGGGACATTGTATGGTGGAAGGATTGAATTGTACGGTAACTATTAACTCACAGGTTCTTTTATGATTAATGTTGAAATCTATATTATCTGGAAAGTCGTTGATCGCTAGGGAGGCTTATCCCTATTGTAGAATAAATGTTATTTATTTAAATAGATTATTAGTTTTATTTATTTATTTAAATAAGATTAGAATTGTTCTAATTGATTTATTCATAACCGGTTTAATATGGAGAACCTAAAGGGTCACACCATAAAAGGAAGAAGAATTATTTAAGAAGAAAATGGCATGATAGTAATAATGCATTAAGTATAATTAATTTAATCTATGATGATAGAATAAATTAAATAGCTTAATGTTTATTATTTAATATTTTAGAAATATTAAATATAAATTAATAAGAGGAGTCTTATTAATATTATTATTATTATTATTATTTTAATTCTAAAGGAGTTTAGGAATTAATATAATATCAGTACTCTCTCTCAATCCTAATAAAGATTAGGATATAAATTAATTAAAAGTATTTAATTAATTAATTAAATAAAACTCTATTCTAATTGGATTAGGAGGGTTAACCTAATATCTATATAAGAGAGTCTTATATCAGAAATAAGGTATGTGAATTTTTCAAGAGTTGGGAGTACACATATTCTATAGAGATAGAAACAAGGGTTAAGCCAATAACCCATCTTACTGAGTTCTTTATCTTCCTTGGTGGATCACCGTTAGAGGCCAAACATTTGGGTGGCTGACATTGATCAAGGGAAGGAGCCACTACAGAGGAATCAAAGGAATCAAAGGAGTAGAACTTGTACCTGAGGAAGCTTGGATCTTCAAAGGTATAATTCTGTTTTTCTCATTTTTCATTCACTGATAATTGATGCACGAGAATGATCATGGTAATGGATTTGTATAAATTTTGAAAACCTAGTTTTTTACGCTTCCGCCCTATTTATGTGATTTGATTGCATGATTGCGTTACGTACAAACCCAACAGTGGTATCAAAGCCAATCTTGTGCTAATTATCAGTCTATGTGATTCCATACATGTATGATATGCGATTGGATCGAGTTTTGGGCAACAAAAAATTTTCAGATTCTGCGAAGCTGCGCAGCTGCGCCGGTACAAGGCAATATTGTTGCGCAGCTGCGCCGGGTGTTGTTCCTGGTTTTCATGCTGCGTAGCTGCGCCGGTTCCCTTTACATTCTTGGCGCAACTGCGCCACTGGACAGGAACTGAATTTTTTTTTTGTTTTATTTAATTAAATGAATGGTTTATTTAATTAATAAAGGTTTAAAATAAAGATGTTTATTTTATATGAAATGAGATTTCAGAATTGCTAAAATTAAAGAGTTTAATTTGGAATTGTTTTTGAATGAAATAAAGGAGTTTATTTTTCCAAAAATAAAGTTTAGCAAACTTTTGCGCATTAACTGATATTAATACATATATGGAATGAATTTATTTTCATGAGATGAATAAGTTTTATTGATACGTATGATGATATGTATGGTAATAAAAGGGATTGTTTATGGACTATGACCAATGTGATTGGATTTTATTTTGGTTGAATGCTTGAATGAATGGGTTTTATAAAATGGGGTCTGTGTACCTCGTCTTCTCTAGTTTTATTCTCGATGTAAATTCTATCACCTTTCTATGTACTTCCCCTTGACTGCTGATCAAGGTTTCTATTTAATTTTAAATAGTTAATGTAATAGAGATAGTTAGAATTATTTTGAAGAAATTGGAGACCAAGGAGCAAGGAACGCGTGAAGACTCATTTGTATAGAGCCAAGGTTTAAATGTAATAGTTATATTTAAATTTAAATTCTTGCACTCCTAGGTTTGACCTTTTGGTTCACTTGGTGGCTCTAGTGAACCAAACTAGAATAAAAGTCCATAATCAATCCGGGTAGAATATAGTATTCTATATTGCATGCTAAATATTATATATATTATATTTTATACAAACATGCTTCGCATGTTTAATAAAATGACGCGTATTTTATATATATATGTGCATGCGCGCTTAAAAAGATGAGACAAATAATAACAAACCCCTCAAAGAAATATTATTAAGTCTGAAGCGTTCAAATGATATTTGGAATATCGAACGTCGCCTTCTACCATGATTAGTTAATAGAGTATTAAATATTTAATATGAGTTTGTTGTGCTATCCACAAGGCGAGTAATGAATATTTAAGATGTTAATTAATCACATTTGATGCTTATCAAGAAAATTGAACGATCTAGTCTTGTTGTGCTATCCACAAGGACGAAAATTTTTCTTTTTTGAATTTATGGAAGTGCTAGGCTGGACTTAACTTAAATCATTTTAGTTCGATTGTGCACACACATGACCATTATGATTTAAGAGGCAAAATAGAAGGAGTTACATGGTGATGTAATTGACAAGAGTTGTCTACCTATTTATTTGTATATCGCTTGTTGTGCTATCCACAATGTTATATACATTTGAAATGGGATCCTTAATCTCACTAGCAAATCTTTAATTAGATGTTGCCGAACTATATGAGTGAGGGTAATATAGTTTGATGAAAATAGTGGGAGATACCAATTTAAAATAAAGACCTAAATTTATTTTGGTATGCAAAGTTAATAAAATGAATGTTTGCTAAAATGTTGTCTTTTCACATGCAGAATTTTAAAAATGTCAAAATCACTAATCTCACTACGAAGCATACTTGATGCAAATAAGCTTATCGGCCCGAATTATGAGGACTGGCTAAGAAATCTGAGAATTGTTCTCACTGCTGAAAAAATTTCTTATGTCCTAAATTCCATTATCCCTGAATCTGTTTCAGAAACAGCCTCTGAGGAAGAGATTGCCACTTTCAATAAGTGGCAAGATGATGCATCTGTGGCTCAAGGCATCATGCTCGCATCCATGAATAACGAGCTTCAGCGTCAGCACGAAAAAATGGATGCTCCTGCTATGCTGTTTCACCTCAAGGAGTTGTATGGTGAACAGAGTAGGACTGCTAGATATGAGATATCTAAGGAGCTCTTCCGATCTCGGATGACCGAGGGCACTGCCGTCGAGACTCATGTTCTGAAGGTAATCAATTTGATTGAACGCCTTGGACAACTTGGGTTCGTCATGGATGGGGAGTTGAGTCAAGACTTGGTCTTGCAGTCACTCCCTGAGACCTTCTCGCAGTTTGTGGTTAATTTTCACATGAATAAGCTAGATGTCAGCTTACCTGAGCTGCTTAACATGCTGAAAACTGCAAAAGGTCACTTCTTATCCAAGAAGAACCATGTCTTGATGGTGGATTCTTCCAATAAAAGGAAGAGGCCCAAGGTGTCTTCTGAAAAGAAGAAATCTAAGAAGGCTAAGGGACAAGGGAAAGAAAAAGAGCAAAAGAAACCTGAACCAGCTAAAGGAATGTGCTTTCATTGCAATGAGCCGGGACATTGGAAGAGGAACTGCAAGAAGTTTCTAGCAGAGAAGAAGCTTGGAGAAGCTTCGACTTCCAATCAAGGTTTGTTTATGATTGAAATTAATTTTTCTGAAAGTCATAATTCTACTTGGGTATTGGATACCGGCTGTGGTTCTCACATATGTAATACTGTGCAGGAACTGGTCAGAAGTAGAAAGCTAAACAAAGATGAGGTGATCCTACGAGTGGGAAATGGAGCAAAAGTTGCTGCATTAGCTGTAGGAACTTATTGTTTAGCAATGCCTTCGGGCAAATCCATTTATCTTAATAATTGTTATTATGTTCCGAATATTATTAAAACATTATTTCAATTTCTGTATTGGATATGGAAGGTTTTGACGTTATTATAAAGAACAATGGTTGTTCTATTTATAAAGACGATGTTTTATATGGTATTGGAAATTTGCAAAATGGACTTTATACACTTGACTTACAAGAAAATATATTTCAAATTGAACAAATTAAGAAAAGGAAAAGAGATGATATTAATTATACCTATATGTGGCACTGTAGACTCGGTCATATCAATGAAACAAGATTATCCAAGTTGCATAAAGATGGGCTCCTCGTGCTATCTGATTATGAATCATATCCAACTTGTGAATCTTGTCTCATGGGTAAAATGACTAAATCTCCTTTTAGTGGAAAAGGAGAGAGAGTTACAGAGTTGTTGGCATTGATTCACACAGACGTTTGTGGACCTATGACAACAAGTGCACTGGGTGGGTATTCTTATTTTATTACTTTCACTGATGATCACTCAAGATTTGGATATGTGTATTTAATGAAATACAAATCAGAATCATTTGAAAAGTTCAAAGAGTTCAGAAGTGAAGTAGAGAAACAAACGGGCAAGAGTATTAAGATACTTCGATCAGATCGAGGTGGGGAATACTTAAGCAGTGAGTTTCTCAATTATCTCAGAGAAAATGGTATAATCTCACAATGGACTCCTCCAGGTACACCACAGTTAAATGGAGTATCTGAAAGGAGAAATCGAACACTGTTGGACATGGTTCGATCCATGATGAGTTTTACCGACCTTCCAATTTCCTTCTGGGGATATGCCCTAGAAACGGCTGCATACCTACTTAACAAGGTACCTACCAAATCCGCCCCAAAGACTCCATATGAGATGTGGAAAGGGAGGAAACCAAATCTTAAGCATGTTAAGACTTGGGGTTGTCCAGCTTATGTCAAAAAATTTGAAAATGATAAGCTACAGACTAAATCCGATAAGTGTAGATTTGTGGGATACCCTAAAGAAACCGTAGGGTATTATTTCTATCATCTAACTGATCAAAAGGTGTTTGTTGCGAAACATGCTACCTTCTTGGAGAAAGAGTTTATCCATGAAGGGGTCAGTGGGAGCAAGATATATCTTGAAGAAGTTCAAGAACCACAAGTTACCACGGACCAAAATCAGGTACCTAACCAAGTAGAAGAACCTACTGTACCACACCCTGTTCGTAAATCTAGAAGAGTACCGAAGATACCTGAGAGGTATGGATTTGTTATAGAGGATGACGATGAGGTATACATCATGAATGATGATGATCCATTAAATTACGAACAGGCTATGAGTAATAAAGACTCAGGGAAATGGCTTGAAGCCATGAAATCCGAAATGGACTCCATGTATGAAAACAAAGTATGGTCTTTGGTTTCACCACCTGAAGATATTAAACCTATTGGGTGTATATGGGTTTTTAAGAAAAAGACTGGAGCAGACGGAAAGGTGTCTTATAAGGCCCGACTGGTTGCAAAAGATTTCAAACAAAGACAAGGAGTTGACTATGATGAAACCTTCTCACCAGTAGCCATGCTCAAGTCCATTCGGATTTTGCTTGCGATTACAGCTTACAACGACTATGAGATCTGGCAGATGGACGTGAAAACGGCCTTCCTCAATGGGAAACTTGAGGAGGATGTGTATATGACATAGCCAGAGGGATTTATTTCAAAAATTGGAACAAATCAAGTCTGTAAGCTACAACGATCCATTTATGGGTTGAAGCAAGCTTCTCGTAGATGGAACATTCGTTTTGATGAGACAATCAAAGAGTTTGATTTTATCAAAAACGAGGATGAACCATGTGTATACAAGAAGGTTAGTGGGAGCGCAGTATCATTCCTTGTATTATATGTTGATGATATATTACTGATAGGGAATGACATTCCTATGTTACAATCCATTAAAATCTGGTTATCTAAAAACTTCTCCATGAAGGACTTGGGTGAAGCATCCTATATTTTGGGGATAAAGATCTATAGAGATAGATCTAAAAGGATGCTCGGCTTATCCCAAGGAACGTACATTGATACGATGCTAAAGAGGTTTAGCATGGAAGATTCCAAAAGAGGTCTCATGCCGATGAACCATGGAATAAATCTCTCCAAGAAACAGGCCCCAAAGACACCTGAGGAGAGAGACCGTATGAGTAAGATCCCTTATGCTTCTGCAATAGGATCTATTATGTACGGTATGATATGTACTAGATCGGATGTTGCTCACGCACTTAGTGTAACAAGCAGATACCAGTCGAATCCAGGAGAAGAGCACTGGAAGGCAGTGAAAAATATCCTAAAGTACTTCAGAAGGACTAAAGATATTTTTCTTGTCTACAGTGAGTCTGAATTAAAACTTGAGGGATTCACGGACTCAAGTTTTCAAACAAACCAAGATTACAGTAAATCTGTTTCAGGGTATGTGTTTACCTTGAACGGAGGTGCAGTGAGTTGGAAGAGTTCCAAGCAGCAAACGGTTGCTGATTCAGTGACAGAGGCAGAGTATATAGCTGCAAGTGAAGCTGCAAAGGAAGCTGTTTGGATGAAGAAGTTCATAACTGAACTTGGTGTGGTTCCTAGCATTGGAGAAGCAGTTCCCGTATACTGTGACAACACCAGAGCGGTTGCACAGGCTAAGGAACCCAGGTCTCATCAGAAATCTAAACACGTGTTGCGGCGATTTCACTTGATCAGGGAGATCATTGAAAGAGGAGACGTCACCTTGGAGCGTGTAGACTGTCAAGACAACATTGCAGATCCATTCACTAAAGCTTTAACACAACAGCAGTTTGATCGTCACTTAGAAAAGATGGGTACGAGATACCATGGCGATTAGCTTTAGTGCAAGTGGGAGATTGATAGTAGTGTGCATACAAGCCAATCATGTATGATGACAAAGCACATACTTTGTAAATAATCTTATTTATTTATTAATAAAATATTCATTTAAGGCATATAATTATCTACATGGTGCTGTTTTTATAATATGTAAATAACCCATAGTTTTAAGCAATGCTTTTAGAATCATGATGAGATCATGATAATGAGATCTAAATTCTTAGAAAGCTTAAAAACTAAAATAGTTCCCAATTGTGGGATTACTAAAATGGGGATTAGTAAATCCGGATAGATTGGTACATATGTTGCTTGCTCATTGGATGAGGATGACTGATCTCATGGTCATTTGTGTGGAGACACTAAAGCAAGTATGTAGGTGCTTATTGGAGAATAAGTTCACTGAACGTGACTCGCTATGGAATACCTAATGGAGTTTTACTCGCCTGTCAATAGGAATTCCTAATGTGATAGTAGTACATGTGATCCTTGGACTTGAGATCATCATAGTATCTTGTATGTAACAAATTATACTTTGACTAATTCCTTAAGGCCTTTTAAGGCATATATAGGGTATGCTTGGGTGTAATGAGTTACATATGGAGATAATGAATGATCAATAAAGAATTTACCACCTCTAGTAAAAGAGGAGATATGTCCTATGTGATTCGTTAAATGACAACTGAGGAATCCTTGGCCAAGGTAGAATGAAATTAGAAAGAGGTTTCTAATTTGCATTATTTGGAGTTGTGCATTTTCTAATCGAAATACATATAATTAAATAAATTAAGACTTGACAGTAAATCCATGTCTTATATTTAATTGGGACATTGTATGGTGGAAGGATTGAATTGTACGGTAACTATTAACTCACAGGTTCTTTTATGATTAATGTTGAGATCTAAATTATCTGGAAAGTTGTTGATCGCTAGGGAGGCTTATCCCTATTGTAGAATAAATGTTATTTATTTAAATAGATTATTAGTTTAATTTGTTTATTTAAATAAGATTAGAATTGTTCTAATTGATTTATTCACAACCGGTTTAATATGGAGAACCTAAAGGGTCACACCATAAAAGGAAGAAGAATTATTTAAGAAGAAAATGGCATGATAGTAATAATGCATTAAGTATAATTAATTTAATCTATGATGATAGAATATATTAAATAGCTTATGGTTTATTATTTAATATTTTAGAAATATTAAATATAAATTAATAAGAGGAGTCTTATTAATATTAATATTATTATTATTATTATTTTAATTCTAAAGGAGTTTAGGAATTAATATAATATCAGTACTCTCTCTCAATCCTAATAAAGATTAGGATATAAATTAATTAAAAGTATTTAATTAATTAATTAAATAAAACCCTATTCTAATTGGATTAGGAGGGTTAACCTAATATCTATATAAGAGAGTCTTATATCAGAAATAAGGTACGTGAATTTTTCAAGAGTTGGGAGTACACATATTCTATAGAGATAGAAACAAGGGTTAAGCCAATAACCCATCTTATTGAGTTCTTCATCTTCCTTGGTAGATCACCGTTAAAGGCCAAACATTTGGGTGACTGACATTGATCAAGGGAAGGAGCCACTACAGAGGAATCAAAGGAATCAAATGAGTAGAACTTGTACCTGAGGAAGCTTGGATTTTCAAAGGTATAATTCTGTTTTTCTCCTTTTTCAATCACTGATAATTGATGCACAAGAATGATCATGGTAATGGGTTTGTATAAATTTTGAAAACCTAGTTTTTTACGCTTCCGCCCTATTTATGTGATTTGATTGCATGATTACGTTACGTACAAACCCAGCACATCTCACACAAGTCTCCATTCAAGGAGACCTTCTTATTGTTTCATTGGTTCTCTAAAATTTTTAAAGAAAGAGATGATTAGGAGTTCTATTACTTCGTTCTAATATGATTAGTATCAAAAGGAGCAATCCCACGAGTATCGCGTTAAAAATGATGCGTAGTACATCTCACACAAGTCTTGATTTAGGTAGACCTTTTTATTGATTCATTGGATTTCGAAAAGTGTCAATGTAAGAGGTTGTTATGAGTCTTATGACTTCGTTCTAGTTCGATTTGCATCAAAAGAAGCAATTCTATCACTAGTGCCTTCAAAACGATCCGTACATCTCACACATGTCTTCATTTAGGAAGACCTTCTTATTGTTTCATTAGTTCTTTAAAATAATAAAAATATAGGTGATTATGAGTCCTATTATTTCGTTCTAGTTGAAATTAGAATCAAAAGGAGCAATCCCATCACTATAGCATCCAAAACGATACGTAGATCTCACACAAGTCTTCATTTAGGGAGACCTTCATATTGTTCCATTGGTTGTTTCAAATTTACAAAGAAAGATGTGATTAAGAGTTGTATTACTTCGTTCTACTTTGATTAGCGTCAAAAGAAGAAACCCATGACTATCACGTTCAAAACCATGCGTACATCTCACACAAGTCTTTATTTAGGGAGACCTTCTTATTATTTCATTGGTGCTCTAAAATTGTCAAAGAAAGAGGTGATTAGGAGTCCTATAACTTCGTTCTAATTTGATTAGCATCAAAAGGAGCAATCCCATGACTATCGCGTTCAAAACGATGCGTACATCCCACACAAGTATTTATTTAAAGAGACTTTCTTATTGTTTCATTGGTTCCCTAAAATTATCAAAGAAAGAGATGATTATGAGTCCTATTACTTGGTTCTAATTTGATTAGCATCAAAAGTAGCATTCCATGACTATCGCGTTAAAAATGATGTGTACATCTCACACAAGTCTTGATTTAGGGGAGAACTTCTTATTGTGTCATTGGTTCCCTCAAATTATCAGAGAAAGAGGTGATTATGAGTCCTATAACTTCTTTCTATTTAGATTAGCATTAAATGGAGCAATCCTATCACTAGCGCCTTCAAAACGATCTGTACATCTCACACAAGTTTATATTTAGGGAGACCTTATTGTTTTGTTAGTTTTCACAAATTGCCAAAATATAGGTGATTATGAGTCATATTACTTCGGTCTATTTGAAATGAGCATCAAAAGGAGTAATCCAATCAATATCACGTCCAAAACGATGAATAGATTTCACACAAGTCTTCATTTAGGGAGACCTTCATATTGTTTCATTAGTTGTATCAAATTTACAAAGAAAGAGGAGATTAAGAGTTGTATTACTTCGTTCTACTTTGATTAGCATTAAAGGAGAAACCCATGACTGTGGCGTTCAAAACCATGCGTACATCTCACATAAGTCTTCATTTAGGAGACCTTATTGTTTCATTGGTGTTCTAAAATTGTCAAAGAAAGAGGTGATTAGGAGTCCTATAACTTCGTTCTTGTTTGATTAGCATCAAAAGGAGCAATTCCATGACTATCATGTCCAAAACCATGCGTACATCTCACACAAGTCTTTATTTAAGGAGACCTTCTTATTGTTTCATTGGTTCTCTAAAATTGTCAAAGAAAGTGGTGATTATGAGTCATATTACTTCGTTCTAGTTGAAATAAGCATCAAAAGTAGCAATCCAATCAATATCGCGTGCAAACCGATGCTTAGATCTCACACAAGTCTTCATTTAGGGAGACCTTCATATTGTTTCATTTGTTGTATCAAATTTACAAAGAAAGTGGTGATTAAGAGTTGTATTACTTTGTTCAACTTTGATTAGTGTTAAAAGGAGAAACCCATGACTGTGACGTTCAAACCATGCGTACATCTCGCACAAGTCTTCATTTAGGGAGACCTTATTGTTTCATTGGGGCTCTAAAATTGTCAAAGAAAGAGGTGATTAGGAGTCCTATAACTTCGTTGTTGTATGATTAGCATCAAAAGGAGCAATTCCGTGACTATCGCGTTCAAGACCATGCGTACATCTCACACAAGTGTCTATTCAAGGAGTCCTTCTTATTGTTTCATTGGTTCTCTAAAATTTTTAAAGAAAGAGGTGATTAGGAGTTCTATTACTTCGTTCTAATATGATTAGTATCAAAAGGAGCAATCCCACGACTATCGCGTTAAAAATGATGCGTAGTACATCTCACATAATTCTTGATTTAGGTAGACCTTTTTATTGATTCATTGGATTTCTCAAACTGTCAATGTAAGAGGTTTTTATGAGTCTTATGACTTCGTTCTAGTTCGATTTGCATCAAAAGAAGCAATTCTATCACTAGTGCCTTCAAAACGATCCGTACATCTCACACATGTCTTCATTTAGGAAGACCTTCTTATTGTTTCATTAGTTCTTTAAAATTATAAAAATATAGGTGATTATGAGTCCTATTATTTCGTTCTAGTTGAAATTAGAATCAAAAGGAGCAATCCCATCACTATAGCGTCCAAAACGATACGTAGATCTCACACAAGTCTTCATTTAGGGAGACCTTCATATTGTTCCATTGGTTGTTTCAAATTTACAAAGAAAGATGTGATTAAGAGTTGTATTACTTCGTTCTACTTTGATTAGCGTCAAAAGAAGAAACCCATGACTATCACGTTCAAAACCATGCGTACATCTCACAAAAGTCTTTATTTAGGGAGACCTTCTTATTATTTCATTGGTGCTCTAAAATTGTCAAAGAAAGAGGTGATTAGGAGTCCTATAACTTCGTTCTAATTTGATTAGCATCAAAAGGAGCAATCCCATGACTATCGCGTTCAAAACGATGCGTACATCTCACACAAGTATTTATTTAAAGAGACTTTCTTATTGTTTCATTGGTTCCCTAAAATTATCAAAGAAAGAGATGATTATGAGTCCTATTACTTGGTTCTAATTTGATTAGCAAAGTCTTGATTTAGGGGAGAACTTCTTATTGTGTCATTGGTTCCCTCAAATTATCAGAGAAAGAGGTGATTATGAGTCCTATAACTTCTTTCTATTTAGATTAGCATTAAATGGAGCAATCCTATCACTAGCGCCTTCAAAACGATCTGTACATCTCACACAAGTTTATATTTAGGGAGACCTTATTGTTTTGTTAGTTTTCACAAATTGCCAAAATATAGGTGATTATGAGTCATATTACTTCGTTCTAGTTGAAATGAGCATCAAAAGGAGTAATCCAATCAATATCACGTCCAAAACGATGCGTAGATTTCACACAAGTCTTCATTTAGGGAGACCTTCATATTGTTTCATTAGTTGTATCAAATTTAGAAAGAAAGAGGAGATTAAGAGTTGTATTACTTCGTTCTACTTTGATTAGCATTAAAGGAGAAACCCATGACTGTGGCGTTCAAAACCATGCGTACATCTCACATAAGTCTTCATTTAGGAGACCTTATTGTTTCATTGGTGTTCTAAAATTGTCAAAGAAAGAGGTGATTAGGAGTCCTATAACTTCGTTCTTGTTTGATTAGCATCAAAAGGAGCAATTCCATGACTATCATGTCCAAAACCATGCGTACATCTCACACAAGTCTTTATTTAAGGAGACCTTCTTATTGTTTCATTGGTTCTCTAAAATTGTCAAAGAAAGTGGTGATTATGAGTCATATTACTTCGTTCTAGTTGAAATTAGCATCAAAAGTAGCAATCCAATCAATATCGCGTGCAAAACGATGCTTAGATCTCACACAAGTCTTCATTTAGGGAGACCTTCATATTGTTTCATTGGTTGTATCAAATTTACAAAGAAAGAGGTGATTAAGAGTTGTATTACTTCGTTCAACTTTGATTAGTGTTAAAAGGAGAAACGCATGACTGTGGCGTTCAAAACCATGTGTACATCTCGCACAACTCATTTAGGGAGACCTTATTGTTTCATTGGGGTTCTAAAATTGTCAAAGAAAGAGGTGATTAAGAGTCCTATAACTTCGTTGTTGTATGATTAGCATCAAAAGGAGCAATTCCGTGACTATCGCGTTCAAAACCATGCGTACATCTCACACAAGTCTCCATTCAAGGAGACCTTCTTATTGTTTCATTGGTTCTCTAAAATTTTTAAAAAAAGAGGTGATTAGGAGTTCTATTACTTCGTTCTAATATGATTAGCATCAAAAGGAGCAATCCCACGACTATCGCGTTAAAAATGATGCGTAGTACATCTCACACAAGTCTTGATTTAGGTAGACCTTTTTATTGATTCATTGGATTTCTCAAACTGTCAATGTAAGAGGTTTTTATGAGTCTTATGACTTCGTTCTAGTTCGATTTGCATCAAAAGAAGCAATTCTATCACTAGTGCCTTCAAAACGATCCGTACATCTCACACATGTCTTCATTTAGGAAGACCTTCTTATGGTTTCATTAGTTCTTCAAAATTATAAAAATATAGGTGATTATGAGTCCTATTATTTCGTTCTACTTGAAATTAGAATCAAAAGGAGCAATCCCATCACTATAGCGTCCAAAACGATACGTAGATCTCACACAAGTCTTCATTTAGGGAGACCTTCATATTGTTCCATTGGTTGTTTCAAATTTACAAAGAAAAATGTGATTAAGAGTTGTATTACTTCGTTCTACTTTGATTAGCGTCAAAAGAAGAAACCCATGACTATCACGTTCAAAACCATGCGTACATCTCACAAAAGTCTTTATTTAGGGAGACCTTCTTATTATTTCATTGGTGCTCTAAAATTGTCAAAGAAAGAGGTGATTAGGAGTCCTATAACTTCGTTCTAATTTGATTAGCATCAAAAGGAGCAATCCCATGACTATCGCGTTCAAAACGATGCGTACATCTCACACAAGTATTTATTTAAAGAGACTTTCTTATTGTTTCATTGGTTCCCTAAAATTATCAAAGAAAGAGATGATTATGAGTCCTATTACTTGGTTCTAATTTGATTAGCATCAAAAGTAGCATTCCATGACTATCGCGTTAAAAATGATGTGTACATCTCACACAAGTCTTGATTTAGGGGAGAACTTCTTATTGTGTCATTGGTTCCCTCAAATTATCAGAGAAAGAGGTGATTATGAGTCCTATAACTTCTTTCTATTTAGATTAGCATTAAATGGAGCAATCCTATCACTAGCGCCTTCAAAACGATCTGTACATCTCACACAAGTTTATATTTAGGGAGACCTTATTGTTTTGTTAGTTTTCACAAATTGCCAAAATATAGGTGATTATGAGTCATATTACTTCGTTCTAGTTGAAATGAGCATCAAAAGGAGTAATCCAATCAATATCGCATCCAAAACAATGCGTAGATCTCACACAAGTCTTCATTTAGGGAGACCTTCATATTGTTTCATTAGTTGTATCAAATTTAGAAAGAAAGAGGAGATTAAGAGTTGTATTACTTCGTTCTACTTTGATTAGCATTAAAGGAGAAACCCATGACTGTGGCGTTCAAAACCATGCGTACATCTCACATAAGTCTTCATTTAGGAGACCTTATTGTTTCATTGGTGTTCTAAAATTGTCAAAGAAAGAGGTGATTATGAGTCCTATAACTTCGTTCTTGTTTGATTAGCATCAAAAGGAGCAATTCCATGACTATCATGTCCAAAACCATGCGTACATCTCACACAAGTCTCTATTTAAGGAGACCTTCTTATTGTTTCATTGGTTCTCTAAAATTGTCAAAGAAAGTGGTGATTATGAGTCATATTACTTCGTTCTAGTTGAAATAAGCATCAAAAGTAGCAATCCAATCAATATCGCGTGCAAACCGATGCTTAGATCTCACACAATCTTCATTTAGGGAGACCTTCATATTGTTTCATTTGTTGTATCAAATTTACAAAGAAAGTGGTGATTAAGAGTTGTATTACTTTGTTCAACTTTGATTAGTGTTAAAAGGAGAAACCCATGACTGTGACGTTCAAAACCATGCGTACATCTCGCACAAGTCTTCATTTAGGGAGACCTTATTGTTTCATTGGGGTTCTAAAATCGTCAAAGAAAAAGGTGATTAGGAGTCCTATAACTTCGTTGTTGTATGATTAGCATCAAAAGGAGCAATTCCGTGACTATCGCGTTCAAAACCATGCGTACATCTCACACAAGTCTCCATTCAAGGAGACCTTCTTATTGTTTCATTGGTTCTCTAAAATTTTTAAAGAAAGAGGTGATTAGGAGTTCTATTACTTCGTTCTAATATGATTAGCATCAAAAGGAGCAATCCCACGACTATCGCGTTAAAAATGATGCGTAGTACATCTCACACAAGTCTTGATTTAGGTAGACCTTTTTATTGATTCATTGGATTTCTCAAACTGTCAATGTAAGAGGTTTTTATGAGTCTTATGACTTCGTTCTAGTTCGATTTGCATCAAAAGAAGCAATTCTATCACTAGTGCCTTCAAAACGATCCGTACATCTCACACATGTCTTCATTTAGGAAGACCTTCTTATGGTTTCATTAGTTCTTCAAAATTATAAAAATATAGGTGATTATGAGTCCTATTATTTCGTTCTACGTTGAAATTAGAATCAAAAGGAGCAATCCCATCACTATAGCGTCCAAAACGATACGTAGATCTCACACAAGTCTTCATTTAGGGAGACCTTCATATTGTTCCATTGGTTGTTTCAAATTTACAAAGAAAGATGTGATTAAGAGTTGTATTACTTCGTTCTACTTTGATTAGCGTCAAAAGAAGAAACCCATGACTATCACGTTCAAAACCATGCGTACATCTCACAAAAGTCTTTATTTAGGGAGACCTTCTTATTATTTCATTGGTGCTCTAAAATTGTCAAAGAAAGAGGTGATTAGGAGTCCTATAACTTCGTTCTAATTTGATTAGCATCAAAAGGAGCAATCCCATGACTATCGCGTTCAAAACGATGCGTACATCTCACACAAGTATTTATTTAAAGAGACTTTCTTATTGTTTCATTGGTTCCCTAAAATTATCAAAGAAAGAGATGATTATGAGTCCTATTACTTGGTTCTAATTTGATTAGCATCAAAAGTAGCATTCCATGACTATTCGCGTTAAAAATGATGTGTACATCTCACACAAGTCTTGATTTAGGGGAGAACTTCTTATTGTGTCATTGGTTCCCTCAAATTATCAGAGAAAGAGGTGATTATGAGTCCTATAACTTCTTTCTATTTAGATTAGCATTAAATGGAGCAATCCTATCACTAGCGCCTTCAAAACGATCTGTACATCTCACACAAGTTTATATTTAGGGAGACCTTATTGTTTTGTTAGTTTTCACAAATTGCCAAAATATAGGTGATTATGAGTCATATTACTTCGTTCTAGTTGAAATGAGCATCAAAAGGAGTAATCCAATCAATATCGCATCCAAAACAATGCGTAGATCTCACACAAGTCTTCATTTAGGGAGACCTTCATATTGTTTCATTAGTTGTATCAAATTTAGAAAGAAAGAGGAGATTAAGAGTTGTATTACTTCGTTCTACTTTGATTAGCATTAAAGGAGAAACCCATGACTGTGGCGTTCAAAACCATGCGTACATCTCACATAAGTCTTCATTTAGGAGACCTTATTGTTTCATTGGTGTTCTAAAATTGTCAAAGAAAGAGGTGATTATGAGTCCTATAACTTCGTTCTTGTTTGATTAGCATCAAAAGGAGCAATTCCATGACTATCATGTCCAAAACCATGCGTACATCTCACACAAGTCTCTATTTAAGGAGACCTTCTTATTGTTTCATTGGTTCTCTAAAATTGTCAAAGAAAGTGGTGATTATGAGTCATATTACTTCGTTCTAGTTGAAATAAGCATCAAAAGTAGCAATCCAATCAATATCGCGTGCAAACCGATGCTTAGATCTCACACAAGTCTTCATTTAGGGAGACCTTCATATTGTTTCATTTGTTGTATCAAATTTACAAAGAAAGTGGTGATTAAGAGTTGTATTACTTTGTTCAACTTTGATTAGTGTTAAAAGGAGAAACCCATGACTGTGACGTTCAAACCATGCGTACATCTCGCACAAGTCTTCATTTAGGGAGACCTTATTGTTTCATTGGGGCTCTAAAATTGTCAAAGAAAGAGGTGATTAGGAGTCCTATAACTTCGTTGTTGTATGATTAGCATCAAAAGGAGCAATTCCGTGACTATCGCGTTCAAGACCATGCGTACATCTCACACAAGTGTCTATTCAAGGAGTCCTTCTTATTGTTTCATTGGTTCTCTAAAATTTTTAAAGAAAAAGGTGATTAGGAGTTCTATTACTTTGTTTTAATATGATTAGTATCAAAAGGAGCAATCCCACGACTATCGCGTTAAAAATGATGCGTAGTACATCTCACACAAGTCTTGATTTAGGTAGACCTTTTTACTGATTCATTGGATTTCTCAAACTGTCAATGAAAGAGGTTTTTATGAGTCTTATGACTTCGTTCTACATCGATTTGCATCAAAAAAAGCAATTCTATCACTAGTGCCTTCAAAACGATCCGTACATCTCACACATGTCTTCATTTAGGAAGACCTTCTTATTGTTTCATTAGTTCTTTAAAATTGTAAAAATATAGGTGATTATGAGTCTTGTTATTTCGTTCTAGTTGAAATTAGAATCAAAAGGAGCAATACCATCACTATAGCGTCCAAAACGATGTGTAGATCTCACACAAGTCTTCATTTAGGGAGACCTTCATATTGTTCCATTGGTTGTTTCAAATTTACAAAGAAAGATGTGATTAAGAGTTGTATTACTTCGTTCTACTTTGATTAGCGTCAAAAGAAGAAACCCATGACTATCACGTTCAAAACCATGCGAACATCTCACACAAGTCTTTATTTAGGGAGACCTTCTTATTATTTCATTGGTGCTCTAAAATTGTCAAAGAAAGAGGTGATTAGGAGTCCTATAACTTCGTTCTAATTTCATTAGAATCAAAAGGAGCAATCCCATGACTATCGCGTTCAAAACGATGCGTACATCTCACACAAGTATTTATTTAAAGAGACTTTCTTATTGTATCATTGGTTGTCCAAAATTATCAAAGAAAGAGATGATTATGAGTCCTATTACTTGGTTCTAATTTGATTAGCATCAAAAGGAGCATTCCATGACTATCGCGTTAAAAATGATGTGTACATCTCACACAAGTCTTGATTTAGGGGAGAACTTCTTATTGTGTCATTGGTTCCCTCAAATTATCAGAGAAAGAGGTGATTATGAGTCCTATAACTTCTTTCTATTTAGATTAGCATTAAATGGAGCAATCCTATCACTAGCTCCTTCAAAACGATCTGTACATCTCACACAAGTTTTCATTTAGGGAGACCTTCTTATTGTTTTGTTAGTTTTCACAAATTGTCAAAATATAGGTGATTATGAGTCATATTACTTCGTTCTAGTTGAAATGAGCATCAAAAGGAGTAATCCAATCAATATCGCGTCCAAAACGATGCGTAGATCTCACACAAGTCTTCATTTAGGAAGACCTTCATATTGTTTCATTAGTTGTATCAAATTTAGAAAGAAAGAGGAGATTAAGAGTTGTATTACTTCGTTCTACTTTGATTAGCGTTAAAGGAGAAACCCATGAATGTGGTGTTCAAAACCATGCGTACATCTCACATAAGTCTTCATTTAGAGACCTTATTGTTTCATTGGTGTTCTAAAATTGTCAAAGAAAGAGGTGATTAGGAGTCCTATAACTTCGTTCTTATTTGATTAGCATCAAAAGGAGCAATTCCATGACTATCATGTCCAAAACCATGCGTACATCTCACACAAGTCTTTATTTAAGAAGACCTTCTTATTGTTTCATTGGTTCTCTAAAATTGTAAAAGAAAGTGGTGATTATGAGTCATATTACTTCGTTCTAGTTGAAATTAGAATCAAAAGTAGCAATCCAATCAATATCGCGTGCAAACCGATGCTTAGATCTCACACAAATCTTCATTTAGGGAGACCTTCATATTGTTTCATTTGTTGTATCAAATTTACAAAGAAAGTGGTGATTAAGAGTTGTATTACTTTGTTCAACTTTGATTAGTGTTAAAAGGAGAAACCCATGACTGTGACGTTCAAAACCATGCGTACATCTCGCACAAGTCTTCATTTAGGGAGACCTTATTGTTTCATTGGGGTTCTAAAATCGTCAAAGAAAAAGGTGATTAGGAGTCCTATAACTTCGTTGTTGTATGATTAGCATCAAAAGGAGCAATTCCGTGACTATCGCGTTCAAAACCATGCGTACATCTCACACAAGTCTCCATTCAAGGAGACCTTCTTATTGTTTCATTAGTTCTCTAAAATTTTTAAAGAAAGAGGTGATTAAGAGTTCTATTACTTCGTTCTAATATGATTAGTATCAAAAGGAGCAATCCCACGACTATCGCGTTAAAAATGATGCGTAGTACATCTCACACAAGTCTTGATTTAGGTAGACCTTTTTATTGATTCATTGGATTTCTCAAACTGTCAATGAAAGAGGTTTTTATGAGTCTTATGACTTAGTTCTAGTTCGATTTGCATCAAAAGAAGCAATTCTATCACTAGTGCCTTCAAAACGATCCGTACATCTCACACATGTCTTCATTTAGGAAGACCTTCTTATTGTTTCATTAGTTCTTTAAAATTGTAAAAATATAGGTGATTATGAGTCCTATTATTTCGTTCTAGTTGAAATTAGAATCAAAAGGAGCAATCCCATCACTATAGCGTCCAAAACGATGCGTAGATCTCACACAGATCTAGGGAGACCTTCATATTGTTCCATTGGTTGTTTCAAATTTACAAAGAAAGATGTGATTAAGAGTTGTATTACTTCGTTCTACTTTGATTAGCGTCAAAAGAAGAAACCCATGACTATCACGTTCAAAACCATGCGTACATCTCACACAAGTCTTTATTTAGAGAGACATTATTATTATTTCATTGGTGCTCTAAAATTGTCAAAGAAAGAGGTGATTAGGAGTCCTATAACTTCGTTCTAATTTGATTAGCATCAAAAGGAGCAATCCCATGACTATCGCGTTCAAAACGATCCGTACATCTCACACAAGTCTTTATTTAAAGAGACTTTCTTATTGTTTCATTGGTTCTCTAAAATTATCAAAGAAAGAGATGATTATGAGTCCTATTACTTGGTTCTAATTTGATTAGCATCAAAAGGAGCATTCCATGACTATCGCGTTAAAAACGATATGTATATCTCTCATAAGTCTTGATTTAGGGGAGAACTTCTTATTGTGTCATTGGTTCCCTCAAATTATCAGAGAAAGAGGTAATTATGAGTCCTATGACTTCTTTCTATTTAGATTAGCATTAAATGGAGCAATCCTATCACTAGCGCCTTCAAAACGATCCGTACATCTCACACAAGTTTTCATTTAGGGAGACCTTCTTATTGTTTTGTTAGTTTTCACAAATTGTCAAAATATAGGAGATTATGAGTCATATTACTTCATTCTAGTTGAAATGAGCATCAAAAGGAGTAATCCAATCAATATCGCGTCCAAAATGATGCGTAGATCTCACACAAGTCTTCATTTAGGGAGACCTTCATATTGTTTCATTGGTTGTATCAAATTTACAAAGAAAGAGGAGATTAAGAGTTGTATTACTTCGTTCTACTTTGATTAGCGTTAAAAATAGAAACCCATGACTGTGGCGTCAAAAACATGAGTACATCTCACACAAGTCTTCATTTAGGTCTCCCCTCAAAATATCAAGTCATGTTTCTCTCTCTTATTTTTTTGCTCTGCCTTCTCTCTTGTTTTTACCTCCAAGATTGCCCTCCTTTTGCCCCTACCTAATTTTTCCGGCTCCCCACCTAATTTCCCTGATTTTATTTTGAGTCCGTTTTGCCCTTTTCTTTCCTTCTTTGTACTGTCTCCTTCCATTTCTCTTCTGTCCCCCCTCAGTTTCGGTCTCCTTTTTTCCTTTCTGCCCTATCTGGTCCATCTTTGGACCTCTTCTCTCTCCTTCCTTCGTCCGTTCTGTCCTCTCCGTCGAGTCATTCTGTCTCTTTCCGCCCTAATCCCTCCTCCCCTCTCCTATCCTCTTTTGTGATGGTTGATTATTCGCACCTCTCGGCGGGTAACTCTGTTAGTAGCTCTTCTAGGGATCTCTTTGCTGAGTTTGGAGTCTCTGACCAAAGCGCCCCTGTTATTGATGAAGAAGCTATGGCTGAATCTGAGCCCGTCCCGATTCCGGGTGCCGTCACTATTGAGTCGGGGGGCTCTTCTGATTCTGAATCTGTTAGTGTTGTAAATGGCAATATTGGGCTGCAGTTTGGCACGTCTATGTCTGAGGTCTTCAAAGCTGCTAAGGCTCTCTCTCAGCAAGGTCGGGTTGATGCTGTTGCTGAGCGAGAAAAGAGCAATGCTCTTATGGATTTCATCTTGGCCCAAGGTTTCTCTGTCCAGAATATTAATGATTTTGTTAACAAGGGCAAATCTGTTAGGCAGGTGGATGACCGGGACCTGTTTGTTAAAAGTTCTCTTAGAACTTCTGAAGTCAATGTTTTTGCCCCTGTTTCGGGGCTCCCCTCTGGTGCTGGAAAACTCCCTTTCCCCGGTATCTGTGATGTTTCTGGTAAGGATATTGATTATTCTCTAGATTCTTCTGGTGGTCTAGATGCCCAGGTTGGAGTGGGTATCCCTTCGGCTTGCCTTGATAGGCCTGCTAAGGACTTCACAAAGCTTCCTCTCGTTGGTCAGAGTGATTCTGATGGGGCTACGCTGCAACATTCATCTCCAGTTCGGCCATCTTGGAGCTCGGTTGTGGCTAAGGGCTCTTCCAAACCTGGTTTGGTCCTCGATTATTTTCCTCCTGCTCCCCCGACTCTGGATAATGGTCCAATCACTATCAAGCCTCCTTCAGAAGTTCTCCAGCTTGGAAACAATCTTTGGAACGCTTGCCTTGTTGGAAGTTTTATTCACTCTAGACTTCCGTTTAAACTTGTCGAAGATAGTGTCCATAAGTTGTGGGATAGTCTGGGTCTGCAAAAGGTTTTCTTGCAGGACAAGGGGTATTTCATCTTTAAGTTCTCTAGTCCTGAGGAGCGTGACAATATTCTAGCCTTAGGTCCTTGGTATGTTTCGAATAAGCTACTCCAGCTCAAGCATTGGAAGGAGGGGTTGGACTTCAAATCTGATATGTGCACTAAGGCCCCTGTTTGGGTGAAATTCCATAATATTCCCCTGTCCTACCTGTCTGGCCCTGGACTAAGCTATCTTGCTAGTGGGATAGGTAAACCTCTCTTTGTTGATAAGATAACTGAAAAATTGGAACCCATGAACTTTGCTAGGATGTGTATTGAGATCACTTCCTCTTCAGCATTTCCTTCTAGTCTTGAAGTTGTTGTCCTTGATGCGGAAACTAAACTAGAAATAGTGGTCTCGGTTGCAGTGGAGTACCAAAATAAACCCTTGTCGTGCTCTCATTGCTTGTCCTTTGGGCACTCTCTCCTTAGATGTCCTCAAGCTAATTATAAATGGGTCCCCAAAGTTGCCCCTTCTATGCCTGCTCCTGCTACAGGTGGTGAATCTTCTTCTACCCCAGCTATCTCGTCTCCTTCTCCTGCTGAAAAATCTGACAGTTGGACCTTGGTTGCTAAGGGTCCAAAACAGCATGTTGGTTCGGCTCTTCTCTCCGACCCTCAAAACTCAAATTTATTCAACATCCTTTCCCCTGTGGCTGCTGGTTCTCAGGACTGTTTCTCTGACACTGATGTCACTCCCTCCCCTAACCCCCTTGTGGGTAAGCTTAAACTGATTGATGAGAAGGAAGGTAGGGATCTTAAACACAAAGCTATAGGCTCTCTTGATGTTGGTCAAGCCTCAAAGAAAAAGATCAAAGGAGGGGGGAGCAAAAAGCCCTCAACATAACTTTTTCCCTGTTTTATGTTAAATTTTTGCTCTATGAATATTAGAGGTGTAAATATGTCTCCTAAGCAGACTAGCGTCCATGAACTCATTTGTAAGCATAGTATCTCTTTTGTTGGCCTTGTTGAAACTAGGGTCAAGTCACCTAAGGCCATTTCTATCTCCAATGCTATTTGTAGGAATTGGCAGTGGCATTTTAATTATGAGTATCATGCGAATGGTAGAATTTGGGTTGGTTGGGACCCAAATACCTGGAATGTCAATGTTATTACAAAGTCTGCACAATTTATTCACTGTTCTGTTTCTTCTGTCGATCTTAGTTTTAATGGTTTTGTTACTGTTGTTTATGGGCTAAATACCCCTACCGAAAGGAAATCTCTTTGGCATGACTTAAGAGTTCTTGCTAGCTCAATAAATACACCGTGGACTCTTATTGGGGATTTCAATGTGGTAAAATCCTTATCTGAAATTGATGGAGGCGCTTGTTCTTGGGACTATGGTATGCAAGATTTTAAGGATTGGCTTGAGGATCTCCTCTTGTTTGATATCCGTGCTATTGGCCCTCATCTCACCTGGTGGGACTCTCAAATTGCCAACCCTACTTACAAGAAGCTGGATCGTGCTCTGGTTAATAACTTCTGGTTGGACTCTTATCCCTTCTCTCAGGCTCTCTTTTGTCCCCGTGATCTCTCTGATCATTGCCCTGTGGTGGTATTTTCTGGTCTTCTCCTGCCCCGCATTCCCAAGCCTTTCCAATTCTTCAACTTCATGATGGGCCTGGAAAATTTTCCTGATGTGGTTCGGAATGCTTGGCTCACTCCTTGCTTGGGTGACCCGCTCCAGATTTTGGCCGGGAAGCTTTCTGCAGTTAAGGTTGCTTTAAAGGGCCTCAATAAGCGCAATGGTAATCTGATCTCTAATGTAAAGCAGGCTAGGGACTGCCTGCATGCTACTCAGCATGCTATTTCCCTTAATCCGGGTGATTCCTCTCTTCTCCTCCTCCAGAAAGCTCAAACCGATTCTCTTTGGGCTGCTCTCCTTCTTGAAGAGAAATTCCTCAAGCAAAAATCTAGAATTCAATGGTTGAAGGATGGTGATAAGAATACGAGTTACTTCCATAACCACGTTAAGAATAGATGGAATACGAATAAAATTTTGGCTATTAAGAACTCGGAGGGTGAATTATGTTCTGGGCATTTGGCTGTTCAAAGAGTAGCTGTGGATCACTTCTTTGCTCTTTTTGGCACTTCTTCTCCTGCTGATTGCTCTTTCCCTCTTCTCCCTGACTCTCTTGGGGCCAAGACTGTGTCCTCTCTGCAAGCTCCTTTACTGGAACGTGATGTGTCGGCTGAAGAGATCCTGTCCACTCTTAAGCTCATGAAGAAGAACAAGAGTCCTGGCCCTGATGGGTTTAATGTTAACTTTTTTCTCCATACTTGGGACATTGTTGGGGATGTTTTTACTTCTGCCATCCGTTCTTTTTTCAGTCAGGGATGTCTGCTTCGGGGGTCCAACTCAACTGCTATTGCTCTTGTGCCTAAAGTCCCGAGCCCCTCTTCCATGAATGATTATAGACCCATCTCTTGCTGCAACACAACCTTTAAGTGCATTTCGAAGATCATTGCTTCGAGACTTAAGGACATTCTCCCATCCATTATCTCTCCTTTTCAATCCGCTTTTGTTCCGGGTAGGAGGATCAGTGATAACATTCTTCTTGCTCAAGAATTATTCAGGAACTACCATAGACCCTCAGGCCTGGCTAGATGTGCTTTGAAGATTGACCTCAGGAAGGCTTTTGACTCTGTTTCTTGGGATTTTTTGTGGGCTGCTCTTAAGCTTTTTAAATTCCCTCCTAAATTTATCTATTGGATCAAGGCTTGCATCTCCACCCCAAGTTTCTCTGTTAAGGTTAATGGGGCTTTATGTGGTTACTTTAAAGGGGCTAAAGGCCTTAGACAAGGTGACCCTCTTTCCCCCTACCTTTTTGTCATCATTATGGAAGTTCTTTCTCTAATGCTTGGCCAGACTTCAAAGCAGGCTTCTTTCAAATTTCATTGGCGTACAGTGCCTTTATCTCTCACCCATCTTTGTTTTGCGGATGATATTCTCATTTGCTGTCATGGTGATATCGATTCTGTTAAGTACATTAAGACTTGTCTTGACCAGTTCTCCTGGGACTCGGGCCTTCACATCAATGCCTCGAAAAGTATGTGCTTTCTTTCACATATTCTTCCTGCCCAATCGGATCTTATTCTTAGCCATCTGAATTTCCAATTGGGGGTTTTCCCGGCTAAATTTTTGGGAGTTCCCCTAATAACCTCGAAGCTTAGTATTGCTGATTGTCGCCCTCTTCTCGAAAGGGTCAAATCCAAAATTAGCTCCTGGACCAACAAGTTCCTTTCATATGCCGGTCGTATGCAACTTATCAAGTCTGTTATCTACGCCTCCCAAGCTTATTGGTCTGCTCATTTCATTCTCCCTGCAGCTGTTTTGAAGGATCTTCAAGCTACCATGTCTAAATTTTTATGGAAGGGTTCTTCTTTAAACAAAAATGGCTCTAAAGTTGCTTGGACGAAGATTTGCCTTCCCTTTGCTGAAGGTGGTCTTGCCATAAAAAACCTTGCCGAATGGAATAAATCTCTTATCTTGTTACATCTTTTGCATGTCATTAATCCATTCTCTTCATCTCTTTGGGCTAAATGGGTTCATTCTACTCTTCTTAAGAACAAATCTTTCTGGACTATTCACATCCCTTCTAACTGTTCTTGGATCTGGAGGAAAGTTTTACAAAGTAGGGATACTGCCCGTAGACACATATCCTTTGACATAGGCAACGGAGCTAATACTAGCCTTTGGTTTGACCCTTGGATTGATCAATCCCCCTTGGCAAATTCTGTCCTCTCGTCTCTGATTGCCAACTCTGGGCTGGGTCCTTATGCTTCTGTGAATAGCATTATTCAAAATTCTAGGTGGGTGCTTCCTGCATCAAACCATCAGGATGTTATTGCTTTTCGGAATTCCTTTGACACCTCTAGATCATGTAACTCAACAAAATGTGATAGTATTCTTTGGGATGGTATCATGGCAAAAGATGTAAAGGTTGCTACTATTTGGAACTCCATTAGACAGTCTGGGTCTACTGTGTCTTGGCATAACTTGGTTTGGCATAAGATTGTGCCTCCCCGACACTCTTTTATTCTCTGGCTTGCCTTTCATAAGGGGCTTAGGACCCTTGACATTTTGACTCAGTTCGGGCTTAATATTAACCCTAGCTGTGTGCTGTGTTCGAATGTTAGTGAAACTTTCAACCATTTATTTTTTGATTGTTCCTTCTCGTTTCAGATTCTGGTTGCTGTCCTTAGGCTTTGTGGATGGAGAGGGTTTAGTAGGAGTTGGGTTTCTATCACTGGCTTCATCTCTAGCTCTTCCTGCAAAAACTTTCACTACAATCTTCTCCATCTTGGGTTTGCCATCGTGGTCTATAGAATCTGGGCTGAAAGAAATGCTAGGATTTTCTCTCATGTATCCACCCCTGCTCGTATTATTATTAGAGATATTATTAATTTAATTCAATGCGGTCTCCATTCAAATGCTAAATTTCAAAAAATTAAGTCAAGATCCTGTTACAGATCTCTTGTGTTGTAACTGCTGTTCCTGTGATTGTTCCAGTTCCTGTGTTTGCACTGGAGTGGCGAGTTTGGTTGGCATCATGATTTGGTTGCCTTGGCTGGGATTCCTTGCTGGCTTTCTGCTCCTTATCTACTACTTTTGGGTTACTGCTGTTGCTTTTGTTTTCACTTTTCTGCTGCTGCTGCTGATGTTTTGGGCAGGTCTGGCAGAAGTTGTTTGGTCCTTTGCTGCGGGTTAATTTCTGGCCTTGGGTTTCTGCTGTCTGCTGGTTTCATGCCTGCACCTGGGTTCCTTTGCTGTTCTTGTGATGATTCATCTTCTGTTATGCTTGATTTGGTTTCAGGTGGTCTGGGTCTCTTGCAATTTTAGCCTGCTGGGTCTGCTACTGTTTGGGTTAGACCAGCTGGTTCTGTCTGCAAGATGTCATGTCTTTGTTTGTCTTCGTTGGCTGTTCTGATTTTTGCTTTTGGTTCAGTTCGGTTTGGGTTAGACCAGTTGCACTTGCTATTGTGGTTAACCGGCTGGTTTCTGCTACTGCAGCCAGCTGGTCTGTTGCTGCTGGTATGTGGTCAGCCCGATGTTGTCTGGTGCTGGCACTTGGGTTAAAAGGTCTTTGTTGGGCTTCTTTATGCACCATTGCTGCTGGTAGCTGCTAGATTTCTCTTGTGGTCTGCTGCAGTTTCTACAGCTTCTACTCCTTTTGCATTTTTGCATGTCTCTGATATTTGGCTTTATGCTGCTGCTGTTTGGTTTGGTAGCTGCTAGTTTTCTGCAGTTTTTGCATGTTTGCTGGGTTGCTGTGGTTTGCTGGTTTTGATGCTTTGGCCTGCTGCTATTTCTGGGGGTTATGTTGCATGGCTAGTTTTGGTCTGCTTCCTTTTGTGGATGTTGACTACAGGCCTCTTTGGATTTTGTCCAGTTGGATTTTGTCCAGTTAGTTTTGGCCTTTTCGTTGGCCTTTGTTGTCTGTTAGGATTTTATGTCTCTTGTGGCTGATTTTCTATTTGCTCTCCTTGATTTTGGTCCAGCCCTTGCAGCTGGGGTCGGCTGGATGATTGTTTGGCCATAGGATCCAGTTCCTGTCTTGGTCTGTGGGTTATCATTGTGGTTCTTTGTTTGCTGGCTTTGGTAGGTCTGCTGCAGTTTCTTCATGCAGTCTGCTGCAGTCTATCTTCATGCAGTCTGCTGCCACTGGGTTTTTTGCACTTTGCTTTTTGCTTTTGTGGTGTATTTATCTTGTTGTCGGTTTTGGCATTTCTGACTTGTCTGATTTGTTGGGCATTCGCCTTGTTTTCATAGTCTTAACAGCATAGGGCATGTCCTATGATGTCTTCGCTATTTTTGATTGGGTTTTTCTCCCATGAGGTTGTGTAATCCAACTTTTATTTATTTAATTCAGTCTAAATTTAGCAAAAAAAAAAGCCTTCATTTAGGAGACCTTATTGTTTCATTGGTGTTCTAAAATTGTCAAAGAAAGAGGTGATTAGGAGTCCTATAACTTCGTTCTTGTTTGATTAGCATCAAAAGGAGCAATTCCATGACTATCACGTTCAAAACCATGCGTACATCTCACACAACTCTTCATTTAAGGAGACCTTCTTATTGTTTCATTGGTTCTCTAAAATTGTCAAAGAAAGAGGTGATTATGAGTCATATTACTTCGTTCTAGTTGAAATTAGCATCAAAAGTAGCAATCCAATCAATATCGCGTCCAAAACGATGCTTAGATCTCACACAAGTCTTCATTTAGGGAGACCTTCATATTGTTTCATTGGTTGTATCAAATTTACAAAGAAAGAGGTGATTAAGAGTTGTATTACTTCGTTCAACTTTGATTAGTGTTAAAAGGAGAAACGCGTGACTGTGGCGTTCAAAACCATGTGTACATCTCGCACAAGTCTTCATTTAGGGAGACCTTATTGTTTCATTGGGGTTCTAAAATTGTCAAAGAAAGAGGTGATTAGGAGTCCTATAACTTCGTTGTTGTATGATTAGCATCAAAAGGAGCAATTCCGTGACTATCGCGTTCAAAACCATGCGTACATCTCACACAAGTCTCCATTCAAGGAGACCTTCTTATTGTTTCATTGGTTCTCTAAATTTTTTAAAGAAAGAGGTGATTAGGAGTTCTATTACTTCGTTCTAATATGATTAGTATCAAAAGGAGCCATCCCACGACTATCGCGTTAAAAACGATGCGTAGTACATCTCACACAAGTCTTGATTTAGGTAGACCTTTTTATTGATTCATTGGATTTCTCAAATTGTCAATGAAAGAGATTTTTACGAGTCTTATGACTTTGTTCAAGTTCGATTTGCATCAAAAGAAGCAATTCTATCACTAGTGCCTTCAAAACGATCCGTACATCTCACACATGTCTTCATTTAGGAAGACCTTCTTATTGTTACATTAGTTCTTTAAAATTGTAAAAATATAGGTGATTATGAGTCCTATTATTTCGTTCTAGTTGAAATTAGAATCAAAAGGAGCAATCCCATCACTATAGTGTCCAAAACGATGCGTAGATCTCACACAAGTCTTCATTTAGGGAGACCTTCATATTGTTCCATTGGTTGTTTCAAATTTACAAAGAAAGATGTGATTAAGAGTTGTGTTACTTCGTTCTACTTTGATTAGCGTCAAAAGAAGAAACCCATGACTATCACGTTCAAAACCATGCGTACATCTCACACAAGTCTTTATTTAGGGAGACCTTCTTATTATTTCATTGGTGCTCTAAAATTGTCAAAGAAAGAGGTGATTAGGAGTCCTATAACTTCGTTCTAATTTGATTAGCATCAAAAGGAGCAATCCCATGACTATCGCGTTCAAAACGATGCGTACATCTCACACAAGTATTTATTTAAAGAGACTTTCTTATTGTTTCATTGGTTCTCTAAAATTATCAAAGAAAGAGATGATTATGAGTCCTATTACTTGGTTCTAATTTGATTAGCATCAAAAGGAGCATTCCATGACTATCGCGTTAAAAATGATGTGTACATCTCACACAAGTCTTGATTGAGGGGAGAACTTCTTAGTGTGTCATTGGTTCCCTCAAATTATCAGAGAAAGAGGTAAATATGATTCCTATAACTTCTTTCTATTTAGATTAGCATTAAATGGAGCAATCCTATCACTAGCGCCTTCAAAACGATCTGTACATCTCACACAAGTTTTCATTTAGGGAGACCTTCTTATTGTTTTGTTAGTTTTCACAAATTGTCAAAATATAGGTGATTATGAGTCATATTACTTCGTTCTAGTTGAAATGAGCATCAAAAGGAGTAATCCAATCAATATCGCGTCCAAAACGATGCGTAGATCTCACACAAGTCTTCATTTAGGGAGACCTTCATATTGTTTCATTAGTTGTATCAAATTTACAAAGAAAGAGGAGATTAAGAGTTGTATTACTTCGTTCTACTTTGATTAGCATTAAAGGAGAAACCCATGACTGTGGCGTTCAAAACCATGCGTACATCTCACATAAGTCTTCATTTAGGAAACCTTATTGTTTCATTGGTGTTCTAAAATTGTCAAAGAAAGAGGTGATTATGAGTCCTATAACTTCGTTCTTGTTTGATTAGCATCAAAAGGAGCAATTCCATGACTATCATGTCCAAAACCATGCGTACATCTCACACAAGTCTTTATTTAAGGAGACCTTCTTATTGTTTCATTGGTTCTCTAAAATTGTCAAAGAAAGTGGTGATTATGAGTCATATTACTTCGTTCTATTTGAAATTAACATCAAAAGTAGCAATCCAATCAATATCGCGTCCAAAACGATGCTTAGATCTCACACAAGTCTTCATTTAGGGAGACCTTCATATTGTTTCATTGGTTGTATCAAATTTACAAAGAAAGAGGTGATTAAGAGTTGTATTACTTCGTTCAACTTTGATTAGTGTTAAAAGGAGAAACCCATGACTGTGGCGTTCAAAACCATGCGTACATCTCGCACAAGTCTTCATTTAGGGAGACCTTATTGTTTCATTGGGGTTCTAAAATTGTCAAAGAAAGAGGTGATTAGGAGTCCTATAACTTTGTTGTTGTATGATTAGCATCAAAAGGAGCAATTTCGTGACTATCGCGTTCAAAACCATGCGTACATCTCGCACAAGTCTTCATTCAAGGAGACCTTCTTATTGTTTCATTGGTTCTCTAAAATTTTTAAAGAAAGAGGTGATTAGGAGTTCTATTACTTCGTTCTAATATGATTAGTATCAAAAGGAGCAATCCCACGACTATCGCGTTAAAAACGATGCGTAGTACATCTCACACAAGTCTTGATTTAGATAGACCTTTTTATTGATTCATTGGATTTCTCAAATGGTCAATGAAAGAGGTTTTTATGAGTCTTATGACTTCGTTCTACTTCGATTTGCATCAAAACAAGAAATTCTATCACTAGTGCCTTCAAAACGATCCGTACATCTCACACATGTCTTCATTTAGGAAGACCTTCTTATTGTTTCATTAGTTCTTTAAAATTATAAAAATATAGGTGATTATGAGTCCTATTATTTTGTTCTAGTTGAAATTAGAATCAAAAGGAGCAATCCCATCACTATAGCGTCCAAAACGATGCGTAGATCTCACACAAGTCTTCATTTAGGGAGACCTTCATATTGTTCCATTGGTTGTTTCAAATTTATAAAGAAAGATGTGATTAAGAGTTGTATTACTTCGTTCTACTTTGATTAGCGTCAAAAGAAGAAACCCATGACTATCACGTTCAAAACCATGCGTACATCTCACACAAGTCTTTATTTAGGGAGACCTTCTTATTATTTCATTGGTGTTCTAAAATTGTCAAAGAAAGAGGTGATTAGGAGTCCTATAATTTCGTTCTAATTTGATTAGCATCAAAAGGAGCAATCCCATGACTATCGCATTCAAAACGATGCGTACATCTCACACAAGTATTTATTTAAAGAGACTTTCTTATTGTTTCATTGGTTCTCTAAAATTATCAAAGAAAGAGATGATTATGAGTCCTATTACTTGGTTCTAATTTGATTAGCATCAAAAGGAGCATTCCATGACTATCGCGTTAAAAATGATGCGTACATCTCACACAAGTCTTGATTTAGGGGAGAACTTCTTCTTGTGTCATTGGTTCCCTCAAATTATCAAAGAAAGAGGTGATTATGAGTCCTATAACTTCTTTATATTTAGATTAGAATTAAATGGAGCAATCCTATCACTAGCGCCTTCAAAACGATCTGTACATCTCACACAAGTTTTCATTTAGGGAGACCTTCTTATTGTTTTGTTAGTTTTCACAAATTATCAAAATATAGGTGATTATGAGTCATATTACTTCGTTCTAGTTGAAATGAGAAACAAAAGGAGTAATCCAATCAATATCGCGTCAAAAACGATGCGTAGATCTCACACAAGTCTTCATTTAGAGAGACCTTCATATTGTTTCATTAGTTGTATCAAATTTACAAAGAAAGAGGAGATTTAGAGTTGTATTACTTCGTTCTACTTTGATTTGCGTCAAAAGAAGAAACCCATGACTATCACGTTCAAAACCATGCGTACATCTCACACAAGTCTTTATTTAGGGAGACCTTCTTATTATTTCATTGGTGCTCTAAAATTGTCAAAGAAAGAGGTGATTAGGAGTCCTATAACTTCGTTCTAATTTGATTAGTATCAAAAGGATCAATCCCATGATTATCGCGTTCAAAACGATGCGTACATCTCACACAAGCATTTATTTAAAGAGACTTTCTTATTGTTTCATTGGTTTCCTAAAATTATCAAAGAAAGAGATGATTATGAGTCCTATTACTTGGTTCAAATTTGATTAGCATCAAAAGGAGCATTCCATGACTATCGCGTTAAAAATGATGTGTACATCTCACACAAGTCTTGATTTAGGGGAGAACTTCTTATTGTGTCATTGGTTCCCTCAAATTATCAGAGAAAGAGGTGATGATGAGTCCTATAACTTCTTTTTATTTAGATTAGCATTAAATGGAGCAATTCTATCACTAGCGCCTTCAAGACGATCTGTACATCTCACACAAGTTTTCATTTAGGGAGACCTTCTTATTGTTTTGTTAGTTTTCACAAATTGTCAAAATATAGGTGAGTATGAGTCATATTATTTCGTTCTAGTTGAAATGAGCATCAAAAGGAGTAATCCAATCAATATCGCGTCCAAAACGATGCGTAGATCTCAAACAAGTCTTCATTTAGGGAGACCTTCATATTGTTTCATTAGTTGTATCAAATTTACAAAGAAAGAGGAGATTAAGAGTTGTATTACTTCGTTCTACTTTGATTAGCGTTAAAGGAGAAACCCATGACTGTGGCGTTCAAAACCATGCGTACATCTCACATAAGTCTTCATTTAGGAGACCTTATTGTTTCATTGGTGTTCTAAAATTGTCAAAGAAAGAGGTGATTAGGAGTCCTATAACTTCGTTCTTGTTTGATTAGCATCAAAAGGAGCAATTCCCTGACTATCATGTCCAAAACCATGCGTACACCTCACACAAGTCTTTATTTAAGGAGACCTTCTTATTGTTTCATTGGTTCTCTAAAATTGTCAAAGAAAGTGGTGATTATGAGTCATATTACTTCGTTCTAGTTGAAATTAGCATCAAAAGTAGCATTCCAATCAATATCGCGTCCAAAACGATGCTTAGATCTCACACAAGTCTTCATTTAGGGAGACCTTCATATTGTTTCATTAGTTGTATCAAATTTACAAAGAAAGAGGTGATTAAGAGTTGTATTACTTCGTTCAACTTTGATTAGTGTTAAAAGGAGAAACCCATGACTGTGACGTTCAAAACCATGCGTACATCTCGCACAAGTCTTCATTTAGGGAGACCTTATTGTTTCATTGGGGTTCTAAAATTGTCAAAGAAAGAGGTGATTAGGAGTCCTATAACTTTGTTGTTGTATGATTAGCATCAAAAGGAGCAATTTCGTGACTATCGCGTTCAAAACCATGCGTACATCTCGCACAAGTCTCCATTCAAGGAGACCTTCTTATTGTTTCATTGGTTCTCTAAAATTTTTAAAGAAAGAGGTGATTTGGAGTTCTATTACTTCGTTCTAATATGATTAGTATCAAAAGGAGCAATCCCACGACTATCGCGTTAAAAACGATGCGTAGTACATCTCACACAAGTCTTGATTTAGGTAGACCTTTTTATTGATTCATTGGATTTCTCAAATTGTCAATGAAAGAGGTTTTTATGAGTCTTATGACTTCGTTCTACTTCGATTTGCATCAAAAGAAGCAATTCTATCACTAGTGCCTTCAAAACGATCCGCACATCTCACACATGTCTTCATTTAGGAAGACCTTCTTATTGTTACATTAGTTCTTTAAAATTGTAAAAATATAGGAGATTATGAGTCCTATTATTTCGTTCTAGTTAAAATTAGAATGAAAAGGAGCAATCCCATCACTATAGTGTCCAAAACGATGCGTAGATCTCACACAAGTCTTCATTTAGGGAGACCTTCATATTGTTCCATTGGTTGTTTCAAATTTACAAAGAAAGATGTGATTAAGAGTTGTGTTACTTCGTTCTACTTTGATTAGCGTCAAGAGAAGAAACCCATGACTATCACGTTCAAAACCATGCGTACATCTCACACAAGTCTTTATTTAGGGAGACCTTATTATTTCATTGGTGCTCTAAAATTGTCAAAGAAAGAGGTGATTAGGAGTCCTATAACTTCGTTCTAATTTGATTAGCATCAAAAGGAGCAATCCCATGACTATCGCGTTCAAAACGATGCGTACATCTCACACAAGTATTTATTTAAAGAGACTTTCTTATTGTTTCATTGGTTCCCTAAAATTATCAAAGAAAGAGATGATTATGAGTCCTATTACTTGGTTCTAATTTGATTAGCATCAAAAGGAGCATTCCATGACTATCGCGTTAAAAATGATGCGTACATCTCACACAAGTCTTGATTTAGGAGAGAACTTCTTGTGTCATTGGTTCCCTCAAATTATCAGAGAAAGAGGTGATTATGAGTCCTATAACTTCTTTATATTTAGATTAGAATTAAATGGAGCAATCCTATCACTAGCGCCTTCAAAACGATCTGTACATCTCACACAAGTTTTCATTTAGGGAGACCTTCTTATTGTTTTGTTAGTTTTCACAAATTGTCAAAATATAGGTGATTATGAGTCATATTACTTCGTTCTAGTTGAAATGAGAATCAAAAGGAGTAATCCAATCAATATCGCGTCAAAAACGATGCGTAGATCTCACACAAGTCTTCATTTAGGGAGACCTTCATATTGTTTCATTAGTTGTATCAAATTTACAAAGAAAGAGGAGATTAAGAGTTGTATTACTTCGTTCTACTTTGATTTGCGTCAAAAGAAGAAACCCATGACTATCACGTTCAAAACCATGCGTACATCTCACACAAGTCTTTATTTAGGGAGACCTTCTTATTATTTCAGTGGGGCTCTAAAATTGTCAAAGAAAGAGGTGATTAGGAGTCCTATAACTTCGTTCTAATTTGATTAGTATCAAAAGGAGCAATCCCATGACTATCGCGTTCAAAACGATGCGTACATCTCACACAAGTATTTATTTAAAGAGACTTTCTTATTGTTTCATTGGTTTCCTAAAATTATCAAAGAAAGAGATGATTATGAGTCCTATTACTTGGTTCTAATTTGATTAGCATCAAAAGGAGCATTCCATGACTATCGCGTTAAAAATGATGTGTACATCTCACACAAGTCTTGATTTAGGGGAGAACTTCTTATTGTGCCTTTGGTTCCCTCAAATTATCAGCGAAAGAGGTGATGATGAGTCCTATAACTTCTTTCTATTTAGATTAGCATTAAATGGAGCAATTCTATCACTAGCGCCTTCAAAACGATCTGTACATCTCACACAAGTTTTCATTTAGGGAGACCTTCTTATTGTTTTGTTAGTTTTCACAAATTGTCAAAATATAGGTGAGTATGAGTCATATTACTTCGTTCTAGTTGAAATGAGCATCAAAAGGAGTAATCCAATCAATATCGCGTCCAAAACGATGCGTAGATCTCACACAAGTCTTCATTTAGGGAGACCTTCATATTGTTTCATTGGTTGTATCAAATTTATAAAGAAAGAGGAGATTAAGAGTTGTATTACTTCGTTCTACTTTGATTAGCGTTAAAAGGAGAAACCCATGACTGTGGCGCTCAAAACCATGCGTACATCTCACACAAGTCTTCATTTAGGAGACCTTATTATTTCATTGGTGTTCTAAAATTGTCAAAGAAAGAGGTGATTAGGAGTCCTATAACTTCGTTCTTGTTTGATTAGCATCAAAAGGAGCAATTCCATGACTATCACGTTCAAAACCATGCGTACATCTCACACAAGTGTTCATTTAAGGAGACCTTCTTATTATTTCATTGGTTCTCTAAAATTGTCAAAGAAAGAGGTGATTATGAGTCATATTACTTCGTTCTAGTTGAAATAAGCATCAAAAGTAGCAATCCAATCAATATCGCGTCCAAAACGATGCTTAGATCTCACACAAGTCTTCATTTAGGGAGACCTTCATACTGTTTCATTGGTTGTATCAAATTTACAAAGAAAGAGGTGATTAAGAGTTGTATTACTTCGTTCAACTTTGATTAGTGTTAAAAGGAGAAACCCATGACTGTGGCGTTCAAAACCATGCGTACATCTCGCACAAATCTTCATTTAGGAAGACCTTATTGTTTCATTGGGGTTCTAAAATTATCAAAGAAAGAGGTGATTAGGAGTCCTATAACTTCGTTGTTGTATGATTAGCATCAAAAGGAGCAATTCCGTGACTATCGCGTTGAAAACCATGCGTACATCTCACACAAGTCTCCATTCAAGGAGACCTTCTTATTGTTTCATTGGTTCTCTAAAATTTTTAAAGAAAGAGGTGATTAGTAGTTCTATTACTTCGTTCTAATATGATTAGTATCAAAAGGAGCAATCCCACGACTATCGCGTTAAAAACGATGCGTAGTACATCTCACACAAGTCTTGATTTAGGTAGACCTTTTTATTAATTCATTGGATTTCTCAAATTGTAAATGAAAGAGGTTTTTATGAGTCTTATGACTTCGTTCTACTTCGATTTGCATCAAAAGAAGCAATTCTATCACTAGTGCCTTCAAAACGATCCGTACATCTCACACATGTCTTCATTTTGGAAGACCTTCTTATTGTTTCATTAGTTCTTTAAAATTGTAAAAATATAGGTGATTATGAGTCCTATTATTTCGTTCTAGTTGAAATTAGAATCAAAAGGAGCAATCCCATCACTATAGCGTCCAAAACGATGCGTAGATCTCACACAAGTCTTCATTTAGGGAGACCTTCATATTGTTCCATTGGTTGTTTCAAATTTACAAAGAAAGATGTGATTAAGAGTTGTATTAATTCGTTCTACTTTGATTAGCGTTAAAAGAAGAAACCCATGATTATCACGTTCAAAACCATGCGTACATCTCACACAAGTCTTTATTTAGGGAGACCTTCTTATTATTTCATTAGTGCTCTAAAATTGTCAAAGAAACAGGTGATTAGGAGTCCTATAATTTCGTTCTAATTTGATTAGCATCAAAAGGAGCAATCCCATGACTATCGCGTTCAAAACGATGCGTACATCTCACACAAGTCTTTATTTAAAGAGACTTTCTTATTGTTTCATTGGTTCTCTAAAATTATCAAAGAAAGAGATGATTATGAGTCCTATTACATGATTTTAATTTGATTAGCATCAAAAGGAGCATTCCATGACTATCGCATTAAAAACGATGTGTACATCTCACACAAGTCTTGATTTAGGGGAGAACTTCTTATTGTGTCATTGGTTCCCTCAAATTATCAGAGAAAGAGGTGATTATGAGTCCTATGACTTCTTTCTATTTAGATTAGCATTAAATGGAGCAATCCTATCACTAGCGCCTTCAAAACGATCTGTACATCTCACACAAGTTTTCATTTAGGGAGACCTTCTTAGTGTTTTGTTAGTTTTCACAAATTGTCAAAATATAGGTGATTATGAGTCATATTACTTCGTTCTAGTTGAAATGAGCATCAAAAGGAGTAATCCAATCAATATCGCGTCCAAAACGATGCGTACATCTCACACAAGTCTTCATTTAGGGAGACCTTCATATTGTTTCATTGGTTGTATCAAATTTACAAGGAAAGAGGAGATTAAGAGTTGTATTACTTCGTTCTACTTTGATTAGCGTTAAAAGGAGAAACCCATGACTGTGGCGTTCAAAACCATGCGTACATCTCACACAAGTCTTCATTTAGGAGACCTTATTATTTCATTGGTGTTCTAAAATTGTCAAAGAAAGGGGTGATTAGGAGTCCTATAACTTCGTTCTTGTTTGATTAGCATCAAAAGGAGCAATTCCATGACTATCACGTTCAAAACCATGCGTACATCTCACACAAGTCTTCATTTAAGGAGACCTTCTTATTGTTTCATTGGTTCTCTAAAATTGTCAAAGAAAGAGGTGATTATGAGTCATATTACTTCGTTCTAGTTGAAATAAGCATCAAAACTAGCAATCCAATCAATATCGCGTCCAAAACGATGCTTAGATCTCACACAAGTCTTCATTTAGGGAGACCTTCATATTGTTTCATTGGTTGTATCAAATTTACAAAGAAAGAGGTGATTGAGTTGTATTACTTCGTTCAACTTTGATTAGTGTTAAAAGGAGAAACCCATGACTGTGGCGTTCAAAACCATGCGTACATCTCGCACAAGTTTTCATTTAGGGAGACCTTATTGTTTCATTGGGGTTCTAAAATTGTCAAAGAAAGAGGTGATTAGGAGTCCTATAACTTCGTTGTTGTATGATTAGCATCAAAAGGAGCAATTCCGTGACTATCGCGTTCAAAACCATGCGTGCATCTCACACAAGTCTCTATTCAAGGAGACTTTCTTATTGTTTCATTGGTTCTCTAAAATTTTTAAAGAAAGAGATGATTAGGAGTTCTATTACTTCGTTCTAATATGATTAGTAACAAAAGGAGCAATCCCACGACTATCGCGTTAAAAACGATACGTAGTACATCTCACACAAGTCTTGATTTAGGTAGACCTTTTTATTGATTTATTGGATTTCTCAAATTGTCAATGAAAGAGGTTTTTATGAGTCTTATGACTTCGTTCTACTTCGATTTGCATCAAAAGAAGCAATTCTATCACTAGTGCCTTCAAAACGATCCGTACATCTCACACATGTCTTCATTTAGGAAGACCTTCTTATTGTTTTATTAGTTCTTTAAAATTGTAAAAATATAGGTGATTATGAGTCCTATTATTTCGTTCTAGTTGAAATTAGAATCAAAAAGAGCAATCCCATCACTATAGCGTCCAAAACGATGCGTAGATCTCACACAAGTCTTCATTTAGGGAGACCTTCATATTGTTCCATTGGTTGTTTCAAATTTACAAAGAAAGATGTGATTAAGAGTTGTATTAATTCGTTCTACTTTGCTTAGCGTCAAAAGAAGAAACCCATGACTATCATGTTCAAAACCATGCGTACATCTCACACAAGTCTTTATTTAGGGAGACCTTCTTATTATTTCATTGGTGCTCTAAAATTGTCAAAGAAAGATGTGATTAGGAGTCCTATAAGTTCGTTCTAATTTGATTAGCATCAACAGGAGCAATCCCATGACTATCGCGTTCAAAACGATGCGTACATCTCACGCAAGTCTTTATTTAAAGAGATTTTCTTATTGTTTCATTGGTTCTCTAAAATTATCAAATAAAAGAGATGATTATGAGTCCTATTACTTGGTTCTAATTTGATTAGCATCAAAAGGAGCATTCCATGACTATCGCATTAAAAACGATGTGTACATCTCACACAAGTATTGATTTAGGGGAGAACTTCTTATAGTGTCATTGGTTCCCTCAAATTATCAGAGAAATAGGTGATTATGAGTCCTATGACTTCTTTCTATTTAGATTAGCATTAAATGGAGCAATCCTATCACTAGAGCCTTTAAAACGATCCGTACATCTCACACAAGTTTTCATTTAGGGAGACCTTCTTATTGTTTTGTTAGTTTTCACAAATTGTCAAAATATAGGTGATTATGAGTCATATTACTTCGTTCTAGTTGAAATGAGCATCAAATGGAGTAATTCAATCAATATCGCGTCCAAAACGATGCGTAGATCTCACACAAGTCTTCATTTAGGGAGACCTTCATATTGTTTAATTGGTTGTATCAAATTTACAAAGAAAGTGGTGATTAAGAGTTGTATTACTTCGTTCAACTTTGATTAGTGTTAAAAGGAGAAACCCATGACTGTGGCGTTCAAAACCATGCGTACATCTCGCACAAGTCTTCATTTAGGGAGACCTTATTGTTTCATTGGGGTTCTAAAATTGTCAAAGAAAGAGGTGATTAGGAGTCCTATAACTTTGTTGTTGTATGATTAGCATCAAAAGGAGCAATTTCGTGACTATCGCGTTCAAAACCATGCGTACATCTCGCACAAGTCTCCATTCAAGGAGACCTTATTGTTTCATTGGTTCTCTAAAATTTTTAAAGAAAGAGGTGATTAGGAGTTCTATTACTTCGTTCTAATATGATTAGTATCAAAAGGAGCAATCCCACGACTATCGCGTTAAAAACGATGCGTAGTACATCTCACACAAGTCTTGATTTAGGTAGACCTTTTTATTGATTCATTGGATTTCTCAAATTGTCAATGAAAGAGGTTTTTATGAGTCTTATGACTTCGTTCTACTTCGATTTGCATCAAAAGAAGCAATTCTATCACTAGTGCCTTCAAAACGATCCGTATATCTCACACATGTCTTCATTTAGGAAGACCTTCTTCTTGTTTCATTAGTTCTTTAAAATTATAAAAATATAGGTGATTATGAGTCCTATTATTTCGTTCTAGTTGAAATTAGAATCAAAAGGAGCAATTCCATCACTATAGCGTCCAAAACGATGCGTAGATCTCACACAAGTCTTCATTTAGGGAGACCTTCATATTGTTCCATTGGTTGTTTCAAATTTACAAAGAAAGAGGTGATTAAGAGTTGTTTTACTTCGTTCTACTTTGATTAGCGTCAAAAAAAGAAACCCATGACTATCACGTTCAAAATCATGCGTACATTTCACACAAGTCTTTATTTAGGGAGACCTTCTTATTATTTCATTGGTGCTCTAAAATTGTCAAAGAAAGAGGTGATTAGGAGTCCTATAAGTTCGTTCTAATTTGATTAGCATCAAAAGGAGTAATCCCATGACAATCGTGTTCAAAACGATGCGTACATCTCACACAAGTCTTTATTTAAAGAGACTTTCTTATTGTTTCATTGGTTCTGTAATAGACGAGATTTTTTTTTGTGATTCTGGGGACAGAATCCTTTTAAGGAGGGAAGATTGTAACGATTGAGATTTTATAATTAATTTTAATATTTATTGAGATAAATAAATATTTTATGTGATTTTATGAGATTTATGTTGAGCATGTTTATTATGTGATACGTGATGCATGAAAACTGTTAGAACTTGCTGAGCTGTCGAGCTCACTCTTGCAAATAACCATTTTTGCAGGTTAAGGACGCAAGGTAATGATACGTGTTAAGAGATTTATAGAGATCAATGTTCAAGAATATTAGTAATGTTCAATTTTAAATTGTAGTTAATGTTTTGAATGAAATATGTCGCTGAGTTATAAGTAGAGTTATCCAATATAGATGGATATTGTTTTATTATGTAAGACTTTGTATAGTCATTTTGTTGTAATGATTCATGATATAGATTTGAATCAAAGAGATGTAATGTAAAGGTTGCGATTCAGGGCAATATAGAAAGAAAGTTTATAAAAGTTTTAAATATTCCGCTTTTTTAGTGATTTTTAATATCGAATAATGATGTAATGAGAGATTAAAGTTGCATTATTAACGATCGAGAAGGAGAATATTATTGTATGAATTTTGGGGTCGTTACAGTTGGTATCAAAGCTGTAAGTTATACACCTTAGGTAAGAGTACCTTAGGCTATGACTTTAGAGAATAAGAATTATACGTAGAAGTATAGGATGAGTGAAGTCCTAGAAATGTTATAAGAAGAAGATTAGAATGGCGAGGGATAAAACTCGAATAAAATATTGAGCAACAGGAATGGAATTAGAAATTCTTAAAGAACGAGAATTGATTAATAAACAAGAAGATTCAAAGAAGAATCTTGAAGAGATGTAGAGATAAAAACCAGGAGTTGCCTAACTCTAATGATCTAGATGACGAATAACGATGAATAGACGAAGTCTATGACATTAAAAGCATAATGAATTCATGATATAATATGATGTAAGGTAGAGATAAGAAGTTTTAAAACAAAACGATAATGAGATAAGGAAGAATCATAAGGGAGATGATTATAGAATAAGATAACGTGATATCTTTTAGAGTTGTAAAAGACAGATGGTCTGTAATGATTGAATGGGTATAGTTTGAGACAATAACGAGAATGTACTATGAGATAGTACGAGATTAACTCACGAGGAGTTATAAATGATGAGATACATAAGTCCGTATCGAGTATAGAGCAAGAAGTTATTGATAGTAGTGTGCATACAAGCCAATCATGTATGATGACAAATCACATACTTTGTAAACAATCTTATTTATTTATTAATAAAATATTCATTTAAGGCATATAATTATCTACATGGTGCTGTTTTTATAATATGTAAATAACCCATAGTTTTAAGCAATGCTTTTAGAATCATGATGAGATCATGATAATGAGATCTAAATTCTTAGAAAGCTTAAAAACTAAAATAGTTCCCAATTGTGGGATTACTAAAATGGGGAATAGTAAATCCGAATAGATTAGTACATATGTTGCTTGCTCATTGGATGAGGATGACTGATCTCATGGTCATTTGTGTGGAAACACTAAAGCAAGTATGTAGGTGCTTATTGAAGAATAAGTTCACTGAACGTGACTCGCTATGGAATACCTAATGGAGTTTTACTCGCCTGTCAATAGGAATTCCTAATGTGATAGTAGTACATGTGATCCTTGGACTTGAGATCATCATAGTATCTTGTATGTAACAAATTATATTTTGACTAATTCCTTAAGGCCTTTTAAGGCATATATAGGGTATGCTTGGGTGTAATGAGTTACATATGGAGATAATGAATGATCAATAAAGAATCTACCACCTCTAGTAAAAGAGGAGATATGTCCTATGTGATTCGTTAAATGACAACCCAGGAATCCTTGGCCAAGGTAGAATGAAATTAGAAAGAGGTTTCTAATTTGCATTATTTGGAGTTGTGCATTTTCTAATCGAAATACATATGATTAAATAAATTAAGACTTGACAGTAAATCCATGTCTTATATTTAATTGGGACATTGCATGGTGGAAGGATTGAATTGTACGGTAACTATTAACTCACAGGTTCTTTTATGATTAATGTTGAAATCTATATTATTTGGAAAGTCGTTGATCGCTAGGGAGGCTTATCCCTATTGTAGAATAAATGTTATTTATTTAAATAGATTATTAGTTTAATTTGTTTATTTAAATAAGATTAGAATTGTTCTAATTGATTTATTCACAACCGGTTTAATATGGAGAACCTAAAGGGTCACACCATAAAAAGGAAGAAGAATTAAATAGCTTAATGTTTATTATTTAATATTTTAGAAATATTAAATATAAATTAATAAGAGGAGTCTTATTAATATTATTATTATTATTATTATTTTAATTCTAAAGGAGTTTAGGAATTAATATAATATCAGTACTCTCTCTCAATCCTAATAAAGATTAGGATATAAATTAATTAAAAGTATTTAATTAATTAATTAAATAAAACCCTATTCTAATTGGATTAGGAGGGTTAACCTAATATCTATATAAGAGAGTCTTATATCAGAAATAAGGTATGTGAATTTTTCAAGAGTTGGGAGTACACATATTCTATAGAGATAGAAACAAGGGTTAAGCCAATAACCCATCTTACTGAGTTCTTCATCTTCCTTGGTGGATCACCGTTAGAGGCCAAACATTTGGGTGGCTGACATTGATCAAAGGAAGGAGCCACTACAGAGGAATCAAAGGAATCAAAGGAGTAGAACTTGTACCTGAGGAAGCTTGGATCTTCAAAGGTATAATTCTGTTTTTCTCCTTTTTCATTCACTGATAATTGATGCACAAGAATGATCATGGTAATGGGTTTGTATAAATTTTTGAAAACCTAGTTTTTTACGCTTCCGCCCTATTTATGTGATTTGATTGCATGATTGTGCGTTACGTACAAACCCAATAGTGGTATCAGAGCCAATCTTGTGCTAATTATCAGTCTATGTGTTTCCATACATGTATGATATGCGATTGGATAGAGTTCTGGGCAACAAAATTTTTTTCAGATTCTGCGAAGTTGCGCAGCTGCGCCGGTACAAGGCAATATTGCTGCGCAGCTGCGCCGGGTGCTGTTCCTGGTTTTCATGCTGCGCAGCTGCGCGGTTCCCTTTACATTCTTGGCGCAGCTGCGCCACTAGACAGGAACTGAAATTTTTTTTTTTGTTTTATTTAATTAAATGAATGGTTTATTTAATTAATAAAGGTTTAAAATAAAGATGTTTATTTTATATGAAATGAGATTTCAGAATTGCTAAAATTAAAGAGTTTAATTTGGAATTGTTTTTGAATGAAATAAAGGAGTTTATTTTTCCAAAAACAAAGTTTAGCAAACTTTTGCCCATTAACTGATATTAATACATATATGGAATGAATTTATTTTCATGAGATGAATAAGTTTTATTGATACGTATGATGATATGTATGGTAATAAAAGGGATTGATTATGGACTATGACCAATGTGATTGGATTTTATTTTGGTTGAATGCTTGAATGAATGGGTTTTATAAAATAGGGTCTGCGTACCTCGTCTTCTCTAGTTTTATTCTCGATGTAAATTCTGTCTCCTTTCTATGTACTTCCCCTTGACTACTGATCAAGGTTTCTATTTAATTTTATATAGTTAATGTAATAGAGATAGTTAGAATTATTTTGAAGAAATTAGAGACCAAGGATTAAGGAACGCGTGAAGACTTATTTGTATGGAGCCAGGGTTTAAATGTAATAGTTATATTTAATTTAAATTCTTGCACTCCTAGGTTTGACCTTTTGGTTCACTTGGTGGCTCTAGTGAACCAAACTAGAATAAAAGTCCATAATCAATCCAGGTAGAATATAGTATTCTATATTACATGCTAAATATTATATATATTATATTTTATACAAACATGCTTCTCATGTTTAATAAAATGACGCGTATTTTATATATATGTGTGCATGCGCGCTTAAAAAGATGAGACAAATAATAACAAACCCCTCAAAGAAATATTATTAAGTCTGAAGCGTTCAAATGATATTTGGAATATCGAACGTCGCCTTCTATCATGATTAGTTAATAGAGTATTAAATATTTAATATGAGTTTGTTGTGCTATCCACAAGGCGAGTATTGAATATTTAAGATGTTAATTAATCACATTTGATGCTTATCAAGAAAATTGAACGATCTAGTCTTGTTGTGCTATCCACAAGGACGAATTTTTTTTTTTGAATTTATGGAAATGCTAGGCTGGACTTAACTTAAATCATTTTAGTTCGGATGTGCACACACATGACCATTATGATTTAAGAGGCAAAATAAAAGGAGTTACATGGTGATGTAATTGACAAGAGTTGTCTACCTATTTATTTGTATATCGCTTGTTGTGCTATCCACAAGGTTATATACATTTGAAATGGGATCCTTAATCTCACTAGCAAATCTTTAATTAGATGTTGCCGAACTATATGAGTGAGGGTAATATAGTTTGATGAAAATAGTGGGAGATACCAATTTAAAATAAAGACCTAAATTTATTTTGGTATGCAAAGTTAATAAAATCAATGTTTGCTAAAATGTTGTCTTTTCACATGCAGAATTTTAAAAATGTCAAAATCACTAATCTCACTACGAAGCATACTTGATGAAAATAAGCTTACCGGCCCGAATTATGAGGACTGGCTAAGAAATCTGAGAATTGTTCTCACTGCTGAAAAGATTTCTTATGTCCTAAATTCCACTATCCCTGAATCTGTTTCAGAAACAGCCTTTGAGGAAGAGATTGCCACTTTCAATAAGTGGCAAGATGTTGCATCTGTGGCTCAATGCATCATGCTCGCATCCATGAATAACGAGCTTCAGCGTCAGCACGAAAAAATGGATGCTCCTGCTATGCTGCTTCACCTCAAGGAGTTGTATGGTGAACAGAGTAGGACTGCTAGATATGAGATATCTAAGGAGCTCTTCCGATCTCGGATGACCGAGGGCACTGCCGTCGAGACTCATGTTCTGAAGGTAATCAATTTGATTGAACGCCTTGGACAGCTTGGGTTCGTCATGGATGGGGAGTTGAGTCAAGACTTGGTCTTGCAGTCACTCCCAGAGACCTTCTCGCAATTTGTGGTTAATTTCACTTGAATAAGCTAGATGTCAGCTTACCTGAGCTGCTTAACATGCTGAAAACTGCAGAAGGTCACTTCTCATCCAAGAAGAACCATGTCTTGATGGTGGATTCTTCCAATAAAAGGAATAGGCCCAAGGTGTCTTCTGAAAAGAAGAAATCTAAGAAGGCTAAGGGAAAAGGGAAAGAAAAGGAGCAAAAGAAACCTGAACCAGCTAAAGGAATGTGCTTTCATTGCAATGAGCCGGGACATTGGAAGAGGAACTGCAAGAAGTTTCTAGCAGAGAAGAAGCTTGGAGAAGCTTCGACTTCCAATCAAGGTTTGTTTATGATTGAAATTAATTTTTTTGAAAGTCATAATTCTACTTGGGTATTAGATACCGGCTGTGGTTCTCACATATGTAATACTGTGCAGGGACTGGTCAGAAGTAAAAAGCTAAAAAAAAGATGAGGTGATCCTACGAGTGGAAAATGGAGCAAAAGTTGCTGCATTAGCTGTAGGAACTTATTGTTTAGCAATGCCTTCGGGCAAATTCATTTATCTTAATAATTGTTATTATGTTCCGAATATTATTAAAAACATTATTTCAATTTCTGTATTGGATATGGAAGGTTTTGACGTTATTATAAAGAACAATGGTTGTTCTATTTATAAAGACGATGTTTTATATGGTATTGGAAATTTGCGAAATGGACTTTATACACTTGACTTACAAGAAAATATATTTCAAATTGAACAAATTAAGAAAAAGAAAAGAGATGATATTAATTATACCTATATGTGGCACTGTAGACTCGGTCATATCAATGAAACAAGATTATCCAAGTTGCATAAAGATGGGCTCCTCGAGCTATCTGATTATGAATCATATCCAACTTGTGAATCTTGTCTCATGGGTAAAATGACTAAATCTCCTTTTAGTGGAAAAGGAGAGAGAGTTACAGAGTTGTTGGCATTGATTCACACAGACGTTTGTGGACCTATGACAACAAGTGCACGGGGTGGGTATTCTTATTTTATTACTTTCACTGATGATCACTCAAGATTTGGATATGTGTATTTAATGAAATACAAATCAGAATCATTTGAAAAGTTCAAAGAGTTCAGAAGTGAAGTAGAGAAACAAACGGGCAAGAGTATTAAGACACTTCGATCAGATCGAGGTGGAGAATACTTAAGCAGTGAGTTTCTCAATTGTCTCAGAGAAAATGGTATAATCTCACAATGGACTCCTCCAGGTACACCACAGTTAAATAGAGTATCTGAAAGGAGAAATCGAACACTGTTGGACATGGTTCGATCCATGATGAGTTTTACCGACCTTCCAATTTCCTTCTGGGGATATGCCCTAGAAACGGCTGCATACCTACTTAACAAGGTACCTACCAAATCCGCCCCAAAGACTCCATATGAGATGTGGAAAGGGAGGAAACCAAATCTTAAGCATATTAAGACTTGGAGTTGTCCAGCTTATGTCAAAAAGTTTGAAAATGATAAGCTACAGACTAAATCCGATAAGTGTAGATTTGTGGGATACCCTAAAGAAACCGTAGGGTATTATTTCTATCATCCAACTGATCAAAAGGTGTTTGTTGCGAAACATGCTACCTTCTTGGACAAAGAGTTTATCCATGAAGGGGTCAGTGGGAGCAAGATATATCTTGAAGAAGTTCAAGAACCACAAGTTACCACGGACCAAAGTCAGGTACCTAACCAACTAGAAGAACCTACTGTACCACACCCTGTTCGTAAATCTGGAAGAGTACCGAAGATACCTGAGAGGTATGGATTCGTTATAGAGGATGACGATGAGGTACACATCATGAATGATGATGATCCATTGAATTACGAACATGCTATGAGTAATAAAGACTCAGGGAAATGGCTTGAAGCCATGAAATCCGAAATGGACTCCATGTATGAAAACAAAGTATGGTCTTTGGTTTCACCACCTGAAGGTATTAAACCTATTGGGCGTAAATGGGTTTTTAAGAAAAAGACTGGAGCAGACGGAAAGGTAGAGACCTATAAGGCCCGACTGGTTGCAAAAGGTTTCAAACAAAGATAAGGACTTGACTATGATGAAACCTTCTCACCAGTAGCCATGCTCAAGTCCATTCGGATTTTGCTTGCGATTGCAGCTTACAACGACTATGAGATCTGGCAGATGGACGTGAAAACGGCCTTCCTCAATGGGAAACTTGAGGAGGATGTGTATATGACACAGCCAGAGGGATTTATTTCAAAAGTTGGAACAAATCAAGTCTGTAAGCTACAACGATCCATTTATGGGTTGAAGCAAGCTTCTCGTAGATGGAACATTCATTTTGATGAGACAATCAAAGAGTTTGATTTTATCAAAAACGAGGATGAACCATGTGTATACAAGAAGGTTAATGGGAGAGCAGTATCATTTCTTGTATTATATGTTGATGATATATTACTGATAGGGAATGACATTCCTATATTACAATCCATTAAAATCTGGTTATCTAAAAACTTCTCCATGAAGGACTTGGGTGAAGCATCCTATATTTTGGGGATAAAGATCTATAGAGATAGATCTAAAAGGATGCTCGGCTTATCCCAAGGAACGTACATTGATACGATGCTAAAGAGGTTTAGCATGGAAGATTCCAAAAGAGGGCTCATGCCGATGAGCCATGGAATACATCTCTCCAAGAAACAGGCCCCAAAGACACCTGAGGAGAGAGACTGTATGAGTAAGATCCCTTATGCTTCTGCAATAGGATCTATCATGTACGGTATGATATGTACTAGACCGGATGTTGCTCACGCACTTAGTGTAACAAGCAGATACCAGTCGAATCCAGGAGAAGAGCACTGGAAAGCAGTGAAAAATATCCTAAAGTACTTGAGAAGGACTAAATATATTTTTCTTGTCTACAGTGGGTCTGAATTAAAACTCGAGGGATTCACGGACTCAACTTTTCAAACAGACCAAGATGACAGTAAATCTGTTTCAGGGTATGTGTTTACCTTGAACGGAGGTGCAGTAAGTTGGAAGAGTTCCAAGCAGCAAACGGTTGCTGATTCAGTGACAGAGGCAGAGTATATAGCTGCAAGTGAAGCTGCAAAGGAAGCTGTTTGGATGAAGAAGTTCATAACTGAACTTGGTGTGGTTCCTAGCATTGGAGAAGCAGTTCCCGTATACTGTAACAATACCGGAGCGGTTGCACAGGCTAAGGAACCCAGGTCTCATCAGAAATCTAAACACGTGTTGCGGCGATTTCACTTGATCAGGGAGATCATTGAAAGAGGAGACGTCACCTTGGAGCGTGTAGACTCTCAAGACAACATTGCAGATCCATTCACTAAAGCTTTAACACAACAGCAGTTTGATCGTCACTTAGAGAAGATGGGTATGAGATACCATGGCGATTGGCTTTAGTGCAAGTGTGAGATTGATAGTAGTGTGCATACAAGCCAATCATGTATGATGACAAAGCACATACTTTGTAAACAATCTTATTTATTTATTAATAAAATATTCATTTAAGGCATTTAATTATCTACATGGTGTTGTTTTTATAATATGTAAATAACCCATAGTTTTAAGCAATGCTTTTAGAATCATGATGAGATCATGATAATGAGATCTAAATTCTTAGAAAGCTTAAAAACTAAAATAGTTCCCAATTGTGGGATTACTAAAATGGGGATTAGTAAATTCGGATAGATTGGTACATATGTTGCTTGCTCATTGGATGAGGATGACTGATCTCATGGTCATTTGTGTGGAGATACTAAAGCAAGTATGTAGGTGCTTATTGGAGAATAAGTTCACCGAACGTGACTCGCTATGGAATACCTATTGGAATTTTACTCGCCTGTCAATAGAAATTCCTAATGTGATAGTAGTACATGTGATCCTTGGACTTGAGATCATCATAGTATCTTGTATGTAACAAATTATACTTTGACTAATTCCTTAAGGCCTTTTAAGGCATATATAGGGTATGCTTGGGTGTAATGAGTTACATATGGAGATAATGAATGATCAATAAAGAATCTACCACCTCTAGTAAAAGAGGAGATATGTCCTATGCGATTCGTTAAATGACAACCCAGGAATCCTTGGCCAATGTAGAATGAAATTAGAAAGAGGTTTCTAATTTGCATTATTTGGAGTTGTGCATTTTCTAATCGAAATACATATGATTAAATAAATTAAGACTTGACAGTAAATCCATGTCTTATATTTAATTGGGACATTGTATGGTGGAAGGATTGAATTGTACGGTAACTATTAACTCACAGGTTCTTTTATGATTAATGTTGAAATCTATATTATCTGGAAAGTCGTTGATCGCTAGGGAGGCTTATCCCTATTGTAGAATAAATGTTATTTATTTAAATAGATTATTAGTTTAATTTATTTATTTAAATAAGATTAGAATTTTTCTAATTGATTTATTCACAACCGGTTTAATATGGAGAACCTAAAGGGTCACACCATAAAAGGAAGAAGAATTAAATAGCTTAATGTTTATTATTTAATATTTTAGAAATATTAAATATAAATTAATAAGAGGAGTCTTATTAATATTATTATTATTATTATTATTTTAATTCTAAAGGAGTTTAGGAATTAATATAATATCAGTACTCTCTCTCAATCCTAATAAAGATTAGGATATAAATTAATTAAAAGTATTTAATTAATTAATTAAATAAAACCCTATTCTAATTGGATTAGGAGGGTTAACCTAATATCTATATAAGAGAGTCTTATATCAGAAATAAGGTATGTGAATTTTTCAAGAGTTGGGAGTACACATATTCTATAGAGATAGAAACAAGGGTTAAGCCAATAACCCATCTTACTGAGTTCTTCATCTTCCTTGGTGGATCACCGTTAGAGGCCAAACATTTGGGTGGCTGACATTGATCAAGGGAAGGAGCCACTACAGAGGAATCAAAGGAATCAAAGGAGTAGAACTTGTACCTGAGGAAGCTTGGATCTTCAAAGGTATAATTCTGTTTTTCTCCTTTTTCATTCACTGATAATTGATGCACAAGGATGATCATGGTAATGGGTATATATAAATTTTTGAAAACCTAGTTTTTTACGCTTCCGCCCTATTTATGTGACTTGATTGCATGATTGCGTTACGTACAAACCCAACGGTTATAAGTAAGATAGAGTTAAGTGGGTTTTCAACTGAGGACTCATGTGGTGGCTGAGTTGTACAAATCTTGTATGGGCAGGGTTTTGTACTTACACTTGGCTTATCATATTGATAATCGTTGAAAGGTTGGTGTCGCGCTATAGATATATATATGACGAGAAGGTGATTCTTTTCTCATATTATATTTGATAGTTAGAGTTAATAGAGGATAGATTAGATGATATTAAGATTACATTAGATGATCTTAAGGTTAGGCGAGTTCTTAAAACTCATACTTATGGTAAGTTCGTGACTCATAGTCGTATGTACGTCTTTGAACCCCTAAGCATATGGACAGTCTCTGATCAGTTCTTTGACTACATATTGCTAGGACAAGTTCCTAAACTCATATTATTGTGGCAAGTTCCTGAACTTCCAAAGTGTGGTAAGTTCGATGAACTATACTGGGTATAGAAAGGTTATGGTATAGAAAGCATTGAGGTTATTTAAGATTGATAGAATGATTAAGTAATGATGGAGTAATGATTTAATTGATGGAGAAAGTTTTATATTCTAAATCTCCTAGCTTTGCTAGTTTTCGAAATTTATTGACTTCGTGCTGATGTTGCACTTATGTTTTCTTGAAAAATATTAGATCGAACGATGGAACCAATGAGTTTTTAAAATACGTGCTATTATTCACATGTCTATGCTAATTGCTTCAGCTAGACAAAAATAATTTCAAATTTTCAAAATGTATTTTATGTGTTCTATGCATCATTTGATATAATGTACAAACAATAATCGAGGAAGTTATCAATGCAGTTAAACCTAGTGTTGGATGTGATCGTATGATCGTCAGCCCACTATGGTATGATGTAGTATAACGACGTCATGTAATGACGAAGTCCTCAACGTATCAGTACTATGATACGGTATCAGGATATTGTGAAAAGATTTATTTATTATTTTTAGTTTCTTAAAAATATATATATATATATATATATATAGAATTTTATTGAGTTGGTTACAAATATATGTATATATATATATATATTTCGTTTGATGTCCGAATTTTTACTAGAAGTCTATGCTACTTGATTCAGCTAGACAAATGTTGAAAGATGTTTATGAAATTCGAGCGTTTTTGGTTAAACTATGCCAAACCAAATTGTTTTGGTCCGGATTCAGATGTTAAGAAGCTGAGGTGAACAACCCTATAAAAGGGGGACATGTTATCGGAGACTATAATTCCGAATGTAACGCATATAGTCGTTACGATGTACTATGTTATTGGAGACTATAAGTTCCGAATGTAACGTATATAGTCGTTACGATGTTAAGATATAATACGTTGTGCACGACGTAGGGGTACGATAGGCTGATCACCTAAAGTACTTGCAGAGAGTGTTTTCAGTCTTTGTGATTGTTAAACATTCTGTTAAAGATGATTTACAGTGGTGATGCACTATTAAACCTGGAGAAGAGTTCAAGGTCTTATGACCCCTCAGCATGAATTGGAATCTTTTAAATTCCTGAGTTGTTTATATCGCTTCCCAATCATTGAACAATTGTGGAAGATTCTTATTATTCTGAAGGAGGATGTGGGAAGAAGGATATTCCTTAAAAAAGAGTTAGTTGTAGAACGCTTTAATCCAGTGAATGGAGATTAACGTAAAATCTATTTTGATAGATTAATATATAAAGATTGATAGACTAAAATTTCGAGGACGAAATTCTTAGAAGAAGGGGTGAATGTGATAACTCGAATAATTATAGATGGTGAATTACTTAGTATATTAATTTGACGAGTAGAGTATACGGTAATGATCCTTAGAAAGGAATGAACGAGTTAAAGATATATAATATTTGATATGTGATTATGTTTGATTGAAGATTGTGTAATAAAACCTAATAGTTGTTGAAGAAATGAATGAAGTATATATATATGTAAAACTTTTTGCTAAGTTAACGTGTTGAAGTTATTCAACGATAATTATGAAGAGATTTTGCGAAAACTGAGTAAGTGAGGTTTCGTTGATTCCGAGGACGGAATCCTTATAAGAAGGGAAGGATGTGACATCCCGGATTTTTAAGAATTAATAAATGAGAATTTAATAAATAAAATTCTTATTTTAAGATGTTTAAGTACGAGTATGTGTGTATGTGTTATATATTGTAAAATATGTGATTTGGTGTGAAGAGAATTTATATATTTATTGAATTAAATAAATATATTAATTGAATTATTTATCGAGTTAAATAAATAATTATGTGATTATTATGGAGTAATTTAATTAAGTGTTATATGTTAATTAAATGAATATTTGGTATTTAATTTAATTGACATAATGATTTTATGTTATAGTTCTAATTTAATTGGGATAATTAAATTAGATGAGTTATGTGGTGAGAGTAACATGAAATTATAATTAGTGAGTAATTATAATTATGTGATAATTTTATGTGATTAATTGATGTTAAACTTTTAATTAATTAAATTAATGTTGAGTTTTAATTAGTTAAAGGATAACATTAAAAAGTATGTGTTAAAATGATTTATTAAAAGAGTTTTCAAAACTATTTTCCCAAACAAGGCCCTAGCACCGTTTTTAAATTCGTTTTGCCAAACGGGGCCTTAACTATTAAAACTTGTTTTTAAAATGATGAGTTTTACCAAACAAGGCCTTTGTACTTGTTTAATCTTATTTCTTCCAAACAATGCCTTAAACTCAAGAAGTTAGTTTTTAAAAATAATGTGGTTTTGCCAAACATGGCCTTGGGCTTTTCAAATTTTGTAACCTATGTAATAAGTGGTAGTTGGTATAGCAATTAGTATATTATTTATTAGCTATATTAATAATATAAGTTACATATATTGTATATTGTATAATATATTCTAAGTTAAAAGATACGTTAGTTTTCTAAAAGCCTAAGTCTAAACAAAACAAAGAAAGAAGAAGAAGAGGGTTAGAGAGAATTGTCAGAGAAGAAGAAGAGAGAAGAGGAAGAAAAGCTTGAGAAGGCAAGAGAGGATCATCATCTTTATCATCTCTCTCTTAAGTCAAAACTAGTAAGGTTATAATTTTAACCCTAGAATTAATTCATATGTGTTGTGTTTTCTTCTTTATCAAATTAGGTTTTTACAATCATAAAATTATATGTATATATGGTGTTCATATGTTTTCATATGTAATTGTATGCCATGAAAGGGTTTTCAAAATTAATTGTTGTAAAAACATGTTTTCAAAGCATATTCTTCTATGTTTTCATGGTTTTAGAATTCTATGTGGAAGTCTCTTTGTGAAACTTCATAATTTTGTTATGAGAATGGGATATGTATGTATGTATGTATATATATATATATATATATATATTTACATGAGAGTTTCATAGTTGTTTAAGAATTTCAATTCACAAGTATATGATGAACACCATGAAATTCATGTTCATAGTGTTAGATTATGGAATTATGTTGAAAATTTTTTACATCCTTGATGTGAGCATGAATTATGTGTAATATGTGATATAACATGATTATATATGAGTTATATGGCTGTTCTAGCAATTCAATCCATGAATTTTTGATAAACAATAGGAAGTGTGTTCATAGTGATTTTATGTGAACTAATTTCTGAAAAATAGCTTTTGAAACTATCAAAATTGATGTTGATTATGAGTTATTGTTAAAATTGATTAAGTATTATGTTAGTATGTTAAGAATAGAAGTGATTACAGTTGGAATCACTTGAATTGATTGAAAAACGAGTTCGTAGTAGTAATTTCCGTCAAGAACGCTTAAAGTTGTGTTTTTCTTCGAATTCCATGAAATCTTGGTTGTGATTATGTGTTTATATGAAATTTTTATGTTATGAGCATGTTAATAAGCTTAAAATATTGTTTGTCACATGTTTCATGTTTATCATGTTGGGAAAATTCGAATTCGGTGTGACGGAATAAGCCAAATTGGCTTATTTCTCCACCAGTTCGCGACCCAGCACCTCCACCAGCCCCTGGACCCGCCCCAACGGGTGTTTATGCCTTGGGGGACCCGCCCCAGCGGGTATACTTGCTGCCCGGGGTAGTTTAGTTGTCGTAATGCAAAACTGTTTTGACCTCTGTTACTAAAATGGCCATAACTTTTTCATACAAACTCCGATTGAGGTGATTCAAGATGATTCGGAACGAGCACGAGTAGACCTACAACTTTTGTGTTTTTTACTTTTTGATTTAAGGTCGTTATCTAGGGTCAAAATGGTTATTTTTGGGACTGATGCGTATTCTGAGGCAATCGGAGGGCGTCGGTCATGCGCGTACACAAGTATAGTGCTGTCGACGATATTAGATGTTGTTATAAGTTATAAAACATGAATGTTAGTAAAAATATAATTATGTTTAACTTGAAATGTAATTTGATTGACGTAAGATGTAATTATAATTGGTTAATTATGTGAAATGTAATATGATTATGTGAGGTGATTAAATTACGTGGTGATTAATTATTAACTTATTAGTTAATGAAGAATGAGTTAATCTTAATTGGTTAACTAACAATGAAATATGTAATAATTATACATATGATTTGGCAGCGAGTGTCAAACGAGTGAATGGAAGAGAGTTACGAAGTGTAAATTAGAAAGTGTAAATTAGAATTTACTTAGACGTTTGATAAGCGTTGCTAAGTGACTAATAATTGATGCGTATGGTGATACGTTATGTAGGATCATGAAGCAGATTATATTAAGATGTTTTTCGGTAATTGGTAATCCACGAGCCAGGCAAGTCTTTCTATTTCTACTTGTCTACGTGAATTTGATGAACTGTTTTAAATTGCAAGCGAGCATGATAAGTTATACATGTTGTAATCATGAAATGTTAAAGTCAATTTATGACTACACTGTTTGGTTAAATAATGTTGATTGAGTATGGAACTCAATCTTTATATTTGTTATGTGAATTAAAGCATGTATGCCATGTTACTTTAATTATTATGAGATTTATGTTGAGCATGTTTATTATGTGATACGTGATGCATGAAAACTGTTAGAACTTGCTGAGCTGTCGAGCTCACTCTTGCAAATAACCATTTTTGCAGGTTAAGGACGCAAGGTAATGATACGTGTTAAGAGATTTATAGAGATCAATGTTCAAGAATATTAGTAATGTTCAATTTTAAATTGTAGTTAATGTTTTGAATGAAATATGTCGCTGAGTTATAAGTAGAGTTATCCAATATAGATGGATATTGTTTTATTATGTAAGACTTTGTATAGTCATTTTGTTGTAATGATTCATGATATAGATTTGAATCAAAGAGATGTAATGTAAAGGTTGCGATTCAGGGCAATATAGAAAGAAAGTTTATAAAAGTTTTAAATATTCCGCATTTTTAGTGATTTTTAATATCGAATAATGATGTAATGAGAGATTAAAGTTGTATTATTAACGATCGAGAAGGAGAATATTATTGTATGAATTTTGGGGTCGTTACAGAGGGGGCCAAATGGCCAAAAAACGTTGCACCCAGTGAAGCAGCCTTGGGTATCCATTGGAAGTTGGATTTTGGGCATTTCAAGGAAGAGTGGCCGAAAACATTGCAAGCTTGGCAAGATGGGGGTCTGCTCTGATAATCAACAGCAACAGGGAGAACCACTTCCTCAATTAGATCCTCATTAAAAACAACAACTTTGATGGAGCTTGGGAAAGAAAAGCTCGCATCCACCTCAATGCAGACTCTGGCAAAGCTCATAGGGTTCAGTTTAGCAGTCATCTCATCAGCAAAAAGAGGCTTTCCAAAATTACTGGCAATGTAGCTAATACCTTCAGCAGACCAGTAAGGATATGGGACCTGGCTTAACTTAACCCAGATGGGAATTTAGAGCACTCAGTTTTGGAAACTTCCACTCCAGCCTTCCAAGGCAGAAGAATAAGGACTTTAGAAGCAAAGTTCCAAGGGCCAGAAGACAGAACATTGTCCCTATCTGAGACAGATTTGAAATTAAAAATGTAGTATCCTTTATCATGAAGAAAAACTTTAAGAAGCCCAAGGTTACCCCAGAGACGGATAGCAATAGGTTCCACAACCTTGTAAGGGAGCTTAGAGTGTAGAAAATACCCCACTAAACTAGATGACCACATTTTGTTGCCTCTAAGAAGAACTTCAACTGGAGGTTTGACAAGAATACTGCCATCATCCGAGACGGGCGATGGGTTAAAATAAGAAAGATCCATAGAGGTCTTAGAAGCATTTGTAGCAACAATGTCACACCACGATTTTGAAGTGCCTTGAACAGGGCAGGGTATCTCTCCCTCCTCCAACGGAGCAGCAGAACTTTGTTTACCGAAGTCAGAGTCCGAAGGAAGGCTAGACCGAACCAAGGGAGGATCAGGCAGCAACTGACCAATTGGGTCCAGCATAGAGGGGGGTTTTGAAGATTCTCCAACATAAAAGGTTTGGATAAGAGGGCCAACCACAGTCATCAGAGCAGCAAGAGATGCGGAAGGGCTAATCTTAGAAGAGCCTTGTCCAAACACAGGACAACCATCAAACACCTTGCGTGCATTAGCTAAAGCAGCAAAAGTCCCAATGGAAGAGAGGTTGTTAACATCTTCAAGAGGAAGGCCCAAAGCAGAGATGTAATCCATAAGCTTAGCATTCTTCTTCCTTTCAGTAATAGCTTCTTCTCGATCATTTCTGGAGAAGTATTGAGCTACTTTAAAAATCTCTTGAGCAGCCGTGGGAGATGACGGACCAAAAGACGCCCCCAAGGGAACATCAAACGCAGTAGAGTCTTCAGATCTAACGGAGACATTTGAGGGGATAGCCTCCGATTCCACCATATTAATAGTAACTAGTGGAGAGTTAGGGTTAGAAACCCCATATTCGGCAAACAAATCATAAGAAGGGTTACTTTTTGAATTTTCGACAGACAAATGGTGGTAGTCAACCATGGCTCCGGAAAGAAGATGAAAATAGGGAAAAGACGAGCAAAAAGGCTGGAAGGGAGAAGAAGAGCAGAGCAGAGGCTAGGGGAATGGAGTGAAGACCGGAGAAAACAGAAAGAGAAAGGAAAAGGAAAATGGAGAAACGAAAAAGATTAGGTGAGGAGGGTCAAAGGAGGAAAGGAAGTGTAGACAGTACCCAAAAAGGAAAAGTCAAAGACACAAACGGGTAAAAAAAGAAAAAAAAGAAAATCGGTGAAATTAGGTGAAGGGCTGGAAAAATTAGCTGGGGGCAAAAGGAGGGCAGGCTTGGAAGCTAAGACTAGGGAGAGGGCAGAGCAAAATTTATAGAGAGAGAAATATTACACCTCTCACACAAGTCTTCATTTAGGGAGACCTTCTTATTGTTTCATTAGTTCTCACAAATTGTCCAAATATAGGTGATTATGAGTCATATTATTTCGTTCTAGTTGAAATTAGCATCAAACGGAGCAATCCAATCAATATCGCGTCCAAAACGATGCGTAGATCTCACACAAGTCTTCATTTAGGGATACCTTCATATTGTTTCAATGGTTGTATCCAATTTACAAAGAAAGAGGTGATTAAGAGTTGTATTACTTCGTTCTACTGTGATTAGCGTTAAAAAGAGAAACCCATGACTGTGGCGTTCAAAACCATGCGTACATCTCACACAAGTCTTCATTTAGGGAGACCTTATTGTTTCATTGGTGTTCTAAAATTATCAAAGAAAGAGGTGATTAGGAGTCCTATAACTTCGTTCTTGTTTGATTAGCATCAAAAGGAGCAATTCCATGACTATCGCGTTCAAAACCATGCGTACATCTCACACAAGTCTTCATTTAAGGAGACCTTCTTATTGTTTCATTGGTTCTCTAAAATTGGCAAAGAAAGAGGTGGTTAGGAGTTCTATTACTTCGTTCTGATATGATTAGCATCAAAAGGTACAATCCCATGACTATCGTGTTAAAAACGATACGTAGTACATCTCACACAAGTCTTGCTTTAGAAAAACCTTCTTATTGTTTCATTGGTTTTCTCATATTGTCAATGAAAGAGGTTTTAATGAGTCCTATGACTTCTTTCTATTTAGATTAGCATTAAATGTAGCAATCCTATCAGTAGCGCCTTCAAAACAATCCGTACATCTCACACAAGTCTTCATTTAGGGAGATCTTCTTATTGTTTCATTAGTTCTCACAAATTGTCAAAATATAGGTGATTATGAGTCATATTACTTCGTTCTAGTTGAAATTAGCATCAAAAGGAGCAATCCAATCAATATTGAGTCCAAAACGATGCGTAGATCTCACACAAGTCTTCATTTAGGGAGACCTTCATATTGTTTCATTGGTTGTATCAAATTTACAAAGAAAGAGGTGATTAAGAGTTGTATTACTTCGTTCTACATTGATTAGCGTTAAAAGAAGAAACCCATGACTGTGGCATTCAAAACCATGCGTACATCTCACAAAAGTCTTCATTTAGGGAGACCTTATTGTTTCATTGGTGTTCTAAAATTGTCAAAGAAAGAGGTGATTAGGAGTTCTATAACTTTGTTCTTGTTTGATTAGCATCAAAAGGAGCAATTCCAAGACTATCGCGTTCAAAACCATGCGTACATCTCACACAAGTCTTCATTTAAGGAAACCTTATTGTTTCATTGGTTCTCTAAAATTATCAAAGAAAGAGGTGATAAGGAGTTCTATTACTTCGTTCCAATATGATTAGCATCAAAAGGAGCACTCCCATGACTATCGCATTAAAAACGATGCGTAGTACATCTCACACAAGTCTTGATTTAGGAAGACCTTCTTATTGTTTCATTGGTTTTCTCAAATTGTCAACGAAAGTTGTTTTTATGAGTCCTATGACTTCGTTCTAGACTGATTTGCATCAAAAGGAGCAATTCTATCACTAGTGCCTTCAAAACGATCAGTACAACTCACACAAGTCTTCATTTAGGAAGACCTTCTTTTTGTTTCATTAGTTCTCTCAAATTATAAAAATATAGGTGATTATGAGTCCTATTACATCGTTTTAGTTGAATATAGAATCAAACGGAGCAATCCCATCACTATCGCGTCCAAAACGATGCGTAGATCTCACGCATGTCTTCATTTAGGGAGACCTTCATATTGTTCCATTGGTTGTTTCAAATTTACAAAGAAAAAGGTGATTAAGAGTTGTATTACTTCGTTCTACTTTGATTAGCGTCAATAGGAGAAACCCATGACTATCACATTCAAAACCATGCGTACATCTCACACAAGTCTTCATTTAGGGAGACCTTCTTATTATTTCATTGGTGCTCTAAAATTATCAAAGAAAGAGGTGATTAGGAGTCCTATAAGTTCGTTCTAGTTTTATTAGCATGAAAAGGAGCAATCCCATGACTATCGCGTTCAAAAGATGCGTACATCTCACACAAGTCTTTATTTAAAAAGTCTTTCTTATTATTTCATTGGTTCTCTAAAATTATCAAAGAAAGAGATGATTATGAGTCCTATTACTTCGTTCTAATTTGATTAGCATCAAAAGGAGCATTCCATGACTATCGCGTTAAAAACGATGTGTACATCTCACACAAGTCTTGATTTAGGGGAGAACTTCTTATTGTTTCATTGGTTCCCTCAAATTATCAAAGAAAGTTGTGATTATGAGTCCTATGACTTCTTTCTATTTAGATTAGCGTTAAATGGAGCAATCCTATCACTAGCGCCTTCAAAACGATCCGTACATCTCACACAAGTCTTCATTTAGGAAGACCTTCATATTGTTTCATTAGTTCTCACAAATTATCAAAATATAGGTGATTATGAGTCATATTACTTCGTTCTAGTTGAAATTAGCATCAAAAGAAGCAGTCCAATCAATATCGCGTCGAAAACGATGCGTAGATCTCACACAAGTCTTCATTTAGGGAGACCTTCATATTGTTTCATTGGTTGCATCAAATTTACAAAGAAAGAGGTGATTAAGAGTTATATTACTTCGTTCTACTTTGATTATAGTTAAAAGGAGAAATCTATGACTGTGGCGTTCAAAACCATGCGTACATCTCACACAAGTCTTCATTTAGGGTGACCTTATTGTTTCATTGGTGTTCTAAAATTGTCAAAGAAAGAGGTGATTAGGAGTCCTATAACTTCGTTCTTGTTTGATTAGCATCAAAAGGAGCAATTCCATGACTATCGCGTTCAAAACCATGCGTACATCTCCTACAAGTCTTCATTTAAGGAAACCTTATTGTTTCATTGGTTCTCTAAAATTGTCAAAGAAAGAGGTGATAAGGAGTTCTATTACTTCGTTCCAATATGATTAGCATCAAAAGGAGCACTCCCATGACTATCGCATTAAAAACGATGTGTAGTACATCTCACACAAGTCTTACATCTCACACAAGTCTTCATTTAGGAAGACCTTCTTAATATTTCATTAGTTCTCCAAATTATAAAAATATAGGTGATTATGAGTCCTATTACATCGTTCTAGTTGAAGATAGAATCAAAACAAGCAATTCCATCACTATCACGTTCAAAACGATGCGTAGATCTCACACATGTCTTCATTTAGGGAGATCTTCATATTGTTCCATTAGTTGTTTCAAATTTATAAAGAAAGAGCTGAATAAGAGTTGTATTACTTTGTTCTACATTGATTAGCGTCAAAAGGAGAAACCCATGACTATCACGTTCAAAACCATGCATACATCTCACACAAGTCTTCATTTAAGGAGACCTTATTATTTCATTGGTGCTCTAAAATTGTCAAAAAAAAGAGGTGATTAGGAGTCCTATAACTTCGTTCTAGTTTGATTAGCAACAAAAGGAGCAATCCCATGACTATCGCGTTCAAAAAGATGCGTACATCTCACACAAGTCTTTATTTAAAGAGACTTGATTATTATTTCATTGGTTCTCTAAAACTATCAAAGAAAGAGATGATTATGAGTCTTATTACTTCGTTCTAATTTGATTAGCATCAAAAGGAGCATTCCATGACTATCGCGTTAAAAATGATGTGTACATCTCACACAAGTCTTGATTTATGGGAGAACTTCTTATTGTTTCATTGGTTCCCTCAAATTATCAAAGAAAGAGGTGATTATGAGTCCTATGACTTCTTTCTATTTAGATTAGCATTAAATGGAGCAATCCTATCACTAGCGGCTTCAAAACGATCCGTACAAATCACACAAGTCTTCATTTAGGGAGACCTTCAAATTATTTCATTAGTTCTCACAAATTGTCAAAATATAGGTGATTATGAGTCATATTACTTCGTTGTAGTTGAAATTAGCATCAAAAGGAGGAATCCAATCAATATCGCGTCCAAAACGATGCGTAGATCTCACACAAATCTTCATTTAGGGAGACCTTCATATTGTTTCATTGGTTGTATCAAATTTACAAAGAAAGAGGTGATTAAGAGTTGTATTACTTCGTTCTACTTTGATTAGCGTTAAAAGGAGAAACCAATGACTGTGGCGTTCAAAACCATGCGTACATCTCACACAAGTCTTCATTTAGGGAGACCTTATTGTTTCATTGGTGTTCTAAAATTGTCAAAGAAAAAGAGGTGATTAAGAGTCCTATAACTTCGTTCTTGTTTGATTAGCATCAAAAGGAGCAATTCCACGACTATCGCGTTCAAAACTATGCTTACATCTCACACAAGTCTTCATTTAAGGAGACCTTATTGTTTCAATGGTTCTCTAAAATTGTCAAAGAAAGAGGTGATAACGAGTTCTATTACTTCGTTCCAATATGATTAGCATCAAAAGGAGCAATCCCATGACTATCGCGTTAAAAACGATGCGTAGTACATCTCACACATGTTTTGATTTAGGAAGACCTTTTTATTGTTTCATTGGTTTTCTCAAATTGTCAATGAAAGTGGTTTTTATGAGTCCTACGACTTTGTTCTAGTTTGATTTGCATCAAAAGAAGCAATCCTATCACTAGTGCCTTCAAAACGATCCGTACATCTCACACAAGTATTCATTTAGGAAGACCTTCTTATTGTTTTATTAGTTCTCTCAAATTGTAAAAATATAGGTGATTATGAGTCCTATTACATCGTTCTAGTTGAAGATAGAATCAAAAGGAGCAATCAGATCACTATCGCATCCAAAACAATGCGTAGATCTCACACATTTCTTCATTTAGAGAGACCTACATATTGTTCCATTGGTTGTTTCAAATTTACAAAGAAAAGGTGATTAAGAGTTGTATTACTTCGTTCTACTTTGATTAGCGTCAAAAGGAGAAACCCATGACTATCACGTTCAAAACCATGCGTACATCTCACACAAGTCTTCATTTAGGGAGACCTTCTTATTATTTCATTGGTGCTCTAAAACTGTCAAAGAAAGAGGTGATTAGTAGTCCTATAACTTCATTCTTGTTTGATTAGCATCAACTAGAGCAATCCCATGATTATCGCGTTCAAAACGATGCGTACATCTCACGCAAGTCTTTATTTAAAGAGACTTTCTTACTGTTTCATTGGTTCTCTAAAATTTGATAATAAAGAGATGATTATGAGTCCTATTACTTCGTTCTAATTTGATTAGCATCAAAAGGAGCATTCCAAGACTATCGCGTTAAAAACGATGTGTACAACTCATACAAGTCTTGATTTAGAGGAGAACTTCTTGTTGTTTCATTGGTTCCCTCCTATTATCAAAAAAAGAGGTGATTATGAGTCCTTTGACTTCTTTCTATTTAGATTAGCATTAAATAGAGCAATCCTATCACTAGCGCCTTCAAAACGATCCGTACCTCTTACGCAAGTCTAAATTTAGGGAGACCTTCATATTGTTTCATTAGTTCTCACAAATTGTCAAAATATAGGTGATTATGAGTCATATAACTTCGTTCTAGTTGAAATTAGCATCAAAAGGAGCAATTCAATCAATATCGCGTCTAAAACGATGCGTAGATCTCACACAAGTCTTCATTTAGGGAGACCTTTATATTGTTTCATTGGTTGTATCAAATTTACAAAGAAAGAGGTGATTAAGAGTTGTATTATTTCGTTCTACTTTGATTAGCGTTAAAAAGGAGAAACCCATGACTGTGGTGTTCAAAACCATGCGTACATCTCACACAAGTCTTCATTTAGGGAGACCTTATTGTTTCATTGGTGTTCTAAAATTGTCAAAGAAAAAGAGGCGATTATGAGTCCTATAACTTAGTTCTTGTTTGATTAGCGTCAAAAGAAGAAACCCATGACTATCACGTTCAAAACCATGCGTACATCTCACACAAGTCTTCATTTAGGGAGACCTTCTTATTATTTCAATGGTGCTCTAAAATTGTCAAAGAAAGAGGTGATTAGGAGTCCTATAACTTCGTTCTAGTTTGATTAGCATCAAAAGGAGTAATCCCATGACTATCGCGTTCAAAATGATTCGTACATCTCACACAAGTCTTTATTTAAAGAGACTTTCTTATTGTTTTATTGGTTCTCTAAAATTATCAAAGAAAGAGATGATTATGAGTCCTATTATTTCGTTCAAATTTAATTACCATCAAAAGGAGCATTCCATGACTATCGCGTTAAAAACGATGTGTACATCTCACAAAAGTCTTGATTTAAGGGAGAACTTATTATTGTTTCATTGGTTCCCACAAATTATCAAAGAAAGGGGTGATTATGAGCCCTATGACTTCTTTCTATTTAAATTAGCATTAAATGGAACAATCATATCACTAGCGCCTTCAAAACGATCCGTACATCTCACACAAGTCTTCATTTAGGGAGACCTTCTTATTATTTCATTAGTTCTCACAAATTGTCAAAATATAGATGATTATGAGTCATATTACTTCGTTCTAGTTGAAATTAGCATCAAAAGGAGCAATCCAATCAATATCGCTTCCAAAATGATGCGTAGATCTCACACAAGTCTTCATTTAGGGAGACCTTCATATTGTTTCATTAGTTGTATCAAATTTACAAAAAAAGAGGTGATGAAGAGTTGTATTACTTCGTTCTACATTGCTTAGCGTTAAAGGGAGAAACCCATGACTGTGGAGTTCAAAACCATGTGTACATCTCACACAAGTCTTCATTTAGGGAGACCTTATTGTTTCATTGGTGTTCTAAAATTATCAAAGAAAGAGGTGATTAGGAGTCCTATAACTTCATTCTTGTCTGATTAGCATCAAAAGGAGCAATTCCATGACTGTCGCGTTTAAAACCATGCGTACATCTCACACAAGTCTTCATTTAAGGAGACCTTCTTATTGTTTCATTGCTTCTCTAAAATTGTCAAACAAAGAGGTGATAAGGAGTTCTATTACTTCGTTCCAATATGATTAGCATCAAAAAGAGCAATCCCATGATAATCGCGTTAAAAACGATGCGTAGTACATCTCACACAAGTCTTGATTTAGGAAGATCTTCTTATTATTTCATTGGTTTTCTCAAATTGTCAATGAAAGTGGTTTTTATGAGTCCTATGACTTCGTTCTAGTTTGATTTGCATCAAAAGGAGCAATTCTATCACTAGTGCCTTCAAAACGATCCGTACATCTCACACAAGTCTTCATTTAGGAAGACCTTCTTATTGTTTCATTAGTTCTCTCAAATTATAAAAATATAAGTGATTATGAGTCCTATTACATCGTTCTAGTTGAAGATAGAATCAAAAGGAGCAATCCCATCACTATCGCATCCAAAACGATGCGTAGATCTCACACATGTTTTCATTTAGGGAGACCTTCATATTGTTCCATTGGTTGTTTCAAATTTACAAAGAAAGAGGTGATTAAGAGTTGTATTACTTCGTTCTACTTTGATTAGCGTCAAAAGGAGAAACCCATGACTATCACGTTCAAAACCATGCGTACATCTCACACAAGTCTTCATTTAGGGAGAACTTCTTATTATTTCATTGGTTCTCTAAAATTGTCAAAGAAAAAGAGGTGATTAGGAGTCCTATAACATCGTTTTAGTTTGATTAGCATCAAAAGGAGCAATCCCATGACTATCGCGTTCAAAACGATGCGTACATCTCACACAAGTCTTATTTAAAGAGACTTGCTTATTGTTTCATTGGTTCTCTAAAATTATCAAAGAAAGAGATGATTATGAGTCCTATTACTTCGTTCTAATTTGATTAGCATCAAAAAGAGCATTCCATGACTATCGCGTTAAAAATGATGTGTACATCTCACACAAATCTTGATTTAGGGGAGAACTTCTTATTGTTTCATTGGTTACCTTAAATTATCAAAGAAAGAGGTGATTATGAGTCCTATGACTTCTTTCCATTTAGATTAGCATTAAATGGAGCAATTCTATCACTAGCGCCTTCAAAACGATCCGTACATCTAACACAAGTCTTCATTTAGGGAGACCTTCATATTTTTTCATTAGTTCTCACAAATTGTCAAAATATAGGTGATTATGAGTCATATTACTTCGTTCTAGTTGAAATTAGCATCAAAAGGAGCAATCCAATCAATATCGCGTCCAAAACGATGCGTAGATCTCACACAAAAATATTCATTTAGGGAGACCTTTATATTGTTTCATTGGTTGTATCAAATTTACAAAGAAAGAGGTGATTAAGAGTTGTATTACTTCGTTCTACTTTGATTAACGTTAAAAGGAGAAACCCATGACTGTGGCGTTTAAAACCATGCGTATATCTCACACAAGTCTTCGTTTAGGGAGACCTTATTGTTTCATTGGTGTTCTAAAATCGCCAAAGAAAGAGGTGATTAGGAGTCCTATAATTTCGTTCTTGTTTGATTAGCATTAAAAGGAGCAATTCCATGACTATCGCGTTCAAAACCATGCGTACATCTCACACAAGTCTTCATTTAAGGAGACCTTATTGTTTCATTGGTTCTCTAAAATTATCAAAGAAAGAGGTGATAAGGAGTTCTATTACTTAGTTCCAATATGATTATCATCAAAAGGAGCAATCCCATGAATATCGCGTTAAAAACGATGCGTAGTACATCTCACACAAGTCTTGATTTAGGAAGACCTTTTTATTGTTTCATTGGTTTTCTCAAATTGTCAATGAAAGTGGTTTTTATGAGTCCTATGACTTCGCTCTAGTTTGATTTGCATCAAAAGGAGCAATCCTTTTTTTTTTTTGATAATGTGGAGTTTCCCAACCGCAGTCGGACTAAGTCTTGTGACACCCTCAAATTTGGTATCTTAATTTCCACAGGATTTAGTGTTCACTGTTCCAATATCATACAACTATCTACCCATAAATAATGAAATTCATTTATTAGATAAATAAATCAACATCTTACATCATCTGATATAATAATACATCATAAATCCCAGGTTATACTTAACCTTAAATCTCTGTTGCGGAAACGTAAATAAATAAGTCTTAAGTCATCACACATAAATCTTGAACTTTAACATTCTTAACATCAACACAAGTCTTCAACACTTATTAGCTTTTCCTTTGCCCTTGCTACTAGAAGGTACATCACTTCGTTCATTATTAGCTGCAATGTTATTATGCAAGAGTGAGCACGAATGCCCGTAAGTATAAAAATATGACAGAATAATAACATGCGAGTGAAAGAATTCTGAATAACAGAAAGCTCAACATTTTAATCAAGAGTCAAATTACTTCTCAACTTTTGAATCAAGAATATTAATCAAGAGTCAAATTACTTCTGAGGGTCATTAAGACCTTGAATCGAGTCTTAGGTTGTTAAGTATATTTGTAACATCCCCTTGCCGAAATAGAAAGGGAGGTTACTCAAAACACAACAGAACTAAAGAAAATAATACTAAACTCTAAACCATAGAAGAATAGTATTTAAAACTAATAAATATCAACAAGGTCAAACCAGAATAAATGTCAAACTGGCCCAAATTATAATCTGAAATAATTATTACAACTCCAAAGAAATTAATATGTCCAGCCTAAGCAGAATATTCCTAGTCCATTGGATTGAAAGGAGCTCTCATCACACTTGCCCTTGATCCCCCTGAATACCTGTCGGAGGAAAAACATAGCATGAGCCAAATGCCCAGTACGGATATAGAATACAAAATAGAGAACTGAAATAACTAACTCAATTAATGAACTAAACTGAAACGAACAAAACTAACACAATGAAATAATAGGCTGAATCAAATGGCTGGGTGTTATTTCATACTGAGCTCAAAATAAACAGAAATATACCTTGCCACACAGGCAAGTCAAATAATGCCACACATGCAATCACACATCGGACTGTGCAATCCAGATGCATGCAAAATTGAAAGGTGTGTTTGGCACAAACATCACCAATCCGCAGAACAGAACAGAACAGAAAACTAGGGTCGACATACGCCTCCCACAACAAAACACCAAATGGCCAACTCCCACCGGAGCACAAAACGGAGACGCCGTGGACTAATCACACCGCCACGGAAGGTGTCATGCCTCTCGTGCCAAGACGACATGCCTGTGGTACCCCCACAGGTGGTTATAGCCCAGGTATACCCTACGGTATATTCTAACAAAAATACTATGTCGCAACACATGCGACACAATATCAACACAAAGGGTTCGAAAGTGTACATGTTAAATCAACCGAATCATCAACACAAAATCTCCAAAAATATTAACATGTACTTTCTACAAATATCGAAATAAATATTAAACATGATACACTAGATCAAGAGTACAAACACGAGTTCTAAGTATCAATACCAAGACGAAACTATCACAAGAATTTGAGAACGAACTGTAATATCCGAGAGTATTATGTCTTTTAACAATTATCAATAAACGAATTTATGTGAAATTCTTGTGTGTTTTCTTTTATTAGATGTATCTGTGTTATACATACATGTGTTATTTTATGATATGTGATGAGGAGTATTTAAATGGTTAGTTCAGTTTAATTCAACTATTTAAATTGGTTAAGTATGGAATTAATTCTATTAATTTCGTGGGATGGCTTTAAAGCATGATTTTGAGTTTGGAGCGGAATTTAGAGACGCGAACTGCGTATTTGAGTCCGGAACGTCGAAATTAGTCAGGACAGACTATAACTACGAAAATGTGTCACAGTTGACTTTTTGGTCAAAGTCAACCGGTTGACTTTTCGGGTAAAAAGTCAACCACGAATTTTGGAGATGAATTTGACGAAACGGATAGTCCCATGACGTCCGGGACGTCGATTTTAGTAGGAGTCGATATGAGTATCGAAACGTTTAGCTACGGAGGGCAAAACGGTCAAATGGTTATTTAATTGATTAAAATAATATTTTAATAAGGGAATTGCAGCAGCTGATGGGGCCATGTGTCAGCCAAATTGGGACAAGGAGGGAGAGTATATACGTATATTCTAAATGATTAGGAAGGGAGTTATATTTTCTTCCTTAAAACCAAAGCTCTTTCATTTCTCTAACTCCCACCTTCTTCAATTCGGTTAATGGTGGCATGGGGTGTAACTGATGAATTGTGGAGATGGAAGGGCTGGAGCAAACAATGTATATTATGTGCTATATATATATTCCCAATCCAAGTCTCTTCTCCTTTTCACAAAAAGTTCTAACCGAGAGAGAAAAAATATTGAGAGTTTGAGAGTGATACTAGGTTGTCTAAGAATTCTGGAGATTACAGAGGAGTTAGCAAGCAAGGAGTGAGGCTCTATCAGATTAAAACAAGAAGGAATTCGTCCAAGAGGTAAGCCATGAAACCTATTCTATGTTCTTAAGAAAATAGTGAAGAAAATGCATGTATAATTGTGGTAAATAATTTGTTTTGACTGTGTGATGCTATCTTAGTGTTGTTTACTGATATGGGGATATTGAGAATGAAAATTCTGGTCTAATCATGCTTCAAATACGTAGAGAATCAAAGAATTCAAGTTTGCATGCTAAGTGTTCGATAAAATGCCTCATAGATGTCAATTTGTTCAAATCATGGTAACTTAGTGGGTTTGATTATTGTAACATGTGTATATATGTTAGTATATGTGATCTGGACAGTAGGAATCAACCTCATGCATGCTAGAATCAAAATCATGGTTTTTGTCAAAGGTGGGTTAACTTAGAATCTGTGACTTTTTGGGTTTTTCGGAGCCTTGGAATCATAGCTTCTGCGACTCGTTGGTTGTATGTGTTAATTTTGTAAAATACTATGTAGTATGATGTCTCACCTGACCAATTTTCAAAAGAAACGGAGTTAAAATGAGCAAGTTATGAATTTCGTAAGCAAGCATGTTGGTATAAAAATCTGCATAATTCTGGGAATTTCCAGAAATTTTCTAAGTCTGGAAGGCAGTCTGGCACGCTTATCTAGGCTGCTGGATCGAGGTCTTAACATGTTAGTTTCATGTATGTTGTATTTTTGTAAAATACTATGATGTATGGAGTGTATGGTGTCCAAATATCATGGTCATACAACCTGTAAACAAGTGGAAATTAAATTGCAAAGGGGGCTGCTCGAAAACAAAAATCAGGGTTTGGGCCTGATGAGCAGAGCAGCTGCGCCTTTCATAAGGCTTATACCTGCGCAGCTGCGCCACACAAAGATGGATTCCGGGTTGGCCAGACAGCGCAGCTGCGCCGGTAACACGGCTTGAGGCTGCGCAGCTGCGCCGTACTGGGTCGGGTCGGGTCTGATCCGGGTCGGGTCGGGTCGGGCCGGGTCAGAAAAATGTCAGAAACTTATTTTGCTCAGAATCTTATACTGAACCACTTTACCTATAAGACGCAACATGTTATATGATTAAATTAGCTTGATGATAGCATACATGGTAGTTTAATAATAAAATTAAATAAAAGGAAATCCTTTACTTTCAAATTAGAGTTCGAGGACCTAATTGCTTAACGTGACATATGTGATTAGGTTACGTGAAGGACTAATTGATAGCTTAAACTGTAGAAGACGTATCAGGCAAGTTTCCTAACCCTAATTTCTATTGGGTATTTATTCAATCCTTACTCATTTTTATCGCAGTAAGGGTAAGTATTGGACTTGTGCTAGCTATTTATTCGTGCAAGTTCCTTTGTTGTGAAGTTATACAACTTCAATTATCTTGCAAGCTTATCGATGATTACTCAGTTATTATTCTAACAACCATGTTTATAAGTTTCATGTCATTATCGAACTGTTTCTAAGTATGTTTCCTGGCCTTTGTTTTCGGCTAGTTATTATTGATGAAAAATGATTTAATTCAAATCTTTCGAAGCTATTTAATGTTTACCAATCCAAATTGCTTTGGTGCGGTCTCGCATGAATACTAAGATGAACATCCCGAATAAATGGGCAAACAGATGTCGGGCATATAGTCCCATTTATGCTTATGCAGTTTAAACTTTATACTTGTGCACAATGTAGGGTACGATAGGCTGATCACCTGGAGTACTTGCAGAGACCGTTTACAATCTATTTTATTGTTAAACCGTCTGATGGTTTTCGATGAAACAAAGCAATGTTCAGGGTATTTAACACCCCTTAGTATGCTATGGAGAATTCTGAACTCTTATCTTTGATATTCTTGTTTAACACTTGATAATTCTTTCAACTGTTGAGATATTGTCATACAGATGTTTTTACTCTTGATGTATGTTTTCAAACTTCTTTATATACTTGCTGGGCAATTTGTGCTCATTCTTGCTTAAACCTTTCAGTTAAGGATGAGAAGGCTGAGGGCTCGGGCAAGGACAAGGGGAAGACTAAGATGAAATGATGCTAGTTACCTTATAAAATAAGTTATATTTCCGCATATGATGTAATGTAGCGATAAACGCTAAGTTTAAGTTTTGGTTTATTAAAGGTTGTAAAGACTTGGGATTTTATTTTGAGTAAGTACGTAATAGTTATAATATTACTATTATTATTGCTGGAGTTTACTTAGATAGATGAGGATGTATGTTGTAACGTGAGCACCATGTCCTGTAATCGATGTTACACGGATTTGGGGGCGTCACAGGTTGGTATCAAAGCCGTAGGTTATAAACTTTAGGTGGGGAACCTTACACTATAACCTTAGGGAAGTTAGTGGAGGTAATAAGGAGATGAACTCACGTAGAGTTCTAAGTGTAGTGTCGAAGCTATTTTTCTAAAAACAAAATCAATATCTATTTTTAAAATACTAATTGAGTTCTTGTCTTGATTGTAGGATGTCAGGAGAAGAGGAGGTTAGAGATATTCACGTAGTGAGTGAGCAGTTGGTGACAGCTGTACCTGAGCCTATAGCTGAGGCAGCAGCTGAGTCAGACCCAGAGGAGTATCCTGAAGAGGAAGAGGAGCCCGAGGAGGACTCCGAGGAAGCACCTGAGGATGGTTTACTAGATGAGTTGATGGATAGGATTACAGATTTGGACGACAAGGTCCATGAGTTGGAGGAACTGTATCAGGGGGAGCAGCAGGCTGCAGCATTGCTTGAGGCATTGGTGCACCACCTGATAATTAGGAACGGGGATCTGGCTGACAAGTTGCGAACAGCAGGTCAGAAGGAGAACAGGCTAAAAGACGAGAAAGAAGCTATCAGGACCCACTTGGGACATACCATTAATGGGCTAGAGTCAAGGATTCAGAGTCTCCAAACTGACAAGCAGATCATTACCACATTCTGGGAAGATGAGATAAGAGGCCGTGCTCAGGCCGAGAAGCTAACAAGCGAGTTAGAAGGAGAAGTAAGAGATAAGAAGGTTAGGATGGATAGAATGAAGTACGCATTTAAGTCAGCACATGGGAGGTTCCAGCATAGGGTGTATCACTTTCCACGTGAGGAGTACCGGTCTAGACATGCCATAAGCCGTGGGCTGGTGCTGGAAATAGCGGATGAAGAGCATGAAGACGCCATTAGGCGGGGTCTTTAGTTTGTTCGTGTTAAACTTTTACTAGTAGTGTGTAGAATGCTTATCTATGAAATAAAACTTGGTTTCCAATGTTACTAAATATGATGGTTAAAGTGATGTAAATGGCTTAATGCCATAAGATGATGAAATACCTTGGGTATTATGTTTATAAATAAATATGCTTTTATTTAAATATGTGATGTGATGATTAAGTTTTTATATGAATTATAAATATTGTAGGAATAAGTTATGGGATAATAACACTAAGTTTATTTAAACAGAGAGATGGCTAGAGGAAGACGTCGTCAACAAGTACCAGAAGGGTCAGGCGGTAATGCTGGGGGTCCACCGAACCCTATGCAACAATTTGTCGACATGTTAGCTGGGGCACTTCAGAATCGAACCCCGAATACCAATAACCCTCCAGCGGGCCAGGTGGCACACTTTAAAGACTTCAAGAGCGCGGGACCACCTGAGTTCAAAGGAACCACCGAACCTATCGAAGCCCAAACTTGGGTCAAGGAAATTGAAAAGGCGTTCGCTATTGCTAGCGTAGGAGATGATCAGAAAACAATCTTCGCCACTTACATGCTGAAGGGTGAAGCCAATTTCTGGTGGGAGGCAAACCAGATCAGGGCGGGAGAAGGTGTGATATCTTGGGAAGAGTTTAAGAAGATCTTCTTCGAAAACTATTTCCCTGCGAGTATGCAGAGTCGTATGAAGATGCGATTCTTGGAGCTGAAGCAAGAAGACATGACCGTACCCCAGTACGCCGCAAAGTTCAATGAACTGGCGAGGTTCGCGCCTCATCAGGTCGACACTGAGGAGAGGAAAACGAGGAGGTTTGAGCAGGGTCTCAAACCATGGTTATACAGTAGACTTTCGGTGTTGCAGACGAACAGCTTCGCGACTCTCCTGGAGAAGGCTATAATTGCTGAGGGCGGAAGTGAAGCCCTAATGAAGTTTAATAAGGAGAAAAAGAAGAAGAATGAAGGAGGGAATCGCGGGGAAGGTAGCAACAGCAGTGGTGGAAACAAGAGGAAGTGGAACAACAACAACAACAATAACAATTTTAACTCGGGAAACTTTGGGGGAAAACCAGGTGAAGTAAAGAAGAGAACTGAGGCGTGTAAGGAGTGGGAGGAATCACTCGGGTGCATGTCTAAAAGGGAAGAATGTCTGTTTCAATTGCGGGCAAGAGGGGCACATCTCTCCCAATTGCTCTGCACCAAAGAGGAATGGATGTTTCAATTGTGGAGCATTGGATCATCAGGCAAGGAATTGCCCAAAGAAGAATTCAGCAGGAGGAAATGGAGGAAGGGGACCAAGCGGTGGAAATCTCACAATTACTGGACCACCAACTCAGAATCGACCAACAGCAAGGACTTTCAACATGACGGTTCAGGATGCAGTCGCATCCAAGGACGTGGTTTCAGGTATCATTCCGGTCAATGATATATCTGCTTACATATTATTTGATTCGGGTGCTACTTGTTCCTTCGTATCCCATGAATTCTCCCAACGATTAAGCATACCCCAGGAAAAATTAGAATATCCTTTGAACATAGAAGTCGCTAATAAGGAAGTCATTCCCGTTAGCCATGTCTATAGGAATTGTGTTGTAGATATCAGGGGATATAAGTTGCTTGTGAATTTAATTCCGATTCAATTAGGGGAATTTGATGTAATTCTAGGAATGGATTGGTTATTTAACCATGGAGCGATGATAGATTTCCAGAAGAAGTGTATAAATCTTATGACTCCAAATCAGTCTAAGGTAGTATTCTACGGGGGTAAGTCGCCGAGACACTCGAGTTGTCTGACGATGTTGCAAGCGAGGAAGTTGCTAAGGAAGGGAAGTGTAGGATATTTGGCCCATATCGTCGATACACGGAAAATAGGTGTAGGAATGGGACAGATACCAGTAGTGAATGAATTTTTGGATGTATTTCTGGAAGAGTTACCAGGGCTTCCACCGGATAGAGAGGCGAATTCGTTATAGATTTAGTACCGGGAACGGCCCCGATTTCGAAAGCCCCATACCGAATGGCACCGGCAGAGATGAAAGAGCTGATGGTACAGTTGCAGGAATTATTGGATAGAAAGTATATTCAACCGAGTGTGTCTCCTTGGGGAGCACCAGTTTTATTTGTGAAAAAGAAGGATGGATCGATGAGTCTTTGTATCGACTATCGAGAGTTGAACAAAGTGACGATCAAGAACAAGTATCCATTACCTAGAATAGATGATCTGTTCGATCAGTTGAAGGGAGCGAAATATTTTTCCAAGATCGACTTGAGGACGGGATATCACCAGTTGAGGGTGAGGAAGGAAGATGTTCCTAAGACAGCATTCAGGACTCGTTACGGTCACTATGAGTTCCTGGTGATGTCATTTGGGTTAACAAACGCACCGGCGGCATTTATGGACATGATGAATCGGGTATTCGAGCAATACCTAGATAAATTTGTGGTCGTGTTCATAGATGATATCCTGATCTATTCCAAGACTCAGGAGGATCATGCTGAACACTTAAGGTTGGTATTGGAGGCGTTGAGGAAGGATAAGTTATACGTAAAATTTTCAAAGTGCGAGTTTTGGTTGAAGAAAGTTCAATTTCTGGGTCACATGATCGATAAGGACGGAATCTCTGTGGATCCAGCAAAGGTAGAAGCGGTGCAGAATTGGGAGCAACCAAAGACACCGACGGAAGTAAGAAGTTTCTTAGGACTGGCAGGCTATTATAGACGGTTTATCCAAGATTTTTCGAAGATAGCAGGAACTTTGACGAATTTAACAAAGAAGTCGGTCAAATTTGTCTGGACAGAGAAGTGTGAAGAAAGTTTTCGGGAACTTAAGAAAAGATTGAGTGAGGCACCGATGTTGTCTTTACCAGACGATACAGGTGATTTCGTGATTTTTAGTGATGCGTCTCACAAAGGACTTGGCTGTGTGCTTATGCAACATGGTAAAGTTATTGCATATGCATCGCGTCAGTTGAAGGATTATGAGAAGGGATATCCTACCCATGACCTGGAATTGGCAGCGGTAGTATTTGCCCTGAAGATTTGGAGGCACTATTTATATGGTGTAAAGTGTGAAATATACACGGACCATAAAAGTCTGAAGACAGAGAAGATGGTTGGAACTAATAAAGGATTATGATTGCGACATCTTATATCATCCGGGAAAAGCTAACGTGGTCGCAGATGCGCTAAGCAGAAAGGGCAGTGGCAGGTTGGCAATGCTAACGGCTCAAGAGGAGTTGATTGGGGAAATGGCCAGTTTGGAACTCGAGGTAAAGAGTCCGAGCGAGTCAGATGGGAAGTTGTTCGCAATGGAGGTTCGACCGACTCTATTGGACAAAATCAAGGAAGAACAAAGCAGCGATGAAGAATGCGAGAAGGTGAGGAAAAGAATTTCAGATGGAGAGGAGCTTAAGTTCAATGTGGGTGGTGATGGATTATTAAGGTTTGAGAGGAGAATTTGGGTGCCAGCGGTAACTGAATTAAAGGAAGAAATCTTGCAGGAAGCCCATAGCTCAAGTTACTCAATTCACCCGGGAAGCACAAAAATGTATCAGGATCTTCGCCAACATTATTGGTGGCCCAATATGAAGAGAGAAGTGGCAGAGTGCGTCAGCAGATGTTTGACATGCCAGAGAGTTAAGGCGGAACATCAGAGACCGAGCGGGTTACTTCAACCATTAGAAATTCCGGAATGGAAATGGGAGCATATCACGATGGACTTCGTGGTAGGACTTCCAAACACACAGAAGGGTTACGATGCAGTTTGGGTAATCGTTGATCGATTGACCAAGTCAGCGCATTTCTTGCCAATCAAAATCAGATATACCTTGGATCAGTTGGCAAAGCTTTATATCAAGGAGATCGTTTCCAGGCACGGTGTACCTGTATCAATTGTGTCAGATCGCGATCCGCGGTTCACAGCTAATTTCTGGAAAAGCTTTCAAGAACGCATGGGAACGCAACTGAGGTTGAGCACCGCGTATCATCCTCAAACAGACGGGCAGAGCGAAAGAACTATTCAAACGTTAGAGGACATGCCGAGAGCATGTGTAATGGACTTCAAAGGAAGCTGGGATGACCACCTACCGTTGGTGGAATTTGCATACAACAATAGTTACCACGCGAGCATTGGGATGCCACCTTATGAAGCTTTATATGGAAGAAAATGTAGAACGCCATTGTGCTGGGATGAAGTGGGAGAACGTAAATTGCTAGGGCCGAAATTAGTGCAGCAAACTGCAAATGTGATCAAAACGATACGAGCGAGATTAGTGACAGCTCAGGATCGACAGAAGAAATATGCTGATCAACACCGGCAACAACAAGACTTCGACGTCGGCACTTATGTGTTTCTAAAGGTTTCACCTTGGAAAGGGAAAATGAGATTTGGGAAGAAGGGAAAACTTAGTCCCAGATTCATAGGACCCTTTGAAGTGTTAAGGCGAGTCGGTGAGGTAGCTTATGAAATAGCTTTACCTCAGGAGTTAGAACATATACACAACGTGTTCCACGTATCAGTGTTACGACCCTATAAACAGGATTACAAGCATATCATAGAGTATGAACCCATCCAATTTGAAAAGAACTTAACCTATGAAGAGGTTCCAGTATAGATAATTGATAGAAAAGAACAAGTGTTGAGGAATAAGATAATACCTTCTGTTAAGGTAGTATGGAGGAACCACAACGCCGAAGAGGCTACGTGGGAACTCGAGGAGAAAATGATGAAAATTTATCCTAATCTTTTTGTTTGATGTGTAATGATTCCGGGGACGGAATCCTTATAAGGGAGGGTGAATGTAATATCCGAGAGTATTATGTCTTTTAACAATTATCAATAAACGAATTTATGTGAAATTCTTGTGTGTTTTCTTTTATTAGATGTATCTGTGTTATACATACATGTGTTATTTTATGATATGTGATGAGGAGTATTTAAATGGTTAGTTCAGTTTAATTCAACTATTTAAATTGGTTAAGTATGGAATTAATTCTATTAATTTCGTGGGATGGCTTTAAAGCATGATTTTGAGTTTGAAGCGGAATTTAGAGACGCGGACTGCGTATTTGAGTCCGAAACGTCGAAATTAGTCAGGACAGACTATAACTACGAAAATGTGTCACAGTTGACTTTTTGGTCAAAGTCAACCGGTTGACTTTTCGGGTAAAAAGTCAACCACGAATTTTGGAGATGAATTTGACGAAACGGATAGTACCATGACGTCCGGGACGTCGATTTTAGTAGGAGTCGATATGAGTATCGAAACGTTTAGCTACGGAGGGCAAAACGGTCAAATGGTTATTTAATTGATTAAAATAATATTTTAATAAGGGAATTGCAGCAGCTGATGGGGCCATGTGTCAGCCAAATTGGGACAAGGAGGGAGAGTATATACGTATATTCTAAATGATTAGGAAGGGAGTTATATTTTCTTCCTTAAAACCAAAGCTCTTTCATTTCTCTAACTCCCACCTTCTTCAATTCGGTTAATGGTGGCATGGGGTGTAACTGATGAATTGTGGAGATGGAAGGGCTGGAGCAAACAATGTATATTATGTGCTATATATATATTCCCAATCCAAGTCTCTTCTCCTTTTCACAAAAAGTTCTAACCGAGAGAGAAAAAATATTGAGAGTTTGAGAGTGATACTAGGTTGTCTAAGAATTCTGGAGATTACAGAGGAGTTAGCAAGCAAGGAGTGAGGCTCTATCAGATTAAAACAAGAAGGAATTCGTCCAAGAGGTAAGCCATGAAACCTATTCTATGTTCTTAAGAAAATAGTGAAGAAAATGCATGTATAATTGTGGTAAATAATTTTTTTTAACTGTGTGATGCTATCTTAGTGTTGTTTACTGATATGGGGATATTGAGAATGAAAATTCTGGTCTAATCATGCTTCAAATACGTAGAGAATCAAAGAATTCAAGTTTGCATGCTAAGTGTTTGATAAAATGCCTCATATATGTCAATTTGTTCAAATCATGGTAACTTAGTGGGTTTGATTATTGTAACATGTGTATATATGTTAGTATATGTGATCTGGACAGTAGGAATCAACCTCATGCATGCTAGAATCAAAATCATGGTTTTTGTCAAAGGTGGGTTAACTTAGAATCTGTGACTTTTTGGGTTTTTCGGAGCCTTGGAATCATAGCTTCTGCGACTCGTTGGTTGTATGTGTTAATTTTGTAAAATACTATGTAGTATGATGTCTCACCTGACCAATTTTCAAAAGAAACGGAGTTAAAATGAGAAAGTTATGAATTTCGTAAGCAAGCATGTTGGTATAAAAATATGCATAATTCTGGGAATTTCCAGAAATTTTCTAAGTCTGGAAGGCAGTCTGGCACGCTTATCTAGGTTGCTGGATCGAGGTCTTAACATGTTAGTTTCATGTATGTTGTATTTTTGTAAAATACTATGATGTATGGAGTGTATGGTGTCCAAATATCATGGTCATACAACTTGTAAACAAGTGGAAATTAAATTGCAAAGGGGGCTGCTCGAAAACAAAAATCAGGATTTGGGCCTGATGAGCAGAGCAGTTGCGCCTTTCATAAGGCTTATACCTGCGCAGCTGCGCCACACAAAGATGGATTCCGGGTTGGCCAGACAGCGCAGCTGCGCCGGTAACACGGCTTGAGGCTGCGCAGCTGCGCCGTACTGGGTCGGGTCGGGTCTGATCCGGGTCGGGTCGGGTCGGGCCGGGTCAGAAAAATGTCAGAAACTTATTTTGCTCAGAATCTCATACTGAACCACTTTACCTATAAGACGCAACATGTTATATGATTAAATTAGCTTGATGATAGCATACATGGTAGTTTAATAATAAAATTAAATAAAAGGAAATCCTTTACTTTCAAATTAGAGTTCGAGGACCTAATTGCTTAACGTGACATATGTGATTAGGTTACGTGAAGGACTAATTGATAGCTTAAACTGTAGAAGACGTATCAGGCAAGTTTCCTAACCCTAATTTCTATTGGGTATTTATTCAATCCTTACTCATTTTTATCGCAGTAAGGGTAAGTATTGGACTTGTGCTAGCTATTTATTCGTGCAAGTTCCTTTGTTGTGAAGTTATACAACTTCAATTATCTTGCAAGTTTATAGATGATTACTCAGTTATTATTCTAACAACCATGCTTATAAGTTTCATGTCATTATCGAACTGTTTCTAAGTATGTTTCCTGGCCTTTGTTTTCGGCTAGTTATTATTGATGAAAAATTATTTAATTCAAATCTTTCGAAGCTATTTAATGTTTACCAATCCAAATTACTTTGGTGCGGTCTCGCATGAATACTAAGATGAACAACCCGAATAAATGGGCAAACAGATGTCGGGCATATAGTCCCATTTATGCTTATGCAGTTTAAACTTTATACTTGTGCACAATGTAGGGTACGATAGGCTGATCACCTGGAGTACTTGCAGAGACCGTTTACAATCTATTTTATTGTTAAACCGTCTGATGGTTTTCGATGAAACAAAGCAATGTTCAGGGTATTTAACACCCCTTAGTATGCTATGGAGAATTCTGAACTCTTATCTTTGATATTCTTGTTTAACACTTGATAATTCTTTCAACTGTTGAGATATTGTCATACAGATGTTTTTACTCTTGATGTATGTTTTCAAACTTCTTTATATACTTGCTGGGCAATTTGTGCTCATTCTTGCTTAAACCTTTCAGTTAAGGATGAGAAGGCTGAGGGCTCGGGCAAGGACAAGGGGAAGACTAAGATGAAATGATGCTAGTTACCTTATAAAATAAGTTATATTTCCGCATATGATGTAATGTAGCGATAAACGCTAAGTTTAAGTTTTGGTTTATTAAAGGTTGTAAAGACTTGGGATTTTATTTTGAGTAAGTACGTAATAGTTATAATATTACTATTATTATTGCTGGAGTTTACTTAGATAGATGAGGATGTATGTTGTAACGTGAGCACCATGTCCTGTAATCGATGTTACACGGATTTGATGGCGTCACACGAACAATCATGAGAAACAATAACCAATTTTTGAAACGAGAAACAAAACGAACAAATTAAATTTAATGAGAGAATCGCTGAAGGAGTACGGAATCCGTACCTAAAATAAGCAATATAATACCCGAAGTATATTCCAAAAATTTATTCGTTAAACTCCTTCTGTCCGAACTAATTACATAATTTAACAAAATAAAATAAAATATAAATTACTAACTGTAAGTTAATTTACTAATTACCAATTACAAATTTACTTATTCCTAAACTATTATTATTATTATTATTTTAATTAATTATTGACTAAGCCTTCCGTTTATAATGATCAACAGATTTATTCTTCAAAATTATATATATAAGCTAAATGAACCCAGTGCACTGTATCAATTATATATACACTATACAATAATAAAAATAATAATGGATCCCATCATCCGAATAGTAGCAGTAGTAGACTAGCCTGCAATGATAATTACGCTATTTTATATATATATATAGTGCCTACCGTTCCAACCAACAAAAAAAAAATCATCAGATTTATTGTTCAAAAGTATATGTATATGTACATATGCTAATAAGCTCCAGTACATGCACTTGGGCGAAGTCATGATTATATATATATATATATATATATATATATATATATATATATATATAAAATAAAGTTCTTAGATTTTTCAAAACTATTAATTAAAAGTTGTTTAAATTTGTTAACATATATAGTGCTAAATGTAACAAAAGCTTATTACCTGAAAATTTTTACTTGTCTTGTAGGTTGTGGTAGTTAGATAAAGGTGCTGAGGATATCAGAAGTATTACTCATATGGAGGAGCCTGTCAGATTTCTTTCTCCTTCTTATGCCGCCGCCGCTCTTCTTCTTTTCTTCTCCCGTTTATATAGATATCAAGTAATTAGGTTTGGTTTATTATTTATATATTATTTCTTCTCCTAATTATACTAGGATTTTAATCACACACAAATATAAGATAGACCCAATAAGTTTAAAGGCCCAAATTAATAAACTTCTTATTTGTTATAGTCCACATAAATAAATATAATTTGACCCAAACACAAGAAAAGCACAATTAAAATATTTAAAATAAAATTTTAAAAAGTCATTTATTTATTTATTTTTCTGGTATTACATCACCTACCCCTTAAAAAGGATTCTGTCCCCGGAATCAAAAGAAAAGAACGAACCTAATTATCAAAAAGATGCGGATGCTCCGCTCGAATAGACTCCTCCATCTCCCAAGTAGCTTCTCGCTCCGAATGGTTTCTCCACAAAACCTTAACAAACGGAATTGTCTTCCTCCTCATAACCCGCTCTTGACGATCCAAAATCGCATCGGCTTGCTCCACACAAGTAAGATCATCATGAATCTTATCGAACGGATATTGCTCCACATACAACGGGTGATATTTATAACTCCTCAACAAAGACACATGGAACACATTGTGCACATCTAGCTGTGGAGGCAAAGCCAACCGATATGCAACCTCACCAACCCTCTCCAGACCAAATCGTTGAATACCCTTCCAAGGAGAAACTTTTAGGAACACATGCTCACCAGGTTCAAACTCTATGGTCCTCCTATGCTTATCAGCATAACTCTTCTGCCGTGATAGAGCCGATTTCAATTTCTCCTTAGCCACCGCTACCTTCTCCGTAGTGATTTAAATTATGTAATTAGTTCGGACAAAAGGAGTTTAACGAACAAATTTTTGGAATATACTTCGGCTATTACATTGCTTATTTTAGGTACGGATTCCGTACTCCTTCAGCGATTCTCTCATTAAATTTAATTTGTTCGTTTTGTTTCTCGTTTCAAAAATTGGTTATTGTTTCTCATGATTGTTCGTTCTCAAATTCTTGTGATAGTTTCGTCTTGGTATTGATACTTAGAACTCGTGTTTGTACTCTTGATCTAGTGTATCTTGTTTAATATTTATTTCGATATTTGTAGAAAGTACATGTTAATTTTTTGGAGATTTTGTGTTGATGATTCGGTTGATTTAACATGTACACTTTCAAACCCTTTGTGTTAATATTGTGTCGCATGTGTTGCGACATAGTATTTTTGTTAGAATATACCGTAGGGTATACCTGAGCTATAACCACCTGTGGGGGTACCACAGGTATGTCGTCTTGGCACGAGAGGCATGACACCTTCCGTGGCGGTGTGATCAGTCCATGGCGTCTCCGTTTTGTGTTCCATTCTGTTCTGTTCTATTCTGCGGATTGGTGATGTTTGTGCCAAACACACCTTTCAATTTTGCATGCATCTGGATTGCGCAGTTCGATGTGTGATTGCCTATGTGGCATTATTTGACTTGCCTGTGTGGCAAGGTATATTTCTGTTTATTTTGAGCTCGGTATGAAATAACACCCAGCCATTTGATTCAGCCTATTATTTCATTGTGTTAGTTTTGTTCGTTTCAGTTTAGTTCATTAATTGAGTTAGTTATTTCCGTTCTCTATTTTGTATTCTATATCCGTACTGGGCATTTGGCTCATACTGTGTTTTTCCTCCAGCAGGTATTCAGGGGGATCAAGGGCAAGTGTGATGAGAGCTCCTTTCAATCCAATGGTCTAGGAATATTCTGTTTAGGCTGGACATATTAATTTCTTTGGAGTTGTAATAATTATTTCAGATTATGGTTTGGGCCAGTTTGACATTTATTCTGGTTTGACCTTGTTGATATTTATTAGTTTTAAAAACTATTCTTTTTCTAGCTTTAGTATTATTTTCTTTAGTTCTGTTGTGTTTTGAGTAGCCTCCCTTTCTATTTCGGGAAGGGGATGCTAAAATATTAACCTTTCAAACCTTTAACACTATAAGACTATAGACTTTACTTCTCGTACTTAGGGAGATCAGCCCTTTGTACTGATACTGTGCACACTATCTTAACGCTTAAAGCATCTTCATTAATCCCCTATATTAGGGTTGTTCATCTCAGTTTGACATCAGAATCCGCACCAAATAAAGTTGGTTTGGATAACTCAATAAATGATATTCAAATTGAATATTAACTTCTCAAGGTATACAATCGAATAAGTATTGTACACTTAAATGATACTTTTAAAAGAATCATGGCATCTCATGTGAAATTCTAAACTTGGATATTTAAGAGTTTAGTTTAGGAAACTTGCCCAACAATAATAGTAAGTTAGGGATAGAAAACTTGCCTCGTGCGCAAGCTATAATTATTACTCACTTCTTTAATTACTCCTACCTATCAATACATTCACAATATCAATTAATCACAAGTTCGATATGATTATTGATTTACAATAGTATTCTTCAAACTCATTATTAGGTTTTCAAATAATGGTTTACGTTGATTAATTAACTTGTTAATTAATCACGTAACTTAAGTTATTAACTTGTATTAATAACTCATTACATACATAACATGTCTTCATGTTAATTAGATTTAAAATAATGTCTTAATGTTTGTAACACATTATTTAACCTTTACAAATAATAGTTTAAGTCACATAATTAATTTATTAAGTAATCACATAACATAAATTATTAAACCCATGTCAACATTTTATCATATTTATACAACATGTGTTCATGTTCATTAGACTCAAAACACATTTCACAAATTTTTAACACTTAGCAAAAAAAAAAATTCAAAAATTCAGGCCTGGCGCGGCCGCGCGCCGTTTAGCATTGCACCCGGCGCGGACGCGCGGCTGCGTTTTTCCAAAATTTTCAGTTCGCGAAGAACACAGAAATTCGGCCATTTTCTCCAATTTTACACCAATACACTGATTTATAATGTTACCCATGAAGTATAAACTTCACAAGAACATTATATATCACTTATAACATGTTCTTAACATTCCAAGTCATATAATTACATAATTTAACACCATCAATTTCACTATTCTTCATAAATTTTACAAAATCTAATGAAAAATATAAAATCTAACATTACGGATTCGTTACTACACCGAATCCGTTCATTTTAATTTCATTCTCTTTGTTTAAACATATACACTTATAATCAAACGTCAATTTTAATCAAAACATATTATTACAACATGTATTTCACCCATATGGGTTATTAACCCATATTTAACACTCTGTATTTTTGAAAAATCCAATTCTTAACAAAATTTCTTGGTATGATCAGTGTAAATCATACCTACATGATTCTACACATAATATCAACATATATGATTACATATATAAACATATCTTGGTTTAATTTTCCAAAATAATTCTTAACAGAGAAAATTTGAACATATGTTTAAATAAACTCTGTGATTTCCAAAAACCCAATTAAGGCCATCTTAAATAAAATTGATCCTTTTAAATCATGATTATATATTATAAAACACGTTATCAACATATACCCAAATAAAATTATATCGTAACCCAATTGGGAAACCCAATTTCGTATTTAAGAAATCTTAATTTTGAAAACTTAAAAGAAGAATTACCCTTTAGTAGTGAAGATAAATCAAAGTTAACAACACAATGATCTCTCAATTCTTCCTTTCTCAATTTCTCTCAATCTCTTCCTCTTTTTCTCTCTGAATTTTTTCTGATATTTCTAAGTGTTTCTCTGATAATGGATTAGAAAAACAACGTATACGTATTATAAATACTACCGTTGTAGACTAACTCCTCCTAAGGCCTTGTTTGGCTTGTTCCCTTATTCCTTTTTCATTTGTTTTAATTAACTAATTTATTATATAGTTAATTGTCACCTTACTTATTGATTAATTAATTTTATTTAAATTAATTAAATAAAATAAGATAATTCACATTAAATCACATTGTCACATAATTAATATTTTTATTTATTAATTATGTCAATTCATTAATTAATTATTAAATTAACTAAAGTAACATATGCTTATTTAATTAATTCAATTAATCAAATAAACTCAATTAAATATATACCTTGAACTATTAAATTACTACACATTAATTTAATTAATATAACACACATAATTAAATTAATCTTCCACAAATTCATGAATTAATTATTTAACTCAATAATTAAATCATTAAAAATATTTATTTATTTCAATAAATATTCAAATATCTTTACAAAATTCTCGTTCGTCACATCTTTCCCCCCTTAAAAGGATTCTGTCCTCAGAATCACGGTTCGATTAATAATTTCGTCTTTCGTCACATTCTCCCCCCTTACAAATATTCTGTCCCCAGAATCGCGTACACCTATTCGAGAAAATAAGTGGGGATAATTCTTTATCATATTCTCTTCGAGTTCCCACATAGCTTCTTCAGGGTTGTGGTTCCTCTAAATTACCTTAACAGAAGGTATTACTTTGTTCCTGAGAACTTGCTCTTTCCTGTCAACAATCTGAACAGGAACTTCTTCGTAGGATAAATCTTTCTCAAATTGTAGGGGTTCATATTCTATCACATGTTTGTAATCGGGTTTATAACGTCGTAATACTGACACATGGAAAATGTTGTGGACATGCTCCTGTGCCGGAGGTAAAGCTACCTCATAGGCTACTTCTCCAATTCTTCGGAGTACCTCAAAGGGTCCAATGAACCTCGGGCTCAATTTTCCCTTCTTACCAAATCTGATCTTTCCCTTCCAAGGAGAGACCTTCAAAAATACAAAGCTACCCGATTCAAACTCTTCATTCTTGCAGTGTGGATCGGCGTATTTCTTCTGCCTATCCTGAGCCGCTACTAATCTTGTCCGAATTACTTTAACTATCTCTGTCGTTTGTTGGACTAACTCTGGTCCTAGCAATTGTCTTTCGCCAACTTCATCCCAGTACAGTGGAGTTCTGCACTTTCTACCGTACAACGCTTCGTAAGGCGGCATACCAATACGCGCGGTAACTATTATTATAACCGAATTCTACAAGCGGTAAATGATCATCCCAATTGCCATTAAAATCCATGATACATGCCCACAGCATATCCTCTAATGTTTGGATCATTCTTTCACTTTGCCCGTCAGTCTGAGGGTGATAGGCTATCCTCAACTGTGTTCCCATGCATTCTTGCAGTTTTTTCCAGAAATTCGATGTAAAGCGTGGATCTCGGTCAGAAATAATTGACACTGGCACTCGGTGCCTCGAAACAATCTCTTTCACTTATAACTTTGTCAATTGTTCTAAGTTAAATCTAATTCTGATCGGAAGGAAGTGTGCGGATTTCGTTAATCGGTCGACGATAACCCATACTGCATCGTAGCCTTTCTGGGTCGTAGGAAGGCCAACAACAAAATCCATTGTAATATGTTCCCATTTCCATTCTAGGATCTCTAGAGATTGTAGTAAACCACTTGGTCTCTGATGTTCTTCCTTGACCCTTTTGGCAAGTCAGACACTTGGCAACACAATCGGCAACGTCCCTCTTCATATTTGGCCACCAAAAGTGTTGTCGTAAATCTTGATACATTTTGGTACTTCCGGGATGAATGGAATACCTCGAACTATTAGCCTCGCCCAGAATGTCCTCCTTAATTTCTGGTACTGGCGGTACCCAAACTCTATTTTCAAACCTCAACAATCCTTCACTGTCCACTTTAAATCTAAGTTCAGTCCCTTCAGATATCTTTTTCTTTACTTCCTCACATTCCTTATCCAGAATTTGAGCTTCTTTAACCTTATCCAATAAAGTTGTTCTAGCTTGCATCTGAAATAGTTTCTCATCAATCTCCATTGAACATCCTACTTCCAATTCCATCTTCTTCATTGCTAAAATCAACTCTTCTTGTGCTATCAGCATCATCAACTTCTCCCGACCCTTTCTGCTTAAGGCGTCGGCTATAACATTTGCTTTTCCCGGGTGGTATAAGATATCACAATCATAATCCTTTATTAACTCCAGCCACCTTCTTTGGCGCATATTCAAGTCTTTCTGTGTGAAAATATACTTCAGACTCTTATAGTATGTATATATTTCACACTTCTCCCCATAGAGATAGTGTCTCCAAATCTTTAAAGCAAATACCACCGCAGCTAATTCCAAATCGTGGGTTGGATATCCCTTCTCATAATTTTTCAACTATTGTGACGCATACGCAATGACTCTGTCGTTTTGCATAAGCACACAGCCTAGCCCTTTATGCGACGCATCACTATATACCACAAAGTTTCCTGTATCATCCGGTAGGGACAACACAAGTGCTGTACTCAACCTTCTCTTAAGCTCTTGAAAACTTTCCTCACACTTCTCCGTCCAAACGAATTTTACAACTTTCCTAGTCAAATTCGTTAGCGGAGTGGCGATCTTGAAAAATTCTGAATAAATCTTCTATAGTAACCAGCTAATCCAAGAAAACTTCTTACTTCCGACGGTGTTTTCGGCTGATCCCAATTCATCACCGCTTCGACTTTGGAGGGATCCACCGAAATTCTGTCCTTATCAATCACATGTCCGAGAAATTGCACCCTTTCAATCCAAAATTCACACTTTGAGAACTTGGCGTACAACTTTTCTCTTCTCAACACTTCCAATGTTAACTTCAAATGTTCAACATGCTCTTCCTTGGTCTTAGAATATACCAATATATCATCGATAAAAACCACTACAAATTTGTCCAAAAAGGGCTTGAACACTCCATTCATTAGGCCCATAAATGCTGCAGGCGTATTCGTTAGACCAAATGACATAACCAAAAATTCATAGTGACCATATCGTGTCCTAAACGCTGTCTTTGGGACATCTTCAGGCCTCACCTTCAGCTGATGATATCCACTTCTTAGGTCTATCTTCGAGAAATATCTCGCTCCTTTTAATTGATCAAACAGATCATCAATCCTTGGCAACGGATACCTATTCTTAATGGTAACCTTGTTCAATTCTCTATAGTCGATGCAGAGTCGCATCGTTCCATCCTTCTTCTTAACAAATACGGTGATACGCTCGGTTGAATATATTTCTTGTCCAACAACTCTTGTAGCTGTACCATTAATTCCTTCATTTCTACAGGAGCCATCCGGTACGGTGCTTTCGATATTGGAGCCGTTCCTGGCATCAAATCGATTACAAAGTCTACTTCCCTGTCAGGCGGAAGTCCTGGTAGATCATCCGGGAAAACATCCACGAAGTCTCTTACGACTGGTATTTCTTCTAACTTTGGATTCTCTTTACGACTATCGATTATGTAGGCTAAATACCCCACAGAGCCTTGTCTTAATAACTTCCTGGCCTGCATCATCGTCAGACAACTCGCTTGTCTAGGCGACTTGCTGCCATAAAACACAACCTTTGACGGAGTCATATAGTTAATACATTTCTTCTGGCAATCAATTACGGCTCCATAATTGAATAGCCAATCCATTCCCAGGATAACGTCAAATTCCCCAAGTTTAATCGGGATCAGATCTACGTTCATAACGTTACCCTTAATATCCACTCTACAGTTCTTGTGTATATACTTAACAGGAATTACTTCCTTATTCGCAATCTCTATGTTCATAGGGATCTCTAATTCGTCTTTAAGCAATTCTAAATTCTTTGCAAAGTCATCAGATATAAATGAACAAGTGGCACCCGAATCAAATAAAACATAAACATTGACTTTATTGATCGGAATGATACCTGACACCACATCACGAGACTGCACAGCGTCTTGTACGGTCATGTTAAATGTCCTTGCAGTTGGTCGGTTTGTCGAAGTCGGTCCGGTAATGGTAAGAGAATTTCCACTATTATTTCCCTTATGTCCACCTGACCCTGCCCCTCCAGATGCCTTCTTTGGATAGTCTCTAGCCAAGTGATCCTTTGACCCACATGTGTAGCAAACGTCTTTCTTAGGGTTAGGGCAGTTAGGTGCTATGTGGCCTTCCTGACCACAATTGTAGCAAACTCTTTTTTCCTTTCATGCGGACTCCCAAGTGATTCTTCTTACAGGTTGGGCATGGTTCTAACTTTTTCTTCTGACTACCTTGCTGACTTACAGACGACGGGTTGTCATTCTATTTTCGTTTATGATTATTAGTTCCCCCTGTGTGACTGCTACTAGCCTTATTGTTTCCTTCACTATCATTCTTCTTCTTCTTTTGATCCTGATTGTACTTGGACACTGCCTCGCTTCCACCTTCAGCGAGGATGGCCTTCTCCAAAACTCCAGTAAAAGTGTTCAATTGAAACATTGATACCTTGCTATACAACCAGGGTTTCAGTCCCTGTTCAAAACGCCTAACCTTTCTTTTGTCAATATGCACCTGATATTGGGCAAACCTAGACAATTCGTTAAACTTTGCCGCGTAGTCGGGCACAGACATATTCCCCTGCTTCAACTCCAGAAACTGCACCTCCATTTGATTCTGGGAGCTGTTCGGGAAATACATCTCGAAAAATATTTCTTTAAACCTTTCCCAGGTTATTACACCTTCTCCTCCCCTGATCTTATTTGCCTGCCACCAGTAGCTGGCTTCTGATTTTAACATAAATGTCGCGTAGGCGGTTTTCTGGTCCTCCCTAACTCGGGCGACCTCAAAAATTTTCTCCATTTCCATAACCCAAGTCTGGAACCCATAAAATCTGGTGGTCCCACTGCCTTAAAGTCTTTAAATGAGGTGTTCAGTGGAGCTTGAGGCTGATTATTTATCGCTCCAGCCAACAGATTTACAAACTGCTAAACGAGATTCGCATTGGCATCATTGTTGTTATTGTTATTGGTTGACCCTTCTTGGGCTTGTCGACGATTTTGTCTCCTTCTTGGCGGCATATTTCTGTTAAGAATATACGCTCATTAGATCTTTATTCAATCTCTTAAATATTTAAGACTTAACTCAAATATTTAACATAACCACTTTAATTCTTTTCTTTTCAAATAACCTTTGATATTTTATTTAAATCAAAAATTTTAAACATAGTACTATAGCATCTCTGCCATTTACCTCAACTATCCCAAGATAAAGAATCTTCAGGATTTAGTTTCTCAAAATATTCCTTTATTTTTAATCACATCGGAATTTACATTAACTACTCCAAAGAGTATCATATAATGTTAAATACTTTAACATACTCACTTAACCCATATCATCTTGAACAACTTTATTATTTTATTAAATCCAAAAGCTTTTAATACAATACGATAGCATTTCTGCCATTTACATCAACTATCCTGAAATAAAGTTTCTACAGGATTTACATTATGACAATATTCCTTTGTTTATAATCACATCGGAATTTACATTATTTACGATTATTTAAACATTAACAATATCATATTGTCCTATTACGGCCTACTAAGGCGTCAGACAACTTCACTACGTTCCTCCTCTATAATGCGGGACATAGTCCTGCGATCTAACATATACCCAGGCAGTCCCTCGAACTGAATTGGATATCTCATAACTCGGTCCTGGGCCGCATCCATTGCCCTCAGAAACGTGTAGCACGTCTCTGCAACCTTAACTCTCTTCGCACGCGCATCATCCTCTGCCAGATCTGCACATCGTGCATTTCTCACCCAAGCTTCTTCCACTATGGCGAGTCTTTCAGATTTCTCTTTCAACTCATTCTTTAACTTTTCTATCTCCTCTGTCTTCTGCTCAGTTTGGCCCTTCTCATGAACCAAATCCCACTCCACATTGCCAAGACGGGTGTGGAGTGTCTCAACCTCACCACCCTGAGCAACTGACTGCTCCGTCAACACCTGAATTGTATCTCGTAACTTTACGTTGCGATCATACAATAAATCATACATATCAGCACTGACAGAGTTCGGTGGGTACTCCTCAGGGTCTTCCTCCTCTTCTTCCTCCTCCTCGGCTGCCTCAACCAAAATCTCAACCTCTTCAGGGTCCTCCTCTAAGTTCGTCTCTGGCTCATTCTCCTGACCAAAATCTGGAATCACAGGAGATGGCTCTGGCTGTACTAACTGCTCCCAGACAGTATGTATGTCCCGGGGCTCCTCATCTCTAGTCTCTAGGGGTACAACATCCCTGGGCTGACTAGCTCCTCCAGTATCTGACATCCTTACAAAATAAGTTTTAAGTCTTAGTTTTTACGTGATGCTAATCAATACTCTAACAAGTATGAACACATAAGCACATAGCACATAAGGTAATTTTATTATCTTTCTTAGAACTCAATCAGAGTTATCATTACTATCTTCACGAAGGCTACTATCCTAAGGTTTTCCCCCCACCTAAGGTTAATAACCTACGGCTCTGATACCAACTTGTGACACCCCCAAATCCGGTATCTTAATTTCCACAGGATTTAGTGTTCACTGTTCCAATATCATACAACTATCTATCCATAAATAATGAAATTCATTTATTAGATAAATAAATCATCATCTTACATCATCTGACATAATAATACATCATAAATCCCAGGTTATACTTAACCTTAAATCTCTGTTGCGAAAACGTAAATAAATAAGTCTTAAGTCATCACACATAAATCTTAAACTTTAACATTCTTAACATCAACACAAGTCTTCAACACTTGTTAGCTTTTTTTTTCCCTTGCTACTAGAAGGTACATCACTTCGTTCATTATTAGCTGCAATGTTATTATGCAAGAGTGAGCACGAATGCCCGCAAGTATAAAAATATGACAGAATAATAACATGCGAGTGAAAGAATTTTGAATAACAGAAAGCTCAACATTTGAATCAAGAATATTAATCAAGAGTCAAATTACTTCTCAACTTTTGAATCAAGAATATTAATCGAGAGTCAAATTACTTCTGAGGGTCATTAAGACCTTGAACCGAGTCTTAGGTTGTCAAGTATATTAACCTTTCAAACCTTTAACAGTCATAAGACTATAGACTTTACTTCTCGTACTTAGGGAGATCAGCCCTTTGTACTGATACTGTGCACACTATCTTAACGCTTAAAGCATATTCATTAATCCCCTATATTAGGGTTGTTCATCTCAGTTTGACATCAGAATCCTCACCAAATAAAGTTGGTTTGGATAACTCAATAAATGATATTCAAATTGAATATTAACTTCTCAAGGTATACATACTTTTAAAAGAATCATGGCATCTCATGTGAAATTCTAAACTTGGATATTCAAGAGTAAGAATTTGCTCAATTTAAAGAGTTTAGTTTAGGAAACTTGCCCAACAATAATAGTAAGTTAGGGATAGAAAACTTGCCTCGTGCGCAAGCTACAATTATTACTCACTTCTTTAATTACTCCTACCTATCAATACATTCACAATATCAATTAATCACAAGTTTGATATTATTATTGATTTACAATAGTATTCTTCAAACTCATTATTAGGTTTTCAAATAATGGTTTACGTTGATTAATTAACTTGTTAATTAATCATGTAACTTAAGTTATTAACTTGTATTAATAATTCATTACATACATAACATGTCTTCATGTTAATTAGATTTAAAATAATGTCTTAATGTTTATAACACATTATTTAACCTTTACAAATAATAGTTTAAGTCACGTAATTAATTTATTAATTAATCACATAACATAAATTATTAAACACATATCAAAATTTTATCATATTTATACAACATGTGTTCATGTTCATTAGACTCAAAACACATTTCACAAATTTCCAACACTTAGTAATTTTTTTCAAAAATTCAGGCCTGGCGCGGCCGCGCGCCGTTTAGCCTTGCACCCAGCGCGGCATCGCGGCCGCGCGGCTGCATTTTTCCAGAATTTTCAGTTCGCGAAGAACACAGAAATTCGGCCATTTTCTATAATTTTACACCAATACACTGATTTATAATGTTACCCATGAAGTATAAACTTCACAAGAACATTATATATCACTTATAACATGTTCTTAACATTCCAAGTCATATAATTACATAATTTAACACCATCAATTTCACTGTTCTTCATAAATTTTACAAAATTTAATGAAAAATATAAAATCTAACATTACGGATTCGTTACTACACCGAATCCGTTCATTTTAATTCCATTCTCTTTGTTTAAACATATACACTTATAATCAAACGTCAATTTTAATCAAAACATATGATTACAACATGTATTTCACCCATATGGGTTATTAACCCATATTCAACACTCTGTATTTTTGAAAAATATAATTCTTAACAAAATTTCTTGGTGTGATCAGTGTAAATCATACCTATATGATTCTACACATAATATTTGTTAAGAATTATATTTTTCTTGGTGTGATCAGTGTAAATCATACCTATAACTTTTAATTTATGTGGAATATAATAAATATGGATTTCATTAATTTGGGCGTTTAAACTTAATGGGTCTAACTTATATTTGTGTGTGATTAAAATCCTAGTATAATTAGGAGAAATAATAAGAGATATATATATATATATATATATATAATAAATAAAACCTAAACCACATATAGTGTAACCTATCTTTGTTCTGTTCGTCTGAAAAAAAAGAAGAAGAAGAAGAGGCTGCCGTTGAACCGAGGAAGAGAAAGAGTTGTGATCGTGAGATTTAATTAGCCTATTGAAGAAATAAAAAAAAAGGTGCCTTCCTTTCTTTTTGCTTTTATGCATATCATTAGTTATTGGGATGTCAGTCTAATAGTGTAATCAATAGTACTCTGGAGCATATATATGTTTCACTTTTCGCATGTAAGAGTTAATATGAAGCTCATATGAAAAAAAAAAAAGAAAAGAAAAGAAAAAAGAAATTCGTTATTATCAATGAGTAAGCTACTGTAATACAACAGGAGGTATATATATATATATATATATATATATATATATATATATATAGGGAAATGATCCATAGAATACGTTAGCTATTAGGACTGTTTCAACTAACCCTCTTCCAGCCGTCCAAAATTAGAGTTAATGGCTGAGATGAGAGCCCAGCCGCTAGAGGGAGTAGCGGTCAGCAATAAATTTTAAATTCCACTCTGCTGACCGCTAGAGGGAGTAGCGGCCAATTAAAACGTCGTCGTTTTAACTGGCCGCTACTCCCTCTAGCGGCCAGCAAAGAGAAATTTAGAGAATTTGGCCCAGCCGATAGAGGAAATAGCGGCCAAGCGTTTCCCAGATCTAAACTAAGTCTTGTATAAAAAAAGCTGATTCAATTTTTTTTTAGAAATAATTGACTAAAGTTTTTAATTTTTTCTAAATTTTTTTCTTGAAAATTTTAATTATTTTTTTTTAAAATATTTATTTATTTATTTAAAAAATATTGAATCATTTTTTTTTAATCTTTTACTTTTTTTGTGTTTTAGTTTTTATTTTTAAAAATTCTAATATTAAGCATACATATATTAATTAGAATACATATTTTTATTATATATATTCTTAATATTAGAATTTTTAAAAATAAAAACTAAAAATTAAAATTAAAACACAAAAAAAGTAAAAGATTAAAAAAAATGTTTCAATATTTTTTAAATAAATAAATAAATATTTTTAAAAAAAATAATTAAAATTTTCAAGAAAAAAATTTAGAAAAAATTAAAAACTTTAGTCAATTATTTTTTTAAAAAAATTGAATCAGCTTTGTTTATACAAGGCTTAGTTTAGATCTGGGAAACGATTGGCCGCTACTCCCTCAGCGGCTGGGCCAAATTCTCTAAATTTCTCTCTGCTGGCCGCTAGAGGGAGTAGCGGCCAGTTAAAACGACGACGTTTTGATTGGCCGCTACTCCCTCTAGCGGCCAGCAGAGAGGAATTTAAAATTTATTGTTGACCGCTACTCCCTCTAGCGGCTGGGCCCTCATCTCTGCCATTAACTCTAATTTTGAACGGTTGGATGAGGGTTAATTGAAACAGTCCTAATAGCTAACGTATTCTATGGATCATTTCCCATATATATATATATATATATATATATATATATATATATATATATATATATATATATATATATATATATATATATATATATATACCAAAAGGCAGAAGATGAAAGCAATAGATAAGAGGCGCGCGCATACAAGGCTGAATTACAACTATAGCAAAACTATAAGAAATAATAACAGCAGTTCATAAATATAAACAAGAGATTAAATAAAATGAAACTTTTATTGAATTTTTAAAATAATTACAAACAATTAACTTGGTAACTTACAACAACTTGACTCGATTATAGAAGCTTAACATTTCTAAGAGAGAAGGCAAGAGAGCTGAAGATTCGTTAGATAGGAATCTAAGTCTTCACAAGCTTTCTATTGGATTACTAAATCCTGTCTCTTAACATTGACTGAGCCTCTCTTATATAGGAAGAGAAAAGGCAAAGTGAATACAACTCAATAATTACAAAACATGAATGACTATTGAACAACAGTAATGCTTTATCAAAAGATGAAAGCATTATTACAACTTTTGACTATTACAACCAGCTTTTACTATTACAGACGCGTTAATAACAAAAACAGATGTCCTTTTGACTAGAGGGGCCATATGGCCGACAAAAGGACATGACTAATGCAAAATGACAACTGACTCAACAACTGCTTTCGGCTACTTTGGACAAAGAAGCACGGGCTGCGCGGGCAGGAGCATCTTGCAACGAGGCTGACCAAGGTAACTGTAGGAATTCTAGGCAAAAGGATCCTGGGCATCTTGAAGAGAGATGCTTCCGTACGGATCATTAGGGCTAGAATGATGACTGGAATGAGAAGAAGAAGATGAACAAACAGAAGGAACTGAGTCCTCACTGAGTTTATCCATTCTTTTCTGAATCAAACGGGATAACTGTTTTAACTCATTATTCGTACAATGATCAATATCCGCAAAATCTAACTTTGAAACGGAAGATTTTTTGGATTTGGATTTACTAGAAGAGGATTCCTTTGGAGGAGGAATCGCTTGAATAGGGGAAGGATTGGGAAATTCCTTCTGAACTTGACCAACGATGCGATAAGGATCAAACTTATCCCACCACTTAACTGAAAACTCACGAGTAACATGAGTAATTTGATTAAGGTGATTACTAGAAGCACCTTTCTCTGGAGAAACCACAGAAGAAAGAGCAACATTAACCATAGGAGAATAGAATCCATAGTTCCATCTAAGGATCCATGGGACTTTATATTTACTAGTGAAATGGAGAATAACAGGGATGCAGCAATTAGACTGCACAACAGGAACCCTAGAACTAAAAACATTAAGAACAGTTTGAAGTTCGATAGGGAGGATATCAAAGATGAGACCATAACGTTCCCACCATAAAACAAACCAATGAGGAATTTGACTTTTAAATTTGTGGTCAAATTGAATGAACCACGAATGACTAAACGATGGAGTTTGAAACAGAAAAACTCTGTTCCAAGCTTCCATGTAATCATAATAGCAAAACTGGCTATCATGACCATCTAACTGCCTAAGATCAGACGGATGATTACCCCAGTTAGGCATGGAGATAACCTGTTTAATATAAAGAGAATGATAGATGATCTTTGAAGAATCATTTCTATCATAAATAGGTTTAATAGCAATTGACTGAGTTTGCAAAAGGACATCCTTATAATACATAAGAGATTTATAAGGAGCAGAAGGAATGAAATGCCAACCAGTTGGGAAAAACTGGGCAGCTAATTTTACTGGATCATCAATCGATTTCATATGTCTTTCAATGTGAAATAAATTGGTGGAGAAAACAGGGACGTATTCAGTTTGAATACGCTGACCAGCAGGAGGATTACTGGTAGAAGCATATGGATCAACCATTAGAGGGGGTTGAACCAAAGCTGAACTATAGGGCTTTGAACTAGAAACAAGGGGGGTGAACCTATTGACTACAGTAAGGGGGGTAACCGGATGAGGGATTATAGCTCCCATGGGCTTCTGACTGGGCAGGCTTGGGCCTGGAGGGCCAGGGGGCCGAACACTTTTATCTTTCCCTCTCACACTCATTTTGAACTTTAGGGGTACCTGAATTAATAAATTCCCGAGTTAAAAAATCAGGAACTGAATTATCACTGCCTTTAATATATTCAATGTCAAAATCAAAAATACTTAAAATAGATTGCCATCTGGCAAAAATATGTTTAGCAGCAATGTTTTTAACATCTTTTTCTAAAATATATTTTGCTGACTTACAGTCAATACGAACGAGAAATTTTTGATTTAATAAATCATTTTGAAACTTACTAATACTAAAAACTAAAGCTAAAATTTCTTTTTTAATTGTGCTATAGTTTAATTGTGCTTGATTCCACGCGCCAGAGTGGAACCGAACAATTTGTTCAGAGGAAGCAGGAGTTAACTTCTGCTTCAGAATGCCACCGAAGCCAATATCGGAGGCGTCAGTTTCAACAATTTTGAAAGCTGATTCATTAGATATGCCAAGGCAAGGAAGGACCTTAACATATTTTTTGACTTGCTGAACGATGGCAGTATGCTCATTAGTCCAGGGAGGAGGATTTTTCTGTAAACGAAGGAACAAAGGTTTACAGATTTTTCGCAAGTTTTTATAAAACTTGCCAACATAATTAAGAGATCCTAAGAACCTCTGGAGTTGAGTTCTATCAATGATTTTATCAGGAAATTTATCAGCGAATTGAATAACTCTTTGGATTGGACGAACCAAACCACGATGAATATCATGACCAAGAAACTTAACTTTAACTTGAAAAAGGCAACATTTGGTTGGTGAAAGAACCAAACCATTGACTTTAACGGCTTTGAAGAACGAGTTCAAATGTTTGAAATGTTCGTCAATTGACTTAGAAAAGACAAGGATATCATCAATATAAACAATGATGAAATGACTAAAGGGATTCAAAATTTCATTGAGAATATTTTGAAATTCACTGGGAGCGTTCTTCAAGCCAAATGCTTGAACAACCCATTCATAATGACCAAAGGGGGTGGTGAAGGCAGTTTTATATCTATCTTCCGGATGAATACTGACTTGCCAAAACCCAGACTTAAGGTCAAATTTACTAAAAATAGTGGCATTACCTAAGCGACTAAGAAGGTCTTCCTTATTAGGTAGGGGATACCTAATCCACTCAAGAACCTTATTAAGAGGCTTATAGTTAATAACAAGACGAGGAACACCTCTCTCTTTCTCAGCTTCATTATTAACATAAAAGGCTGGGCAAGACCAAGGTGATTTACTGTGTTTTATTAACCCTTTTGCAAGCAAGTCGTTAATCTCTTGTTTGCAAAGCTCCATTTGCTGATGACTCATCTGGATAGGCCTAGCCTTAGTAGGAATTAAATGTTCCTTGAATTCCTTAGCATAAGGTAGTCTAACCACATGTTTCCTACGATGCCAAAAGGCATTAGGAGAATCAGCACATAAGTTTTTAATCATAAACAACCGAAGTTCTTCTATCTTATCTTGTATTTTATCAAGTAAGAGAAGATCTTCAACCTGCTTATATTTAATTTCTTGCTTTAAGAATTTTAACTGAGCAGTTTTACAATTTAACAGATTGAGCGACTTAGAAATGGATTCATCTTGAATAAATTTCAAGTCTCTTTCTTTAGGCTGAGTGATAAATTCAAATACCACCTTTTGCCCAAGATGCTCAGTCGTTAAACCATTATTACTAGTAGTAAATGGATATAATAAATATATAAACGGTAAACCTAAAATTATCTTGTCAGTCAAATTGCGAATTAAAACAAAAGAAGTTTTAAAACACATATTGTTTTGACAAATATGAACTTTAGGAAGTTTATATTTTATTTCCATACAACTACCATTAGCCGAGTTTAAACGCTCACTGGTTTTGACATAGAACTTAGTAGGGACTAAGCCTTCCTGTATGCAGTTAAGATCTGCACCAGTATCAACTAGAGCAGGAAGTTGAATAGCGAAAGTTCCGTCCACCATTAAACGAACTAAAATATACCATTTTTGGATGGTTATATCTTTTAATCTTTTTAAAGAATTTCCTTGAACCATTAGGAGAGACTCATCATCTTTGACTCCTGAAGTTTCAGGTTGATCTTCATTATCTGAAGAATCAGAAATATGAAGGTCTGAACCTTTGGCAGCCAAAGTAGTCATATCACTTCTTAAGTCCGAAATTTCACTCTTGAGGCTAGAAATTTCTTTCTTAAGCTTATTGACTTCCTGATTTAGTTCTGGGAGAGTAATTTCTCTCTCAGCAACTTTAAATCTCTCAAGGGTTTTATTAAGACTAATAACAGGTTTTTCTTTTCCTTTTATTATCTTATTTTTACCCGAAATGTTTTTAGAAAATAAGTCTTTTAATTGTTTCATATACTGTAATTTTAAATCTTCATCTGTAAGTTTGCTAATTAACTCAATCAGCAAAGAACTCTCTTGATCCTCTTTGCTAAGTACGTTAATAGTTTTACAGCAATCCGATTTACAATTATCAGTACAAAGAGTGACTTCATTATCTTCACTAGGAGTAGGACTATTATCATCATTATTAGAGGAATAAGGAATATCAGAGTGATCATTATCATTATCAGTCTGGATTCTTATTAACTCTAAAATTTTTCAGTATCTTCAGTGGAGATATTTAATTGACTTAATTTTTGTTTTAACTTACACTCGCTTTTATAATGACCCTTTTTACCGCAATTAAAACAGGTAATAGTACTCTTATTATTAGGTTTAGACGAAGACTTTTTATTATGTGATCTTTTTGACTTAGGTTTTTCATAATAGCTTTCTTTATTATTGTTCTGAATAGAACGCTTCTTATGATGCTTACGTTTTTTGTGACTTTCGATTTGCTTTTTCCTATGTTTTCTCCTAGAAGGAGCAATAGGGGGCAAACCATATTGTTCACAAAAGGTACCAAGCTCATACTTAGCTTTCTTCTTATCTTTAGCAGCTTGTTTAGCAATTTTAAAATCAATACACATTTTTAAACCTATTTTTTGAATATAACTGATTATATCACCATAAGTCAGGTTATCATAATCAATATACCCAAGGGTTTTACTAAGCTCTTCTCTAACCTTATGAGCAAATAAGGAAGGGAGACCATTAACAAACTTTTCCTTCCAGAAAGGTTTGTTGCTGTCACTGCGTAACATAACGCGGGAAATAAAAACATCTTTGTACCACCTAAAATCACTTAAAGTAGGACAAGTAAGATTACTTAATTGGTCATGAATCCTTTCAGTGATGTTACTAGGAGTTCCAATAAAATGTTTTATTATAGTAAAAATTAATGTGTTAATACCATCAGGAACACCAAAACCCATATCTTCTCTAAAAATAGGGTGACCATTGTCATCAAGTTGGTAAGCATGAACAATAGAGTTCCTAGCATCTTCGTCTAGGTGTTTTTCCCACCAAGAACGAAGAACACCAGTGAAGCCGTTAGTTAATATTTCAACGATATCAGGCTGAGTAAGACTGCTAAACGCTGTAATATAACTATTAGCTACCATAGACAAATGGTTCATTTTAGTGAGAATTTGATGCTCACTAAAACCATCAATGTTCCATTCATAAATTTTATTAGAAGAAACAGAAAATTGATTGTCTAGATTTTTCTCCTCATACTGAAGATCAGGGGGAGTAGGTCTAGTATACCAATTTTTTGTTATACTCGTATTATTGAAGGTTAATTTATTTAATTGTTCAGTGATGTCAGGAATAGAAGCGATCTCAGAAAACTCTTCTGAGGCACTATTGCTTTCATCGTCCGATTCTTGGATCTGATCAATGATGGCAACAGTTCCACTAGCTTCACCTGAACTGGAACCAATTTTTTTAATTAGTTTATCTATGCTTTTAACTAAATCAGAGTCTTTACTTGGCAATCCCTTTCCATCTCTGTTATCAGGGAGAGTAAGTAAAGGATGATCTAATTTCTTTTCAGGATTTTTAACTAAAGCATTATCAAATTTTTCTTCAATTTTATCTAATTGTTTACCTATAGTGGCCAAATATTGATTAGTGAAATTATTTTGTTCAATAATCTTTTTATCATCAGTTTTTCCATCAGCAACCTTGAAGGGGCTGGCAGTAACTGAAGTATTCTTGACCTGTAAAAGAACAGTTTCTAACGGAGGATGAGAAGCCAAAATTTTTGACTTATCCTCTTTCATCCACTGGCTTTTAGTAAGAACTTTGCATTGTGAATGATATTTATCATACCAATCATAAAATGTAAGGTTCTCTCTATTAAGTTTAACATATTTTTTCCAATTATGAACGATTTTATCACGATCATGTTTATCGTAATTATTACGAAAAGCATGTCGTTTATCTTGATTAGATTTAGAATTAAAATCTGCCACCAGACTATCCCAATCTAATTTATTAACTTTCGTTATAACTCTCAACTGGTGATTAACAGGAGCATCGAAATCAGAGGGTGTAGGACCTACAGAAACTGTAGGAGACACATCATCTTGCTCTTCTTCAGCATGAAAGGCTGGAGTATAACAGGGATGACTTGTCTGCCCTTGATTCAAAACACCTTTCATTTTAATATCAGGGATAGAAAAATCACTTAATACTTCGGTATCTCTTCTAGAAACAGAAGGAACTGAAGAATTAGTAAATTCTTCTATAATCAAAGGTCTTTGAGTACGTTCAAAGCTAATTCGAACCGTACCATCAGAAAATTGTTTAATATTTTCCAAGTTTAATAAATTATTACTAATAGGTTTTTGTGGAATTTCCTGAGGGAGAATCCACTGACTAGGTAACGTAATATCTTTCCAAAGAATAGTCTTCGGGGTTTGGATATTAGCGTTACTAGTACTGCTTTGAATTAGTACAGTATGGTCTTTAGGACTTTTATTAAGAGCATGAATATTCAAATTAGTTTTCATGACTTTATAATAAATCCTGTATATTAAAGCTAGAGGTTGAGAACCCTCAATCATCTGAGTTATCTCACCAGCAGTTTTAATATTCAGAGTTAAGGCTTTTAACAAATTAATATCAGAAAGACTCAATGGAAGATCAGGAAAGCAATTAAAATGGATAGGGCCATCATGCAAACTTGATTCCATGATACCAATTATGCTAGGGGCATAATTAAGATATCGAGCATCTCTTAAGCATAAAAAAACACTTGAGTTTATTCCTTTAATGGACAAAGGTTTAACCGTAACTTGAACTAAACCAATATGAATAAAATTATAACCTTTCTTTCTATGTTTATTAACAACATCAGGAGAAAGAAGACTACAATTTTCATATTCTTTGTTAATAGCGTAAACACGTTCAACAGTTTTAACATTATAATCAGTCTTAAAATTATCTATAGTTGTAATTCAGTCTTAAAGAAGATGACCGGTGAATCGGTAAGGTAATCTCTTTCTTGTATTATAAACATTTGGGAAAGGATTACATTATTCTGGATATGTTTACTAAGGGAGGCCGAAACCATAAGGGCTTCGACCTTCTTCTATCTAGAGAGAAGGTAGAGAGAAGGGGGAGAGAAGGAGAGAGAACCTCAGATGAGGCTAAATGGTTTACATTTCTAAGCCTAAGGAAACTCTAACATTTGAGTTCCTTAAATAGAACTAAAGTTACCAGTTTATATTTACCGAAGTAACTTTTACATTTACTTAAGGTTAAAAGTAAAAACATTTAACTAAAGTAAGAAACATTTAACTTAAGTTAAAAACATTTAACTTAGGTTAAAAGTAAATTACTTTTACATTTACTAAAGGTAAAGTAAAAACATTTAACTAAAGTTAAAAACATTTAACTAAAGTTAAAGTAATTACATTTACTTTTACTTAAGTAAATAACCTTTACTAAAGTAAAGTTGTCCTTTACTTTTTGACTTTGTCGGACGCACTGATTGCATCTGACGATGACTGGTGTCGGATGCGTTGATTGCATCTGGAGCATCCGATGACTGTGGGACCCTGGGGGGCCAGCGTCGTCTGACTGTTGACTGTTGAGGTCCGGCTCCTTCCTCGCCGGTGGGTGCTGTTGATCTTCTTCTCAGAGAGATCACCATCCCCTATACTTCGACCCCAAAAAAAATCCAGGGATTCAATCCTTTTTCCCCCCAAAATTATGTTTAATTTTAAGAAAGGAGAAAAATTTTCACCGAAATTTTGGTCACCGACTGTTGATTTCAAAAAATTTTATGTAAAAATTTTTAGAAAAACTAATCAGACTGTGTCTGATACAAGGATCACACGGCTGACTCTTGACTAACTGATGAACTCGATCTAAACAGTCTACTTCGTTTTAACTTTATTCAAACCTAATCTCTAGATCTGTTGACATTCCACTTAAAGACATACTAAAGTCGCTTAAGTACATACCCCTTTCTTTGCTTAACATAAACACATACCCTAGAATCTAGTGATTCCCTTTTTGCCTTAACTGCTCACACTCTTGAGACTTACAACGGCTCGACGGGACCTATGGCGAAACAGGGTGGTTTATACAAAGAGACTAGGTGACTTAAACTAGGTGCTCTAAGGACGGAGCAATAGAAGTCTAAAGAAGAAGTAACTCTTCAGTTATAAAGAAAGTTAATAAATTAGATTGGTATGTCTTAGAAGTCTAAACGTTGTTCTTGATCTTTTTCGTCTAGTCATTTTTAAAAATCAAAAGTTTTCTGTCTTTCTGTGTTCACAAAGTCACCTAGTCTCTTTGTATAGACCACCCTCCATCGTCATAGGTCCCTGTCTAGCCTTTGTAAGTCTCGAGTGTGTGAGCAGTTTTGGCTTTCTGGGAATCACTAGATGCTAGGGTATGTGTCTATGTTAAGTAAAGAAAGGGGTATGTATGGAAGAACATAGGTTGATTAAAAACATTAGTTTTTAATTATGAGTAGATTATTCAGATCGAGTTCCTCGGTTAGTAATAGATCTTCTCTTCCTCCTGTTCCAAACATAGTTAATCAAGAAGAACATAGTTATGAAAACATTAGTCAAACCCTTAGTAATTGGAACATACCTAGTGTTTCCCCTAAGGATATCTACCAGTCAACCTTTATAGATAATTTTAAGACTGATTATAATGTTAAAACTGTTGAACGTGTTTACGCTATTAACAAAGAATATGAAAATTGTAGTCTTCTTTCTCCTGATGTTGTTAATAAACATAGAAAGAAATGTTATAATTTTATTCATATTGGTTTAGTTCAAGTTGCGGTTAAACCTTTGTCCATTAAAGGAATAAACTCAAGTGTTTTTTTATGCTTAAGAGATGCTCGATATCTTAATTATGCCCCTAGCATAATTGGTATCATGGAATCAAGTTTGCATGATGGCCCTATCCATTTTAATTGCTTTCCTGATCTTCCATTGAGTCTTTCTGATATTAATTTGTTAAAAGCCTTAACTCTGAATATTAAAACTGCTGGTGAGATAACTCAGATGATTGAGGGTTCTCAACCTCTAGCTTTAATATACAGGATTTATTATAAAGTCATGAAAACTAATTTGAATATTCATGCTCTTAATAAAAGTCCTAAAGACCATACTGTACTAATTCAAAGCAGTACTAGTAACGCTAATATCCAAACCCCGAAGACTATTCTTTGGAAAGATATTACGTTACCTAGTCAGTGGATTCTCCCTCAGGAAATTCCACAAAAACCTATTAGTAATAATTTATTAAACTTGGAAAATATTAAACAATTTTCTGATGGTACGGTTCGAATTAGCTTTGAACGTACTCAAAGACCTTTGATTATAGAAGAATTTACTAATTCTTCAGTTCCTTCTGTTTCTAGAAGAGATACCGAAGTATTAAGTGATTTTTCTATCCCTGATATTAAAATGAAAGGTGTTTTGAATCAAGGGCAGACAAGTCATCCCTGTTATACTCCAGCCTTTCATGCTGAAGAAGAGCAAGATGTTGTGTCTCCTACAGTTTCTGTAGGTCCTACACCCTCTGATTTCGATGCTCCTGTTAATCACCAGTTGAGAGTTATAACGAAAGTTAATAAATTAGATTGGGATAGTCTGGTGGCAGATTTTAATTCTAAATCTAATCAAGATAAACGACATGCTTTTCGTAATAATTACGATAAACATGATCGTGATAAAATCGTTCATAATTGGAAAAAATATGTTAAACTTAATAGAGAGAACCTTACATTTTATGATTGGTATGATAAATATCATTCACAATGCAAAGTTCTTACTAAAAGCCAGTGGATGAAAGAGGATAAGTCAAAAATTTTGGCTTCTCATCCTCCGTTAGAAACTGTTCTTTTACAGGTCAAGAATACTTCAGTTACTGCCAGCCCCTTCAAGGTTGCTGATGGAAAAACTGATGATAAAAAGATTATTGAACAAAATAATTTCACTAATCAATATTTGGCCACTATAGGTAAACAATTAGATAAAATTGAAGAAAAATTTGATAATGCTTTAGTTAAAAATCCTGAAAAGAAATTAGATCAGCCTTTACTTACTCTCCCTGATAACAGAGATGGAAAGGGATTGCCAAGTAAAGACTCTGATTTAGTTAAAAGCATAGATAAACTAATTAAAAAAATTGGTTCCAGTTCAGGTGAAGCTAGTGGAACTGTTGCCATCATTGATCAGATCCAAGAATCGGACGATGAAAGCAATAGTGCCTCAGAAGAGTTTTCTGAGATCGCTTCTATTCCTGACATCACTGAACAATTAAATAAATTAACCTTCAATAATACGAGTATAACAAAAAATTGGTATACTAGACCTACTCCCCCTGATCTTCAGTATGAGGAGAAAAATCTAGACAATCAATTTTCTGTTTCTTCTAATAAAATTTATGAATGGAACATTGATGGTTTTAGTGAGCATCAAATTCTCACTAAAATGAACCATTTGTCTATGGTAGCTAATAGTTATATTACAGCGTTTAGCAGTCTTACTCAGCCTGATATCGTTGAAATATTAACTAACGGCTTCACTGGTGTTCTTCGTTCTTGGTGGGAAAAACACCTAGACGAAGATGCTAGGAACTCTATTGTTCATGCTTACCAACTTGATGACAATGGTCACCCTATTTTTAGAGAAGATATGGGTTTTGGTGTTCCTGATGGTATTAACACATTAATTTTTACTATAATAAAACATTTTATTGGAACTCCTAGTAACATCACTGAAAGGATTCATGACCAATTAAGTAATCTTACTTGTCCTACTTTAAGTGATTTTAGGTGGTACAAAGATGTTTTTATTTCCCGCGTTATGTTACGCAGTGACAGCAACAAACCTTTCTGGAAGGAAAAGTTTGTTAATGGTCTCTCCTTCCTTATTTGCTCATAAGGTTAGAGAAGAGCTTAGTAAAACCCTTGGGTATATTGATTATGATAACCTGACTTATGGTGATATAATCAGTTATATTCAAAAAATAGGTTTAAAAATGTGTATTGATTTTAAAATTGCTAAACAAGCTGCTAAAGATAAGAAGAAAGCTAAGTATGAGCTTGGTACCTTTTGTGAACAATATGGTTTGCCCCCTATTGCTCCTTCTAGGAGAAAACATAGGAAAAAGCAAATCGAAAGTCACAAAAAACGTAAGCATCATAAGAAGCGTTCTATTCAGAACAATAATAAAGAAAGCTATTATGAAAAACCTAAGTCAAAAAGATCACATAATAAAAAGTCTTCGTCTAAACCTAATAATAAGAGTACTATTACCTGTTTTAATTGCGGTAAAAAGGGTCATTATAAAAGCGAGTGTAAGTTAAAACAAAAATTAAGTCAATTAAATATCTCCACTGAAGATACTGAAAATTTTTAGAGTTAATAAGAATCCAGACTGATAATGATAATGATCACTCTGATATTCCTTATTCCTCTAATAATGATGATAATAGTCCTACTCCTAGTGAAGATAATGAAGTCACTCTTTGTACTGATAATTGTAAATCGGATTGCTGTAAAACTATTAACGTACTTAGCAAAGAGGATCAAGAGAGTTCTTTGCTGATTGAGTTAATTAGCAAACTTACAGATGAAGATTTAAAATTACAGTATATGAAACAATTAAAAGACTTATTTTCTAAAAACATTTCGGGTAAAAATAAGATAATAAAAGGAAAAGAAAAACCTGTTATTAGTCTTAATAAAACCCTTGAGAGATTTAAAGTTGCTGAGAGAGAAATTACTCTCCCAGAACTAAATCAGGAAGTCAATAAGCTTAAGAAAGAAATTTCTAGCCCTCAAGAGTGAAATTTCGGACTTAAGAAGTGATATGACTACTTTGGCTGCCAAAGGTTCAGACCTTCATATTTCTGATTCTTCAGATAATGAAGATCAACCTGAAACTTCAGGAGTCAAAGATGATGAGTCTCTCCTAATGGTTCAAGGAAATTCTTTAAAAAGATTAAAAGATATAACCATCCAAAAATGGTATATTTTAGTTCGTTTAATGGTGGACGGAACTTTCGCTATTCAACTTCCTGCTCTAGTTGATACTGGTGCAGATCTTAACTGCATACAGGAAGGCTTAGTCCCTACTAAGTTCTATGTCAAAACCAGTGAGCGTTTAAACTCGGCTAATGGTAGTTGTATGGAAATAAAATATAAACTTCCTAAAGTTCATATTTGTCAAAACAATATGTGTTTTAAAACTTCTTTTGTTTTAATTCGCAATTTGACTGACAAGATAATTTTAGGTTTACCGTTTATATATTTATTATATCCATTTACTACTAGTAATAATGGTTTAACGACTGAGCATCTTGGGCAAAAGGTGGTATTTGAATTTATCACTCAGCCTAAAGAAAGAGACTTGAAATTTATTCAAGATGAATCCATTTCTAAGTCGCTCAATCTGTTAAATTGTAAAACTGCTCAGTTAAAATTCTTAAAGCAAGAAATTAAATATAAGCAGGTTGAAGATCTTCTCTTACTTGATAAAATACAAGATAAGATAGAAGAACTTCGGTTGTTTATGATTAAAAACTTATGTGCTGATTCTCCTAATGCCTTTTGGCATCGTAGGAAACATGTGGTTAGACTACCTTATGCTAAGGAATTCAAGGAACATTTAATTCCTACTAAGGCTAGGCCTATCCAGATGAGTCATCAGCAAATGGAGCTTTGCAAACAAGAGATTAACGACTTGCTTGCAAAAGGGTTAATAAAACACAGTAAATCACCTTGGTCTTGCCCAGCCTTTTATGTTAATAATGAAGCTGAGAAAGAGAGAGGTGTTCCTCGTCTTGTTATTAACTATAAGCCTCTTAATAAGGTTCTTGAGTGGATTAGGTATCCCCTACCTAATAAGGAAGACCTTCTTAGTCGCTTAGGTAATGCCACTATTTTTAGTAAATTTGACCTTAAGTCTGGGTTTAGGCAAGTCAGTATTCATCCGGAAGATAGATATAAAACTGCCTTCACCACCCCCTTTGGTCATTATGAATGGGTTGTTCAAGCATTTGGCTTGAAGAACGCTCCCAGTGAATTTCAAAATATTCTCAATGAAATTTTGAATCCCTTTAGTCATTTCATCATTGTTTATATTGATGATATCCTTGTCTTTTCTAAGTCAATTGACGAACATTTCAAACATTTGAACTCGTTCTTCAAAGCCGTTAAAGTCAATGGTTTGGTTCTTTCACCAACCAAATGTTGCCTTTTTCAAGTTAAAGTTAAGTTTCTTGGTCATGATATTCATCGTGGTTTGGTTCGTCCAATCCAAAGAGTTATTCAATTCGCTGATAAATTTCCTGATAAAATCATTGATAGAACTCAACTCCAGAGGTTCTTAGGATCTCTTAATTATGTTGGCAAGTTTTATAAAAACTTGCGAAAAATCTGTAAACCTTTGTTCCTTCGTTTACAGAAAAATCCTCCTCCCTGGACTAATGAGCATACTGCCATCGTTCAGCAAGTCAAAAAATATGTTAAGGTCCTTCCTTGCCTTGGCATATCTAATGAATCAGCTTTCAAAATTGTTGAAACTGACGCCTCCGATATTGGCTTCGGTGGCATTCTGAAGCAGAAGTTAACTCCTGCTTCCTCTGAACAAATTGTTCGGTTCCACTCTGGCGCGTGGAATCAAGCACAATTAAACTATAGCACAATTAAAAAAGAAATTTTAGCTTTAGTTTTTAGTATTAGTAAGTTTCAAAATGATTTATTAAATCAAAAATTTCTCGTTCGTATTGACTGTAAGTCAGCAAAATATATTTTAGAAATGGATGTTAAAAACATTGCTGCTAAACATATTTTTGCCAGATGGCAATCTATTTTAAGTATTTTTGATTTTGACATTGAATATATTAAAGGCAGTGATAATTCAGTTCCTGATTTTTTAACTCGGGAATTTATTAATTCAGGTACCCCTAAAGTTCAAAATGAGTGTGAGAGGGAAAGATAAAAGTGTTCGGCCCCCTGGCCCTCCAGGCCCAAGCCTGCCCAGTCAGAAGCCCATGGGAGCTATAATCCCTCATCCGGTTACCCCCCTTACTGTAGTCAATAGGTTCACCCCCCTTGTTTCTAGTTCAAAGCCCTATAGTTCAGCTTTGGTTCAACCCCCTCTAATGGTTGATCCATATGCTTCTACCAGTAATCCTCCTGCTGGTCAGCGTATTCAAACTGAATACGTCCCTGTTTTCTCCACCAATTTATTTCACATTGAAAGACATATGAAATCGATTGATGATCCAGTAAAATTAGCTGCCCAGTTTTTCCCAACTGGTTGGCATTTCATTCCTTCTGCTCCTTATAAATCTCTTATGTATTATAAGGATGTCCTTTTGCAAACTCAGTCAATTGCTATTAAACCTATTTATGATAGAAATGATTCTTCAAAGATCATCTATCATTCTCTTTATATTAAACAGGTTATCTCCATGCCTAACTGGGGTAATCATCCGTCTGATCTTAGGCAGTTAGATGGTCATGATAGCCAGTTTTGCTATTATGATTACATGGAAGCTTGGAACAGGGTTTTCTGTTTCAAACTCCATCGTTTAGTCATTCGTGGTTCATTCAATTTGACCACAAATTTAAAAGTCAAATTCCTCATTGGTTTGTTTTATGGTGGGAACGTTATGGTCTCATCTTTGATATCCTCCCTATCGAACTTCAAACTGTTCTTAATGTTTTTAGTTCTAGGGTTCCTGTTGTGCAGTCTAATTGCTGCATCCCTGTTATTCTCCATTTCACTAGTAAATATAAAGTCCCATGGATCCTTAGATGGAACTATGGATTCTATTCTCCTATGGTTAATGTTGCTCTTTCTTCTGTGGTTTCTCCAGAGAAAGGTGCTTCTAGTAATCACCTTAATCAAATTACTCATGTTACTCGTGAGTTTTCAGTTAAGTGGTGGGATAAGTTTGATCCTTATCGCATCGTTGGTCAAGTTCAGAAGGAATTTCCCAATCCTTCCCCTATTCAAGCGATTCCTCCTCCAAAGGAATCCTCTTCTAGTAAATCCAAATCCAAAAAATCTTCCGTTTCAAAGTTAGATTTTGCGGATATTGATCATTGTACGAATAATGAGTTAAAACAGTTATCCCGTTTGATTCAGAAAAGAATGGATAAACTCAGTGAGGACTCAGTTCCTTCTGTTTGTTCATCTTCTTCTTCTCATTCCAGTCATCACTCTAGCCCTAATGATCCGTACGGAAGCATCTCTCTTCAAGATGCCCAGGATCCTTTTGCCTAGAATTCCTACAGTTACCTTGGTCAGCCTCGTTGCAAGATGCTCCTGCCCGCGCAGCCCGTGCTTCTTTGTCCAAAGTAGCCGAAAGCAGTTGTTGAGTCAGTTGTCATTTTGCATTAGTCATGTCCTTTTGTCGGCCATATGGCCCCTCTAGTCAAAAGGACATCTGTTTTTGTTATTAACGCGTCTGTAATAGTAAAAGCTGGTTGTAATAGTCAAAAGTTGTAATAATGCTTTCATCTTTTGATAAAGCATTACTGTTGTTCAATAGTCATTCATGTTTTGTAATTATTGAGTTGTATTCACTTTGCCTTTTCTCTTCCTATATAAGAGAGGCTCAGTCATTGTTAAGAGACAGGATTTAGTAATCCAATAGAAAGCTTGTGAAGACTTAGATTCCTATCTAACGAATCTTCAGCTCTCTTGCCTTCTCTCTTAGAAATGTTAAGCTTCTATAATCGAGTCAAGTTGTTGTAAGTTACCAAGTTAATTGTTTGTAATTATTTTAAAAATTCAATAAAAGTTTCATTTTATTTAATCTCTTGTTTATATTTATGAACTGCTGTTATTATTTCTTATAGTTTTGCTATAGTTGTAATTCAGCCTTGTATGCGCGCGCCTCTTATCTATTGCTCCAAAGAATAGTCTTCGGGGTTTGGATATTAGCGTTACTAGTACTGCTTTGAATTAGTACAGTATGGTCTTTAGGACTTTTATTAAGAGCATGAATATTCAAATTAGTTTTCATGACTTTATAATAAATCCTGTATATTAAAGCTAGAGGTTGAGAACCCTCAATCATCTGAGTTATCTCACCAGCAGTTTTAATATTCAGAGTTAAGGCTTTTAACAAATTAATATCAGAAAGACTCAATGGAAGATCAGGAAAGCAATTAAAATGGATAGGGCCATCACGCAAACTTGATTCCATGATACCAATTATGCTAGGGGCATAATTAAGATATCGAGCATCTCTTAAGCATAAAAAAACACTTGAGTTTATTCCTTTAATGGACAAAGGTTTAACCGCAACTTGAACTAAACCAATATGAATAAAATTATAACCTTTCTTTCTATGTTTATTAACAACATCAAGAGAAAGAAGACTACAATTTTCATATTCTTTGTTAATAGCGTAAACACGTTCAACAGTTTTAACATTATAATCAGTCTTAAAATTATCTATAAAGGTTGACTGGTAGATATCCTTAGGGGAAACACTAGGTATGTTCCACTTACTAAGGGTTTGACTAATGTTTTTGTGACACCCCCAAATCCAGGTACTTCAATTTCCACGGGACTTGGTGTTCACTGTACAAATATCATCTATCTATCTACCCATAGTAAATGCAAACCATGAAATAAATAGAAATAATCCTCCCCTTATGAGGTTACAACATCTGAAAATAAATACATCAATCCCAGGTCGTACTTAACCTTAAATCTCAAATGCGAAAATATAAATAATTAAATAAGTCTTACACAACTTTAACATAAGTCTGAAACATAACAATTAAAATAAACAACAAGTCTTCATCACTTGTTGACTTTGCCTTTGCCTTTGCTAGTAGAAGGCTCGTCGGACCTTTCGTTCTTAACTGCAATGTTATTATTACGCAAGAGTGAGCACGATTGCCCACAAGTATAATAATATGACAACAATATAATAACATGCGAGTAAATCAAAGACATCTGAATAAAGAAACTCAACTTCTGACTCGAGGATAAATAATAGGAATCAAAAGAACATCTGAGGGTCATAAGACCTTGAACTATGTCCTAGGTTGTAAAGTGTTTATGCTTTAAACCTTTAACAGTCATAAGACTATGGACTCTACTTCTCGTACTTAGGAGGATCAGCCCTTAGTACCATACTGTGCACAATATCTCAACGCTAAAGCGTAAATAATCCCCTTTACAGGGTTGTTCATCTCAGTTTTGACATCAGAGTCCGCACCAAAGGAAGTTTGGTTTGGATAAGCTCAATAAGTATTCTAGAATTTGAAGCGTTCATCAACTATGGACTAGTCGAATCGATAAGGGTTCACTAGTCCTATAAGATTTAATAATAACATCGATATTCAACTTGAACAATAATTCTCAAGAGTATACAATCGAACAAGTATCGTATAATATTTAAAGGAATAACAATATCTCATATGAAAATCTTAACTTGAATAAACAAGGATAAGAACTTGCTCGATGTAAAAGTAAAGTTTGAGTTTAGGAAACTTGCAAAATATAGAACAAGTTTAAGGATAGGAAACTTGCAAAATATAGAACAAGTTTAAGGATAGGAAACTTGCCTCTTGCACAAGCTACAATTATAATTCACGTTCTTTATTAAATCCTACATATCAATACGTTCACAATACACATTAATCAATAACTCGATATACGTATCGAATCACACACATCGGTCTTGAGCACGTTATTGGACTATACAATTAACGAATCAAGTCATGTAATTAACTTATTAATTACTCACGTAATATAAGTTATTAACCTCTTATTATATGTTTAATCATGTCTTCATGTTTATTACATTAGGTTACAATTACATTTCCTGGACTTGAACAATTAAAATCTCATTTTTGGGCAAAATTGCCAAGTGGCGCTGCAGCTCCACCATTTGAACTAAAAATGGCGCTGCAGCTCCACTGGCGCTGCAGCCCCAATCTTGGCGCTGCAGCTCCACTGGCGCTGCGGCCCCAATCTTGGCGCTGCAGCTCCACTGGCGCTGCAGCCCCAATCTTAGGCTTAAAGTTGGCGCTGCAGCTCCAAACGCCATTTTCAGAATCTGCAGTTCACGAATAACAGAGAACCAGGCCCAGAGTAAATGCTACCACAACAATTTAATTGCTACCCATGAAGTATGGACTTCATAGAAACACTATACAATATTTCTAGCATGATCTTAGCATTCTAAATCACTTAATTACACAAGTTATAGCAATCAAATACACTGTTTTTCATACTTTATCATGTTTTGAAGGAAAATCACGAAATTTAACTTTACGGATTCGTTATAACACCGAATCCGTTCGTTTAACTTCCGTTTTGTTCGTATAAACGTGTACAATCATATGTAAGTGCTAATTCAAAGTTAAATCATCGATTCATAGTATAAAAATTGTACATAAGGGCTGTATGGCCATATATACAACTTTTCTACTCTGTGACTTTTGTAAAAATCAAATCAAGTATAATTGTATGAAATTTATCACATTAAATCATGCATACATGGTATAAAACATGTTATGATCATATAATAATACATATAAAATCATATCATGCATTAATCATCAAATTAGTCATTCACAGAGAACTTTTTAAGAATACGTTAATGGAAACTGTAAGAACTTGAATTTAAAAACGTAGGAGAAAGAATTACCCTTGCTAGTTAGTGATGATGATGCAACTAAATTCTTCAATCTCTTCTCTAACTAATTCTCGAGTCTTTTCTCTCAATTTCTCTCTTTTTCTCTCTGGAACTTAGTGTCTTACAAATTAATTATATGAACTGATATGTATATGTAAATTAATATATTATACGCGTAATTAGAAGTCGTGGGTTATGGGTCGTCAGTTAATCCCATAATGGGTTAACTGGCTCCAACCCCCACTAGGGCTTAGTTTGTTTGTCCCTTATTCCTCCTTTCCATTTAATTTAATTAACTTACTATTATATAGTTAATTAATGTCACACCCAATTAAATCAAATAATGCTATTTAAATTAATTAAATAAAATAGCATAAATCTACATTAAATCACATAGTCACATAATTAAAATTCTTATTTATTAATTATGTCTAATCATAAATCTCTAATTAATTATTAAATTAATTAGAATAACATTATGCTTATTAATTATTATATTAATCAAATAAGCTCAATTAAATACATACTTTGAATATAAAAAATTCACCACATTAATTTAACTAATGTGACACATATAATTAAATTACTCTACCACAAATTCATCAATTAATTATTTAACTCAATAATTAAATCATCGAAAAATATTTATTTAATTCAATAAATATTCAAAATAAATTACAAAAATCTTGTTTGTCACAGTTTTCATAACTATGTTCTTCTTGATTAACTATGTTTGGAACAGGAGGAAGAGAAGGTCTATTACTAACCGAGGAACTCGATCTGAATAATCTACTCATAATTAAAAACTAAAGTTTTTAATCAACCTATGTTCTTCCATACATACCCCTTTCTTTGCTTAACATAGACACATACCCTAGCATCTAGTGATTTCCAGAAAGCCAAAACTGCTCACACACTCGAGACTTACAAAGGCTAGACAGGGACCTATGACCATGGAGGGTGGTCTATACAAAGAGACTAGGTGACTTTGTGAACACAGAAAGACAGAAAACTTTTGATTTTTAAAAATGACTAGACGAAAAAGATCAAGAACAACGTTATATATATATATATATATATATATATATATATATATATATATATATATATACATCAAGTATTATGATTGGCATATAAGGGATATTGATTGGGCAAATAAAAAGAAAAATGATTAAAAGATTAATTATAATTTAATTTGAGTTGTATTGTATTGTATTGTAAAATTTATGTAATTGGGGAATTTAATTTCATGTTAATATAAACTATAATTATTAAGTAACTTATAATTGCATTCTTTGTTTTTATTAGTTCGGACGGAAGAAGTTTAACGAATAATATTTGGAATTATAATCTGGGTATTACATTGCTTAATCCAAGTACGGATTCCGTACTCCTTCAGCGATTCTTTTATTAAATTTAATTTGTTCGTTTTGTTTCTCGTTTCGAGATTGGTTATTGTTTCCCATAATTGTTTATTCTCAAATTCTTGTGATATAGTTTCGTCTTGAAATTGATACTTAGAACTCGTGTTTGTACTCTTGAATTGGGTTAACATATTTAGTGTTTATTTTAATCTTTTAGAGATGTACATGTTTACGTATCTTTGGAGTTCGTATTTATTTTTGTTTCGTTGTTACATGTACATACTAGAACCCCTTGTGTTAATATTGTGTCGCATGTGTTGTGACATGATATTATTATTAGAATATACCGTAGGGTATACCTGAGCTATAACCACTTGTGGGGGTACCACAGGTATGTCCTCTTGGAACCGAGGCATGACACCTTCCGTGGCGGTGTGATCAGTCCACGGCGTCTCCGTTTTGTGCTCCGGTGGAAGTTGGCCATTTGGTGTTTTGTTGTGGGAGGCGTATGGGCCGACCCTAGTTTTCTGTTCTGTTCTGTTCTGTTCTGTTCTGTTCTGCGGAGTGGCGATGTTTGTGCCAAACACGCCTTTCGATTTTACATATATTTGGATTCGCGGTCCAATGTGTGTGACTTGCCTGTGTGACATTATTTGACTTGCCTGTGTGGCAAGGTATATTTCTGTTTTGTTTCGAGCTCGGTATGAAATAACACCCAACCATTTGATTCAGCCTATTATTTCATTGTGTTAGTTTTGTTCGTTTCAGTTCAGTTCAGTTCATTTATTGAGTTAGTTATTTCATTTCATTATTCTTGTATTCTATATCCGTACTGGGCGTTTGGCTCATGCTGTGTTTTTCCTCCGGCAGGTATTCAGGGGAATCTAGGAATATTCTGTTTAAGCTGGACATATTAATTTCTTTGGAGTTGTAATAATTATTTTAGATTATGGTTTGGGCCAGTTTGGCATTTATTCTGGTTTGACCTTATTGATATTTATTAGTTTTAAATACTATTCTTTTGTGGTTTAGAGCTTTAGTATTATTTTCTGTAGTTCTGTTGTGTTTTGAGTAACCTCCCTTTCTATTTCGGGAAGGGGGTGTTACAGAGTTGGTATCAAAGCTTAGGTTCTTTCTTGTAGAAAACCTATTTAGGTTTGACCTGTGAGTTATGGGTAGAATTCGGGGTTAGGTTTTGTTCAGTTTGATTTTCTGTTCAGCTATATTCAAATCTGTCTCTAATCTATTTTACTGATATTCGTTGATTTGTTCTTAGATGGCTCGTCGATCCATTAGAGTTGCTGGGAGGAGAGGTAACAATAGGGGAAGAGGTGATGGTCAGCCCGATGAGCAACCTAATGACCAGATTAATGCTTAATTGGCTAACTTGGTGAATCAGGCGATTAATCAGGCTTTACCGCAGTTGGTGGCACAGGTGGTACAGGCAATGCAGCAGCCTCCAGAAATTCCTGAGTAGGGGAACTCGGGAAATAATGGTCCGCAGGCGAACGAAGAGGAATGGAATGCGGATGGTCTTGATCAACAGGTGGTTCCAATGTACGTATGGTTGGAGAGGTTTCAGAAGCAGAAGCCACAGTCATTCAGTTCAACTCCGACTCCAATTGATGCTGAGAATTGGATTGCACACCTAGAGAAGATTTTTGATGTGTTAGGGTGCTCGGATAATCAGAGAGTATTGCTTGCAGCTTACAAGTTAGAGGGGGATGCACAGAGATGGTGGAAAGCGATGAAAACAACAAAGGGTGATGGGTATGTGGAGACACTTCGATGGGCAGAGTTTTGTGAGGTCTTTTATCAGCAGTACTTTCCAGCTGTTGATAAAGAGGCCTATGCTAGAGAGTATCTGTCTATTCGGCAGAAAGATGATGAGTCCATCACAGATTTTATGACAAGGTTCACCAGGTTGGCAGGCTTTACGGGAACCTCTGCAGGGACTGTAGCGGAACAGGTGGAGAAGTTCAAGTGGCGGATTCATTATAGGTATCAGCAACATCTCATTAACACCAAGTTTGCGGATGTATCGGCTATGGCTAATGCTGCCAATAACATTGAGATGGAGCGGCAGGACTTTTGGTCTTCTAAACCGGAAGGGAATCGGAAGAGGGACAGAGATGACCAGCGGGTCAAGCTTCGGGTCAGCATGGGAGAAATCAAGGTGGTCAGTGGAACAAAAACCGTGGTGTCTAGCAAGGGCAGTGGCATGGTCAAAATCAGAACAGGGGTAATCAGCAAATGCCTCAGCAAGGACAAATTAAGAGCACCATCTGAGTCTGACGACGAGGATGAGATCTAGGTGGAGTTTGACCCGAGGAGGAGCCTATGGAAGACAAGCCTGTAGAGGAGGAGCCCATGGAGGACTCCTACGAGCCTAACCTAGAGGAGCATATGTTGGGAGAGTACGAGGAGCGTATTCTAGAGTTGGACTGTAGAGTCCAAGAGCTGGAGGCTGAGGCCCAGGAGAGAGAGTCTGAGTTCTAGAAGCTGAAGGACGAGGACCATCAGAGAAAGTTGGACATGCAGGAGTTAGAGGTGGAGATTGTATACCGCAGGGAGGCAGGGATCCAGATGGGAACCTTATTCCACAGGTCGGTATCCAGAAATGTAGACTTGGCAGTTAAGTTAGAAGAGGTAGAACAGAGAGAGTTAAGTGAGAAGACAGAGAAGGAAGCACTCCGTACTCAGCTAGAGTTGGAGGTTATAGATAGGATACACTTCGAGGAAAAGTGGGAAGCGGCTAACGAGAGGGCCGACAACCTAGAGGACGAGGTCAGATGCAAGAAGAGGAAGATGAACAAGATGGGGTATGTGTTCCGTTCAGCTTTTGAGAGGGTGATTGATGGTGTCTACCACTACCCAGCAGAGCAGGGACATACCCTACATGCTTTGAGCCGAGAGTTGATGGCATATATAGCCCAGATCGAGTACAAGAGCGCTGTGGAGCGTGGAATGATGGGATGAGACCCTTAGTCAGTCTAGCTGTAGCTTAGTAGTATTTACTTTATGTGTTGTATATACTATGTTGTAATCCCAACTTTTGTGTAAAGTATGGGATAGTGATGTAAACCCCGAGTAAGCTTTTGATTAGAGGGGTAGTATGGTAGTATGGTAGTGTTCCCCGTCTTTTGTGATATTAGGGGATATGTGATAACATTTATAGAAATATGCTAGGATAATCATGTAATGAAACGATTTGGAATATGAATATAAATGAAGCTTATTTCAGAAATGTGTTATAAAATTTTATGCCTTTAGTATTAAAAGAAATACTTAAGTAATATAACTGAGTAATAATAAAATGAAAATTTGTGATGCAGATAATGCCGCCCAGACGTAGATTGACTGCACCTGAGGAGTCAGTGAACAATGAGAGGGAACAAGTAGACCCGATCCAGAAGCTAGTAGATCTGTTAGGAGAGGCCCTTAGGGGAAGGAACAACGAACCCGTTCGCCCCAATCCTCAAGGAGTACCAGTTATAAAATTTAAGGACTTTAGGAGTGTAGGACCCCCAGAGTTTAAGGGTACTACCGACCCAATCATTGCACAGATATGGGTTAAGGATGTCAAGAAGGCCTTCACTATCACTCGTGTGGGTGAAGACCAAAAGACTGTATTCGCTATATATATGATGAGAGGCGAAGCCAACTACTGGTGGGAGGCTAATCAACAAAGAGCTGGAGAAGGGATAATAGCTTGGGATAGATTCAAGACTCTGTTTTTCGAGAACTACTTCCCGAAAAGCATGAAGAATAGGATGGAGGTGAAGTTCTTAGAACTAAAGCAAGGTGATATGACGGTGCCGCAATACGCAGCTAAGTTTAACGAACTAGCGCGATTTGCGGAACACCAAGTTGGAGATGAGGAAAGGAAGGCGAGACGATTCGAACAAGGGCTGAAGCCATGGTTGTTCAATAAGGTATCAGTTCTTCAAATTGATTCCTTTGCGACATTGCTGGAGAAGGCAATCATTGCGGAAGGTGGCAGTGAGGCCTTAAGTCTGTATAACAAGGAGAAGAAAGGAAAGAATACTGGAGGAGAAAACCGTACTGGAGGAAGTAGTAGTGGAGGAAGCAACTTGGGAAAAACAAAGTGGGAGAACAGTAACAACAACAACAACAATCAATCGGGAAATTTTTGTGGAGGATTTAAGAAGAGGGCTGAGGGATGCCCAAAATGTGGGAAGAATCACCAGGGCGAGTGTAGGAAGGGACGTGGCACTTGCTACAACTACGTGCAGAAAGGGCACATCTAGCCCAACTACCCGAAACCGAAAAAGATACAAGGATGCTTTGCTTGAGGCTCGACGGAGCACCGGATTAAGGACTGCCCGAAGAAGGGAAGTGGCAGAGGTAGCAACTAACATGGGGGAAACAAGCTAATGATCAACGGACCGATACAATCCAACCGCCCAACCACCAGAACCTTTAACATGACCGTCCAGGACGCAGTAGCTGTAAAAAATATGGTGTCAAGTATAATCCCAATCAATGATATAAATGCATAAGTATTATTTGATTCGGGTGCCACCTGTTCTTTTGTATCTGAAGAATTTGCTAGTAGACTTAATACACCCCAAGAACGATTAGAAAATCCCTTGAACATAGAAGTTGTGAATAAGGAAGTAATCCCTGTAGAATACGTTTATCGAAATTATCGCGCAAACATTAGAGAACATGAACTGAGCATAGACTTGATCCCTATTAGATTGGGAGAATTTGACGTAATACTGGGAATGGATTGGTTGTATAACCATGCTGCGATAATTAACTGTTAGAACAAATGTGTGAACCTTCAGACTTCGAGTAAGTCTAAGGTAGTGTTTTATGGTAGCTCATCGCTTAAGCAATCGTGTTGCGTTATGATGATGCAGGCCAAGAAATTGTTAAGGAAAGGATGTGTAGGTTATTTAGCTTACATTGTTGATACTCGAAAAAAGGGAATAGAAATTAAGGATATATCCATAGTGAATGACTTTCAAGATGTGTTTCTGGATGATCTTCCTGGTCTTCCGCCAGACAGAGAAATTGAATTCGTAATAGACTTAGCACCGGGAACAGTATCGATTTCGAAAGCTCCACATCGTATGGCGCCAGTAAAAATGAAGGAATTGATGATACAACTGCAAGAGTTATTAGATAAGGGTGTGTCTCCTTGGGGAGCACCAGTGTTATTCGTTAAGAAAAAGGACGGATCGATGAGGCTCTGTATCGATTATCGAGAATTAAAAAGAGTAACGATCAAGAATAGATATTCGCTACAGAGGATAGATGATTTATTTGATCAACTGAAAGGAGCGAAATATTTTTCAAAGATCGACCTACGGACAGGTTATCACCAATTGAAAGTACGGGATGAGGACATACCAAAGACTGCGTTTTGAACCCGTTATGGACATTACGAGTTTTTGGTAATGTCATTCGGATTGACTAATGCTCCGGAAGCATTCATGGACTTGATGAACCGAGTTTTCAAGACCTACTTAGACAAATTCCTAGTAGTCTTTATCGATGACATCTTGATCTACTTGAAGACAGAGGAAGAACACGCCGAACACCTGAAAATGGTTTTAGAGGCACTAAGGAAAGAAAAGATGTATGCGAAATTTTCTAAGTGTGAATTTTGGATGGAGAAGGTTCAATTCTTAGGTCACGTGGTGGATAAGAATGGAATCTCAGTAGACCCTGCAAAGGTCGAGGCAGTAAGTATTTGGGAGCAGCCAAAAACACCAACAGAAATAAGGAGTTTCTTAGGGTTAGCTAGGTACTATCGAAGATTCATCCAAGATTTTTCTAAGATAGCAACCCCGTTGACCAATCTGACGAGGAAGACGGTAAAGTTCGTATGGACGGACAAATGCGAAGAGAGTTTTCAAGAGTTGAAGAAGAGATTAAGCTAGGTGCCTGTGTTGTCATTACCAGATGATGCGGGAAATTTTGTGGTGTATAGTGATGCATCGCACAAGGGACTTGGCTGTGTGCTTATGCAGCACGGCAAGGTCATTGCGTATGCATCACGACAATTAAAGGACTATGAAAAACGATACCCTACTCACGACCTAGAGTTAGCGGCAGTAGTTTTTGCATTAAAGATTTGGAGACACTATTTATATGGGGAGAAATGTGAGATATACACGGACCACAAAAGTCTGAAATATATCTTCACACAGAAGGAGTTAAATATGCGTCAGAGAAGGTGGTTAGAATTAATCAAAGACTATGACTACGATATTTTTTATCACCCGGGTAAGGAAAACGTGGTTGCTGACGCTCTGAGCAGAAAAGGAAGGGAGAAACTGTTCCATTTGTCGACTCAGGAGGAATTGATATGAGAAATGGGAAAATTAGAAATAGAGGTAAAAGGGCCGGAGAGGTCTGAAGAAAAATTATTCGTAATGGAAGCTCGTCCGACATTGCTGGATAGAGTAAAAGAAGCATAAGAGAAAGATGAGGACTGTGAGAAAATCAGAAAGAGGGTCGTAGAAAATGGAGAAGAAAGATTCTGAATGGATAAAGACGGCATCTTAAGATTTGAAGGAAGAGTGTGGGTACCAGCGATAACTGAGTTGAGGGAAGAGATTTTACACGAGGTACACAATACAACGTATTTCGTTCATCCGGGAGGCACGAAAATGTACCGAGATTTGAGGCAACATTTTTGGTGGCCCAATCTGAAATGGGAAGTCGTAGAGTGCGTTAGTAGATGTTTGACTTGCCAACGCGTCAAAGCAGAGCACCAGCGGTCGAGTGGTTTACTACAACCGTTGGAAATACTGGAATGGGAATGGGAGCATATTATGATGGACTTCGTGGTAGGACTTCCTGTCACACAGAAGGGATATGATGCCATTTGGGTTATCGTGGATCGACTAACAAAGACCACATATTTTCTACCGATCAAGATCCGCTATAGTTTGAATTAGTTAGCGAGTCTTTACGTAAAGGAGATTGTTTCACGACATGGAGTGCTGGTGTCAATTGTCTTTGATAGAGATCCGCGCTTCATGTCAAATTTTTGGAAAAGCTTACAAGAGAGGATGGGAACACAGTTGAGGTTGAGTACCGCTTATCATCCTCAGACAGATGGACAGAGTGAGCGAACTATACAAACGCTGGAGGACATGCTTCGGACTTGCGTGATGGACTTCAAGAAAAATTGGGACGACCACCTACCCTTAGTTGAATTTGCGTATAACAATAGTTACCATGCGAGTATCGGCATGCCACCGTACGAAACTCTTTAAGGAAGAAAGTGCAGGATGCCATTATGTTGGGACGAAGTCGGAGAGCGACGAATACTCGGACCAGAGTTAGTACAACAAACCGTGGACGTAGTGACAATGATAAGAGCCAGACTAGTAGCAGCTCAAGATCGTCAAAAAAAGTACGCAGATTTGCATCGGCAGGACCGGGACTTTAAAGTCGGCAGTTTCGTATTCTTAAAGGTATCTCCATAGAAGGGAAAAATTCGTTTCGGCAAGAAAGGAAAATTGAGTCCAAGATTCATAGGACCGTTCGAGATACTGAAGCGAGTGGGCGAAGTGGCATACAAAGTTGCATTACCTCCCGAGTTGGAGCACATCCACAACGTGTTCCACATCTCCGTGTTGCGACCATACAAGGCCGACTACAAGCACGTGATTTCTTATAAGCCCATTCAAGTGGAGAAGAACCTAGCGTACGAAGAAATTCCTGTCCAGATATTAGATAGGAAAGAGCAAACCTTAAGAAATAAAATTATTTCATTTGTAAAAGTACTTTGGCGTAACCACGATATCGAGGAGGCTACGTGGGAGTTAGAAGATAGGATGATGAGGGGTTATCCTCATCTATTTGTGTAACCTTGTAGCAATTCCGAGGACGAAATTTTTATAAGGGGGGGGGGAGGATGTAATACCCGAGAATTTATGAATATTATTAAATGAATATATTTGAGGAAATGAATATTTATTTGAATATAAATATATATGTGTCGTGAGATGAGCTCATTCAAATGAATTCAAATTGAATATATAATAATTAAGGAAGAATGTGGAGTTTCTATTAAAACTCGTTGAAATGCCTTGTGTGGTACGAGCATAGAAACAATAACGAGCTTAATTAAGGTCAAGTGATAAGCCTTGTGTGGCCTAATTAATTCCTAATCTAGTTGGATCATTGAATTAATAATGAATTGGACTTAGGATATATCCAAGCCCAACAATATTAATGTGATATGTTATAAGAATTAAGAGATGTGGCCCAATCAACTTATGTGCTAGATTAAATAATAGGGTCCATGTGCTTTAGTGTGCTTAGCCCAATTGATTTAATTTAATGTGGCCCAATGTGTAAAGTATGATGATAGGAATATGTATATACATGTAGATATATATGTATGTAGTTGTATAATAGAGGTTGTAAAATGAAGTGTGACATTGGAATGTGAATAATTATTATATAAAACTATATGATAAAAGTAAGCTTAACTTATGTAAATTACTAAGTGATATGAGAGAGTCTTATGTGCCCATGTTGTGTGTAGGAATAATTAATATATAACACTTAAGTGTTATATATTAAGTGTTAATTAATATATAACACTTAATTAAATCACTCCATAAATCACATAATTTATTTATTTAATCCAATAAATAATCACATAAAATATTTATTTAACTCAATAAATATTTAAAATTAAATATAAAATCTCAATCGTTACATCTTCAACTAGAACGATGTAATAGGACTCATAATCACCTATATTTTTATAATTTGAGAGAACTAATGAAACAATAAGAAGGTCTTCCTAAATGAATACTTGTGTGAGATGTACGAATCGTTTTGAAGGCACTAGTGATAGGATTGCTCCTTTTGATGAAAATCAAACTAGAACGAAGTCATAGGACTCATAAAAACCACTTTCATTGACAATTTGAGAAAACCAATGAAACAATAAGAAGGTCTTCCTAAATTAAGACTTGTGTGAGATGTACTACGCATCGTTTTTAATGCGATAGTCATGTGATTGGTTCTTTTGATTCTAATCATATTGGAACGAAGTAATATAACTCCTTATCACCTCTTTCTTTGACAATTTTAGAGAACCAATGAAACAATAAGGTTTCCTTAAATGAAGACTTGTGTGAGATGTACGCATGGTTTTGAACGCGATAGTCATGGAATTGCTCCTTTTGATGCTAATCAAACAAGAACGAAGTTATAGGACTCCTAATCACCTCTTTCTTTGACAATTTTAGAACACCAATGAAATAATAAGGTCTCCCTAAACGAAGACTTGTGTGAGATGTACGCATGGTTTTGAATGCCAAAGTCATGGGTTTCTCATTTTAACCGCTAATCAATGTAGAACGAAGTAATACAACTCTTAATCATCTCTTTCTTTGAAAATTTGATACAACCAATGAAACAATATGAAGGTCTCCCTAAATGAAGATTTGTGTGAGATTTACGCATCGTTTTGGACGCGATATTGATTGGATTGCTCCTTTTGATGCTAATTTCAACTAGAACAAAGTAATATGACTCATAATCACCTATATTTTGACAATTTGTGAAAACTAATGAAACAATAAGAAGGTCTCCCTAAATGAAGACTTGTGTGAGATGTACTGATAGTTTTGAAGGCGCTAGTGATAGGATTGCTCCATTTAATGGTAATCTAAATAGAAGGAAGTCATAGGACTCATAATCTCCTCTTTCTTTGATAATTTGAGGAAACCAATGAAACAATAAGAAGTTCTCCCCTAAATCAAGACTTATGTGAGATGTACACATCGTTTTTAACGCGATAGTCATGGAATGCTCCTTTTGATGCTAATCAAGTTAGAACGAAGTAATAGGACTCATAATCATCTCTTTCTTTGATAATTTTAGAGAACTAATGAAGCAATAAGAAAGTATCTTTAAATAAAGACTTGTGTGAGATGTACGCATCGTTTTGAACGCGATAGTCATCGGATTGCTCCTTTTGATGCTAATCAAACTAGAACGAAGTTATAGGACTCCTAATCACCTCTTTCTTTGACAATTTTAGAGCACCAATATAAGAAGGTCTCCCTAAATGAAGACTTGTGTGAGATGTACGCATGGTTTTGAACGTGATAGTCATGGGTTTCTCCTTTTGACGCTAATCAAAGTAGAACGAAGTAATACAACTCTTAATCACCTCTTTCTTTGTAAATTTGAAACAACCAATGGAACAATATGAAAGTCTCCATAAATGAAGAAATGTGTGAGATCTACACATCGTTTTGGACGCGATAGTGATGGGATTGCTCCTTTTGATTCTATCTTCAACTAGAACGATGTAATAGGACTCATAATCACCTATATTTTTATAATTTGAGAGAACTAATGAAACAGTATGAAGGTCTTCCTAAATGAATACTTTTGTGAGATGTACGGATCATTTTGAAGGCACTAGTGATAGGATTGCTCCTTTTGATGCAAATCAAACTAGAACGAAGTCATAGGACTCATAAAAACAACTTTCATTGACAATTTGAGAAAACCAATGAAACAATAAGAAGGTCTTCCTAAATCAAGACTTGTGTGAGATGTACTACGCATCGTTTTTAACGCGATAGTCATGGGATTTCTCCTTTTAATGATAATCATATTGGAACGAAGCAATAGAACTCCTTATCAACTCTTTCTTTGACAATTTTAGAGAACCATTGACACAATAAGAAGGTCTACTTAAATGAAGACTTGTGTGAGATGTACGCATGGTTTTGAATGTGATAGTCATGGAATTGCTCCTTTTGCTGCTAATCAAACAAGAACGAAGTTATAGGAATCCTAATCACCTCTTTTTTGACAATTTTAGAGCACCAATGAAACAATAAGGTCTCCCTTAAAGAAGACTTGTGTGAGATGTAAGCATGGTTTTGAACGCCACAGTCATGGGTTTCTCCTTTTTACGCTAATCAATGTAGAATGAAGTAATACAACTCTTAATCACCTCTTTCTTTGTAAATTTGATACAATCAATGAAACAATATGAAGGTCTCCCTAAATGAAGTCTTGTGTGAGATCTACGCATCGTTTTGGACGCGATATTGATTGTATTGCTCCATTTGATGCTAATTTGAACTAGAACGAAGTAATATGACTCATAATCACCTATATTTTGACAATTTATGAGAACTGATGAAACAATAAGATGGTCTCCATAAATGAAGACTTGTGTGAGATGTACGGATCGTTTTGAAGGCGCTAGTGATAGGATTGCTCCATTTAATGCTAATCTAAATAGAAAGAAGTCATAGGACTTATAATCACATCTTTCTTTGATAATTTGAGGGAACCAATGAAACAATAATAAGTTCTTCCAATCAAGACTTGTGTGAGATGTGCACATCGTTTTTAACGCGATTGTCATGGAATGCTCCTTTTGATGCTAATCAAATTAGAACGAAGTAATAGGACTCATAATCATCTCTTTCTTTGATAATTTTAGACAACCAATGAAACAATAAGAAAGTCGCTTTAAATAAAGACTTGTGTGAGATGTACGCATCGTTTTGAACGCGATAGTCATGGGATTGCTCCTTTTGATGCTAATGAAACTAGAACGAAGTTATAGGACTCCTAATCACCTCTTTCTATGACAAATTTAGAGCACCAATGAAATAATAAGAAGGTCTCCCTAATTGAAGACTTGTGTAAGATGTACGCATGGTTTTGAACGTGATAGTCATGGGTTTCTCCTTTTGACGCTAATCAAAGTAGAATGAAGTAATACAACTCTTAATCACCTCTTTCTTTGTAAATTTGAAACAACCAATGGAACAATATGAAGGTCTCCCTAAATGAAGAAATGTGTGAGATCTACACATCGTTTTGGATGCGATAGTGATGGGATTGCTTCTTTTGATTCTATCTTCAACTAGAACGATGTAATAGGACGCATAATCACCTATATTTTTACAATTTGAGAGAACTAATGAAACAATAAGAAGGTCCTCCTAAATGAATACTTGTGTGAGATGTACGGATCGTTTTAAAGGCACTAGTGATAGGATTGCCCCTTTTGATGCAAATCAAACTAGAACGAAGTCATAGGACTCATAAAAACCACTTTCATTGACAATTTGAGAAAACCAATGAAACAATAAGAAGGTCTTCCTAAATCAAGACTTGTGTGAGATGTACTACGCATCGTTTTTAATGTAATAGTCATGGGATTGCTCCTTTTGATGCTAATCATATTGGAACGAAGTAATAGAACTCCTTATCACCTCTTTCTTTGACAATTTTAGAGAACCATTGAAACAATAAGAAGGTCTCCTTAAATGAATACTTGTGTGAGATGTACGCATGGTTTTGAACGCGATAGTCATGGAATTGCTCCTTTTGATGCTAATCAAACAAGAACGAAGTTATAGGACTCCTAATCACCTCTTTCTTTGACAATTGTAGAACACCAATGAAACAATAAGGTCTCCCTTAATGAAGACTTGTGTGAGATGTACGCATGGTTTTGAATGCTACAGTCATGGGTTTCTCCTTTTAACGCTAATCAATGTAGAATGAAGTAATAAAACTCTTAATCACCTCTTTCTTTGTAAATTTGATACAACCAATGAAACAATATGAAGGTCTCCCTATGAAGACTTGTGTGAGATCTACGCATCGTTTTGGACGCGATATTGATTGGATTGCTCCTTTTGATGCTAATTTCAACTAGAACGAAGTAATATGACTAATAATCACCTATATTTTGACAATTTATGAGAACTAATGAAACAATAAGAAGGTCTCCCTAAATGAAGACTTGTGTGAGATGTACGGATCGTTTTGAAGGCGCTAGTGATAGGATTGCTCCATTTAATGCTAATCTAAATAGAAAGAAGTCATAGGACTCATAATCACCTCTTTCTTTGATAATTTGAGGGAACCAATGAAACAATAATAAGTTCTCCCCTAAATCAAGACTTGTGTGAGATGTACACATCGTTTTTAACGTGATAGTCATGGAATGCTCCTTTTGATGCTAATCAAATTAGAACGAAGTAATAGGACTCATAATCATCTCTTTCTTTGATAATTTTAGAGAACCAATGAAACAATAAGAAAGTCTCTTTAAATAAAGACTTGTGTGAGATGTACGCATCGTTTTGAATGCGATAGTCATGGAATTGCTCCTTTTGATGCTAATCAAACTAGAACGAAGTTATAGGACTCCTAATCACCTCTTTCTTTGACAATTTTAGAGCACTAATAAAATAATAAGAAGGTCTCCCTAAATGAAGACTTGTGTGAGATGTACGCATGGTTTTGAACGTGATAGTCATGGGTTTCTCCTTTTGACGCTAATCAAAGTAGAATGAAGTAATATAACTCTTAATCACCTCTTTCTTTGTAAATTTGAAACAACCAATGGAACAATTTGAAGGTCTCCCTAAATGAAGAAATGTGTGAGATCTACGCATCGTTTTGGACGCGATAGTGATAGGATTGCTCCTTTTGATTCTATCTTCAACTAGAACGATGTAATAGGACTTTTAATCACCTATACTTTTACAATTTGAGAGAACTAATAAAACAATAAGAAGGTCTTCCTAATTAAATACTTGTGTGAGATGTACAGATCGTTTTGAAGGCACTAGTGATAGGATTGTTCCTTTTGATGCAAATCAAACTAGAACGAAGTCATAGGACTCATAAAAACCACTTTCATTGATAATTTAAGAAAACCAATAAAAAATAAGAAGGTCTTCCTAAATCAAGACTTATGTGAGATGTACTACGCATCGTTTTTAACGCGATAGTCATGGGATTGCTCTTTTGATGCTAATCATATTGGAAAAAAGTAATAGAACTCCTTATCACCTCTTTCTTTGATAATTTTAGAGAACCATTGAAACAATAAAAAGGTCTCCTTAAATGAAGACTTGTGCGAGATGTACGCATAGTTTTGAACGCGATTGTCATAGAATTGCTCCTTTTGATGCTAATCAAACAAGAATGATGTGACACCCCCAAATCCGGGTACTTCAATTTCCACGAGACTTGGTGTTCACTGTACAAATATCATATATCTATCTACCCATAATAAATGCAAACCATGAAATAAATAGAAATAATCCTCCCCTTATGGGATTACAACATCTGAAAATAAATACATCAATCCCAGGTCGTACTTAACCTTAAATCTCAAATGCAGAAACATAAATAATTAAATAAGTCTTACACAACTTTGACATAAGTCTGAAACATAAACACATAAAATAAATAACAAGTCTTCATCACTTGTTGACCTTGCCCTTGCCTTTGCTAGTAGAAGGCTCGTCGGTCCTTTCGTTCTTAACTGCAATGTTATTATTACGCAAGAGTGAGCACGATTGCCCACAAGTATAATAATATGACAACAATATAATAACATGCGAGTGAATCAAAGACATCTGAATAAAGAAAACTCAACTTTTGACTTGAGGATAAATAACAGGAATCAAAAGAACATCTGTGGGTCATAAGACCTTGAACTATGTCCTAGATTGTAAAGTGTTTATACTTTAAACCTTTAACAGTCATAAGACTATGGACTCTACTTCTCGTACTTAGGGGGATCAGCCCTTAGTACCATACTGTGCACAATATCTCAATGCTAAAGCATAAATAATCCCCTATTAAAGGGTTGTTCATCTCAGTTTGACATCAGAGTCCGCACTAAAGGAAGTTTGGTTTGGATAAGCTCAATAAAAATTCTAGAATTTAGAACGTTCATCAACTATGAACTAGTCGAATCAATAAGGGTTCGTGTGACACCCCCAAATCCGGGTACTTCGTTTTCACATGATTTGGTGTTCACTTTCTAATTAAAACATTCATCTACCCAAATAAAATTTCAAACTAATTACAACCTTCATAAAACCTTAATAAAATCTTCCTCTAGAAAGAATGGCAACTTGTTCAACAAAAATCCCAGGGTTATCTAAACCTTAACATCATTTAAATAACGTAAATGCGGAAATATAAACATAACCAACTAAGTCTTATTACAAAAGCAACTTGACGTCACAAGCCTTCACTTATTCATCTTTCCTTTTCCTTTACTTGTTGATGGTATGTCAACATTCTTGGTTGTAATATCCGAGAGTATTATGTCTTTTAACAATTATCAATAAACGAATTTATGTGAAATTCTTGTGTGTTTTCTTTTATTAGATGTATCTGTGTTATACATACATGTGTTATTTTATGATATGTGATGAGGAGTATTTAAATGGTTAGTTCAGTTTAATGCAACTATTTAAATTGGTTAAGTATGGAATTAATTCTATTAATTTCGTGGGATGGCTTTAAAGCATGATTTTGAGTTTGGAGCGGAATTTTGAGACGCGGACTGCGTATTTGAGTCCGGAACGTCGAAATTAGTCAGGACAGACTATAACTACAAAAATGTGTCACAGTTGACTTTTTGGTCAAAGTCAACCAGTTGACTTTTCGGGTAAAAAGTCAACCACAAATTTTGGAGATGAATTTGACGAAACGGATAGTCCCATGACGTTCGGGACGTCGATTTTAGTAGGAGTCGATATGAGTATCGAAACGTTTAGCTACGGAGGGAAAAACGGTCAAATGGTTATTTAATTGATTAAAATAATATTTTAATAAGGGAATTGCAGCAGCTGATGGGGTCATGTGTCAGCCAAATTGGGACAAGGAGGGAGAGTATATACGTATATTCTAAATGATTAGGAAGGGAGTTATATTTTCTTTCTTAAAACCAAAGCTCTTTCATTTCTCTAACTCCCACCTTCTTCAATTCGGTTAATGGTGGCATGGGGTGTAACTGATGAATTGTGGAGATGGAAGGGCTGGAGCAAACAATGTATATTATGTGCTATATATATATTCCCAATCCAAGTCTCTTCTCCTTTTCACAAAAAGTTCTAATCGAGAGAGAAAAAAATATTGAGAGTTTGAGAGTGATACTAGGTTGTCTAAGAATTCTGGAGATTACAGAGGAGTTAGCAAGCAAGGAGTGAGGCTCTATCAGATTAAAACAAGAAGGAATTCGTCCAAGAGGTAAGCCATGAAACCTATTCTATGTTCTTAAGAAAATAGTGAAGAAAATGCATGGATAATTGTGGTAAATAATTTGTTTTGACTGTGTGATGCTATCTTAGTGTTGTTTACTGATATGGGGATATTGAGAATGAAAATTCTGGTCTAATCATGCTTCAAATACGTAGAGAATCAAAGAATTCAAGTTTGCATGCTAAGTGTTCGATAAAATGCCTCATAGATGTCAATTTGTTCAAATCATGGTAACTTAGTGGGTTTGATTATTGTAACATGTGTATATATGTTAGTATATGTGATTTGGACAGTAGGAATCAACCTCATGCATGCTAGAATCAAAATCATGGTTTTTGTCAAAGGTGGGTTAACTTAGAATCTGTGACTTTTTGGATTTTTCGGAGCCTTGGAATCATAGCTTCTGCGACTCGTTGGTTGTATGTGTTAATTTTGTAAAAAACTATGTAGTATGATGTCTCACCTGACCAATTTTCAAAAGAAACAGAGTTAAAATGAGCAAGTTATGAATTTCGTAAGCAAGCATGTTGGTATAAAAATCTGTATAACTCTGGGAATTTCCAGAAATTTTCTAAGTCTGGAAGGCAGTCTGGCACGCTTATCTAGGCTGCTGGATCGAGGTCTTAACATGTTAGTCTCATGTAGGTTGTATTTTTGTAAAATTCTATGATGTATGGAGTGTATGGTGTCCAAATATCATGGTCATACAACCTGTAAACAAGTGGGAATTAAATTGCAAAGTGGGCTGCTCGAAAACAAAAATCAGGATTTGGGCCTGATGAGCAGCGCAGCTGCGCCTTTCATAAGGCTTATACCTGAGCAGCTGCGCCACACAAAGATGGATTCCGGGTTGGCCAGACAGCGCAGCTGCGCCGGTAACACGGCTTGAGGCCGCGCAGCTGCGCCGTACTGGGTCGGGTCGGGTCTGATCCGGGTCGGGTCGGGCCGGGTCAGAAAAATGTCAGAAACTTATTTTGCTCAGAATCTCATACTGAACCACTTTACCTATAAGACGCAACATGTTATATGATTAAATTAGCTTGATGATAGCATACATGGTAGTTTAATAATAAAATTAAATAAAAGGAGATCCTTTACTTTCAAATTAGAGTTCGAGGACCTAATTGCTTAACGTGACATATGTGATTAGGTTACGTGAAGGACTAATTGATAGCTTAAACTGTAGAAGACGTATCAGGCAAGTTTCCTAACCCTAATTTCTATTGGGTATTTATTCAATCCTTACTCATTTTAATCGCAGTAAGGGTAAGTATTGGACTTGTGCTAGCTATTTATTCGTGCAAGTTCCTTTGTTGTGAAGTTATACAACTTCAATTATCTTGCAAGCTTATCGATGATTACTCAGTTATTATTCTAACAACCATGCTTATAAGTTTCATGTCATTATCGAACTGTTTCTAAGTATGTTTCCTGGCCTTTGTTTTCGGCTAGTTATTATTGATGAAAAATGATTTAATTCAAATCTTTCGAAGCTATTTAATGTTTACCAATCCAAATTGCTTTGGTGCGGTCTCGCATGAATACTAAGATGAACAACCCGAATAAATGGGCAAACAGATGTCGGGCATATAGACCCATTTATGCTTATGCAGTTTAAACTTTATACTTGTGCACAATGTAGGGTACGATAGGCTGATCACCTGGAGTACTTGCAGAGACCGTTTACAATCTATTTGATTGTTAAACCGTCTGATGGTTTTCGATGAAACAAAGCAATGTTCAGGGTATTTAACACCCCTTAGTATGCTATGGAGAATTCTAAACTCTTATCTTTGATATTCCGTTTAACACTTGATAATTCTTTCAACTGTTGAGATATTGTCATACAGATGTTTTTACTCCTGATGTATGTTTTCAAACTTCTGTATATACTTGCTGGGCAATTTTTGCTCATTCTTGCTTAAACCTTTCAGTTAAGGATGAGAAGGCTGAGGGCTCGGGCAAGGACAAGGGGAAGACTAAGATGAAATGATGCTCGTTACCTTATAAAATAAGTTATATTTCCGCATATGATGTAATGTAGCGATAAACGCTAAGTTGAAGTTTTGATTTATTAAAGGTTGTAAAGACTTGGGATTTTATTTTGAGTAAGTACGTAATAGTTATAATATTTCTATTATTATTGCTGGAGTTTACATAAATAGATGAGGATGTATATTGTATCGTGAGCACCATGTCCTGTAATCGATGTTACACGGATTTGGGGGCGTCACATTGGTCCCAACTGCAAATGGTGGTAAAGCAGGCAAGAGTGAGCAAACAAAAGCTCACTTGGATGTACAACAGTGATATGACATAAGTGAATCGTTTCAAAAGAGTTTGAATAACTTTACTTTCATCAATATAAAGAATTGAAATATAATTCTTTCATCAATATATAGGATTCGAATATGAAATCATCTGAGGGTCATAAGACCTTGAACCATTGTCTTAGGTTATAAATATTTCTATTTAAACCTTTAACAGTCAATAAGACTATGGACCCTTAACTCGTACTCAGGGGGATCAACCCTTTGTACCATGAATTGTGCACAACCATTTAACGCTTTCGCATAAATTTCCCCTAATTAATAGGGTTGTTCCTTCTCAGAAATTGAATACAAGTCCGCACCAAAGAAAGTTTGGTTTGGATAGATAAGGGAACTTTAGAGTTCAACTGTCATCAACTAGGAGTAGTTGAATCGACTTACAGTCCTTTACAGTTCAATAATATAAGAATCATGAACCAATTTCAAAATATAACAATAAACTCATAATAGATAGGCATGCTTTTAGAAACAACTTAAAGCATTCGATAGACTAAGTAGATCTTGCTTGAAAAACTAAGTCAAGATCATATTACTAAAATAACGCTTTAATACTTACGCTTTATGAGTATGGTATAACTTGTACCACACATAACAATTTAAAGAACGTAAATGAACTTTCGTGATTTCTTGAGCAAGGGTTAGGAAACTTGCACAATGAAAATATACAATGAATAGGCTTGTATAGCATTCAAGAGTAGATTAAAGAACTTACACAATATAAATAACAAGTTTAGAAACTTGTTTAACATAAGAGAATAAGGGTAAGAGAACTTGCCTTAAGCGCAAGCTACACTTTAACAACTATACTCACTTCACAAACACCCTACACATTTATATTACATTCAAACCATCTATTAGTATCCAATTACAACATTTAAACCATTGAACTTCATATCCAAGTCCAACTCATTTTATAATTTACCACATTGGTTACTAATTAGTCAAGTACGTGAGAATATACTCACGGCATGCATTAATAAGCCTATACTTCAATGAATCGTGTTGTGTTCCTCGTGAAAGCAACACACAAACACACACATGTAACATATTCATAATATACTTCAATCTAACTTAAACACATCAAAAACATGTTATCTTATTATACATTTCACTTTCCAAGTCTTAGAAACAAGTTAGCTTAACAAACGAAGCATAAAAACTCAAAAACAAAATTCCAGATTTTCTTGGCAGCAGCCCCACCCGCTAGGGTGGGTCCTCCCAGTGCAAAACACCCGCTGGGGCTGGTGTTCCCCCTGCCACAGCGCCCGGCTCGCGAACTGGTGGAGAATTAAGCCAATTTGGCTTATTTCTTCACACCGAATTCGATTTTTCCCAACATGATAAACATAAAACTTGATACTAACAATATTTTAAACTTATTATCATGCTCATAACATATATAATCCATAAAACACATAATCCAAAACAAGATTTCATGATTTTCAAAGAAAATACAATTTTAAGCGTTCTTGACGAAAATTGCTACTACGAATTCGTTTTTCATCCAATTCAAGTGATTCCAATTGTGTTAACTCATATTCTTAACACATTAACATAATACATGATCAATTTTAACAATAAGTCAAAATCAAACATCAATTTGATAGTTTCAAAAGCCGTTTTCAGAAATAGTTTCACCAAAAATCACTATGAACATGCTTCTTATTGTTTATCAAAAATTCATGGATTGAATTGCTAGAATCATCATATAACTCATATATAATCATGTTATATCACATATTACACATAATTCATGCTCACCTCAAGGATTTAAGGAAATTTTCAACATAACTTCATAATCTAACACTATGAACATGAATTTCATAGTGTTCATCATATACTTGTGAATTGAAATTCTTAAACAACTATGAAACTCTCATGTAAACATATATATATATATATATATATATACATACACATCCCATTCACATATCAAAATAAATAGCTTTCACAAAGAGACTTTCACATAGAGTTCTAAAACCATGAAAACATAAAAGAATATGCTTTGAAAACTTGTTTTACAACAATTGTATTTTTAAAACCCTTTCATGGCATACAATTTCATATGAAAACATATAACATCATATAACACATATAATTTCATGATTGTAAAGACCTAATTTGGCAAAGAAGAAAACACAACACATAAGAATTAGTTCTAGGGTTAAGATTATAACCTTACTAGTTTTAGGTTAAGAGAGAGATGAACTTGGGCTTGCTTTGCCTTCTTCTTCTTCTTCTTCTTCTCTGAGAATTCTCTGACAATTCTCTCTAACCCTCTTCTTCTTTTCTTTCTTTGTTTTATAAAACTAACGTAACTTTGTTTTTTAACTGACAAATATAATATTATACATATAATCATATACATATATGTAACTTATAAATAATAAGTATAATATTTATAACCATAATAAGTATTATTAATTACATAGGTTATAGAATTTGAAAAGAGTAAGGCCACGTTTGGCAAAACTACATTATTTTTTTAAAAACTAACTTATTGAGCTTAAGGCATTGTTTGGAAGAAATAAGATTAAACAAGTACAAGGGCCTTGTTTGGCAAAACACTTTAAAATCCTTTTCTAGTCTTTTATTAACTCTTTAAATCCATAGATTAAATATTACACTTATTTAATTAAATTACAACACTCTAATTCAATTAAATAAACTAACATTCCCATTATACCAAATTGTCACACAATTGAATTTCCTTTATTAAACATAATTCGTGTACAAATTATTATCACTTAGCACATAACATTAAATCTAATTAAATCATTCTTAATTAAATTAAAATTATGCTACACCATTGCTAACATATCAATTTAATTAATCATATAGCACTTAATTAAATTGTCCACAACACTCGCACACTTTATTTATTTATCTTCACAATTAAACTCAATAAAATATTTATTTAATTCAATAAATATTTTCAATTAATATATAAAATTCTCAATCATTACAGTCTTCCCTCCTTAAAAGGATTCTGTCCCCAGAATCACAACATAAAAAAAATCTCATAAAAATTCTCACCTCATAAAAATTCTCATCTGTTACATTCTTCCCCCCTTAAAAGGATTTTGTCCCCAGAATCGATATCTAAGGGGTTACACACTTCAATTAAGCAAATAATTGAGGATAAGACTTCATCAGAACATCTTCGAGTTCCCACGTAGCTTCTTCAGCACTGTGGTTCCTCCAAATTACCTTAACAGAAGGTATCACTTTATTCCTAAGTACTTGTTCTTTTCTGTCAATAATTTGAACAGGCTCTTCTTCATACGTTAAGTTTTTATCAAATTGTAAAGGCTCGTATTCTATTACATGTTTATAGTCGTGTTTGTAAGGCCGTAACACAGAAATATGAAATACGTTATGTATATTCTCGAGTTCCGGAGGTAATGCCACTTCGTAAGCTACCTCGCCAACTTTTCGTAATACCTCAAAAGGTCCAATAAATCGGGGACTCAGCTTCCCCTTCTTGCCAAATCTAATCTTCCCCTTCCAGGGAGATACCTTCAGGAAAACAAAGCTTCCTGGTAAGAATTCTCGGTTCTGTCGATGTTGATCGGCATATTTCTTCTGTCTATCCTGAGCAGCAACCAATCTTGTTCTGATCAGCTTCACAATTTCCGCAGTTTGTTGTACCAATTCCGATCCCAACAGCTGACGTTCACTAACTTCATCCCAGTATAGAGGAGTCCTGCACTTTCTGCCGTATAACGCTTCGTAAGGCGGCATGCCAATACTCGCATGATGACTATTATTGTAGGCGAACTCTACCAACGGTAGATGATCATCCCAGCTCCCTTTGAAGTCCATCACACATGCTCTCAGCATATCCTCAAGCGTTTGAATTGTTCTCTCGCTCTGACCATCGGTTTGAGGATGGTACACTGTACTCATTCGCAACTGCGTTCCCAAACATTCTTGTAAACGCTTCCAGAAATTTGACGTAAAACGCGGATCTCTGTCTGACACAATCGACACTGGGACACCATGTCGAGAAATGATCTCCTTAACGTATAATTTAGCTAATTGTTCCAAGTTATATTTAATCCTGATTGGTAAAAAGAGGGCTGACTTTGTCAGTCGATCCACAATAACCCATATCGCATCGAAACCTTTCTGAGTCGCTGGAAGACCCACCACGAAATCCATCGTGATATGCTCCCATTTCCACTCTGGAATTTCTAATGGTTGCAGCAATCCGCTAGGTCTCTGGTGTTCTGCCTTGACTTTCTGGCACGTTAAGCATTTCGCAACGCATTCAGCAACGTCCCTCTTCATATTCGGCCACCAAAAATGATGCCTGAGATCCTGGTACATCTTCGTACTCCCAGGGTGAATTGAATACTTTGAGCTGTGAGCTTAGCTCAAGATTTCCTCCTTAACTTCCGGTACTGGCGGTACCCAGATTCTACCTTCAAATCATAGTAGTATCTCTTTCAACTTCCATATGTATCAAGTTCCACTGTGCATCTCCCAGGTCACTTGCAATTTCCTCGATCGTATTGTCTCGTTGCTGGATAGTTTCCTCGAGATCTTCTACTCGTCCATGAAGCTCCACGTTGCTATCGTAGACTGCCTCGTACATCTCAACACTAGTAGAGTGAGGTGGGAATTCCTCTTCGGGATCCTCTTCCTCCTCTTCCTCCTCTTCAGACTCGTCCTCGTCCTCGTCCTCTGGAATAGGTGTCAGCTCACGCTCCCGACCAGCTATGGTGATCACTGGAGATGGCTCTCTCCTAACCAGCTGCTCCCAGACAACATGTATGTCATGGGGTTCCTCCCCTCCAGGCACCTGAGATACAACCTCTCTAGCCTGACTAGATTCTCCAATGTTCGTCATCCTGACAAAAGAATTTTAAAGTTTGTTATTACGTGATATCGAGTCGTCACTCTTCGAATACCTAAACGTAACACATAGCCCATAAGGTAGTTTATTATCTTTACCTATCACATCTATCTTTTCGATCTTACCATAAGGCTACTACCTAAGGTTTTTCCCCACCTAAGGTTTCATAACCTATGGCTTTGATACCAACCTGTGACACCCCCAAATTCGGGTACTTCGTTTCCACATGATTTGGTGTTCACTTTCTAATTAAAACATACATCTACCCAAATAAAATTTCAAACTAATTACAACCTTCATAAAACCTTAATAAAATCTTCCTCTAGAAAGAATGGCAACTTGTTCAACAAAAATCCCAGGGTTATCTAAACCTTAACATCATTCAAATAACGTAAATGCGGAAATATAAACATAACCAACTAAGTCTTATTACAAAAGCAACTTGACGTCACAAGCCTTCACTTATTCATCTTTCCTTTTCCTTTACTTGTTGATGGTATGTCAACATTCTTGGTCCCAACTGCAAATGGTGGTAAAGCAGGCAAGAGTGAGCAAACAAAAGCTCACTTGGATGTACAACAGTGATATGACATAAGTGAATCGTTTCAAAAGAGTTTGAATAACTTTACTTTCATCAATATAAAGAATTGAAATATAATTCTTTCATCAATATATAGGATTCGAATATGAAATCATCTGAGGGTCATAAGACCTTGAACCATTGTCTTAGGTTATAAATATTTCTATTTAAACCTTTAACAGTCAATAAGACTATGGACCCTTAACTCGTACTCAGGGGGATCAACCCTTTGTACCATGAATTGTGCACAACCATTTAACGCTTTCGCATAAATTTCCCCTAATTAATAGGGTTGTTCCTTCTCAGAAATTGAATACAAGTCCGCACCAAAGAAAGTTTGGTTTGGATAGATAAGGGAACTTTAGAGTTCAACTGTCATCAACTAGGAGTAGTTGAATCGACTTACAGTCCTTTACAATTCAATAATATAAGAATCATGAACCAATTTCAAAATATAACAATAAACTCATAATAGATAGGCATGCTTTTAGAAACAACTTAAAGCATTCGATAGACTAAGTAGATCTTGCTTGAACAATTAAGTCAAGATCATATTACTAAAATAACGCTTTAATACTTACGCTTTATGAGTATGGTATAACTTGTACCACACATAACAATTTAAAGAACGTAAATGAACTTTCGTGATTTCTTAAGCAAGGGTTAGGAAACTTGCACAATGAAAATATACAATGAATAGGCTTGTATAGCATTCAAGAGTAGATTAAAGAACTTACACAATATAAATAACAAGTTTAGAAACTTGTTTAACATAAGAGAATAAGGGTAAGAGAACTTGCCTTAAGCGCAAGCTACACTTTAACAACTATACTCACTTCACAAACACCCTACACATTTATATTACATTCAAACCATCTATTAGTATCCAATTACAACATTTAAACCATTGAACTTCATATCCAAGTCCAACTCATTTTATAATTTACCACATTGGTTACTAATTAGTCAAGTACGTGAGTCTATACTAACGGCATGCATTAATAAGCCTATACTTCAATGAATCGTGTTGTGTGCCTCGTGAAAGTAACACACAAACACACACATGTAACATATTCATAATATACTTCAATCTAACTTAAACACATCAAAAACATGTTATCTTATTATACATTTCACTTTCCAAGTCTTAGAAACAAGTTAGCTTAACAAACGGGGCATAAAAACTCAAAAACAAAATTCCAGATTTTCTTGGCAGCAGCCCCACCCGCTGGGGCGGGTCCTCCCAGTGTAAAACACCCGCTGGGGCGGGTGTTCCCCCTGCCACAGCGCCCGGCTCGCGAACTGGTGGAGAATTAAGCCAATTTGGCTTATTTCTTCACACCGAATTCGATTTTTCCCAACATGATAAACATAAAACTTGATACTGACAATATTTTAAACTTATTATCATGCTCATAACATATATAATCCATAAAACACATAATCCAAAATAAGATTTCATGATTTTCAAAGAAAATACAATTTTAAGCGTTCTTGACGAAAATTGCTACTACGAATTCGTTTTTCATCCAATTCAAGTGATTCTAATTGTGTTAACTCATATTCTTAACACATTAACATAATACATGATCAATTTTAACAATAAGTCAAATTCAAACATCAATTTAATAGTTTCAAAAGCCGTTTTCAGAAATAGTTTCACCAAAAATCACTATGAACATGCTTCTTATTGTTTATCAAAAATTCATGGATTGAATTGCTAGAATCATCATATAACTCATATATAATCATGTTATATCACATATTACACATAATTCATGCTCACCTCAAGGATTTAAGGAAATTTTCAACATAACTTCGTAATCTAACACTATGAACATGAATTTCATAGTGTTCATCATATACTTGTGAATTGAAATTCTTAAACAACTATGAAACTCTCATGTAAACATATATATATATATATATATATATATATATATACATACATATCCCATTCACATATCAAAATAAATAGCTTTCACAAAGAGACTTTCACATAGAGTTCTAAAACCATGAAAACATAAAAGAATATGCTTTGAAAACTTGTTTTACAACAATTGTATTTTGAAAACCCTTTCATGGCATACAATTTCATATGAAAACATATAACATCATATAACACATATAATTTCATGATTGTAAAGACCTAATTTGACAAAGACGAAAACACAACACATAAGAATTAGTTCTAGGGTTAAGATTATAACCTTACTAGTTTTAGGTTAAGAGAGAGATGAACTTGGGCTTGCTTTGCCTTCTTCTTCTTCTTCTTCTTCTTCTCTGAGAATTCTCTGACAATTCTCTCTAACCTTCTTCTTCTTTTCTTTCTTTGTTTTATAAAACTAACGTAACTTTGTTTTTTAACTGACATATATAATATTATATATATAATCATATACATATATGTAACTTATAAATAATAAGTATAATATTTATAACCATAATAAGTATTATTAATTACATAGGTTATAGAATTTGAAAAGAGTAAGGCCACGTTTGGCAAAACTACATTATTTTTTAAAAAACTAACTTATTGAGCTTAAGGCATTGTTTGGAAGAAATAAGATTAAACAAGTACAAGGGCCTTGTTTGACAAAACACTTTAAAATCCTTTTCTAGTCTTTTAATAAATCTTTAAATCCATAGATTAAATATTACACTTATTTAATTAAATTACAACACTCAAATTCAATTAAATAAACTAATATTCCCATAATACCAAATTGTCACACAATTGAATTTCCTTTATTAAACATAATTCGTGTACAAATTATTATCACTTAACACATAACATTAAATCTAATTAAATCATTCTTAATTAAATTAAAATTATGCTACACCATTGCTAACATATCAATTTAATTAATCATATAGCACTTAATTAAATTGTCCACAACACTCGCACACTTTATTTATTTATCTTCACAATTAAACTCAATAAAATATTTATTTAATTCAATAAATATTTTCAATTAATATATAAAATTCTCAATCGTTACAGTTCGCTAGTCTTATAAGGTTTAACAATAACAACGATATTCAACTTGAATAATAAATATCAAGAGTATACAATCGAATAAGTATTGTATAACTGAAGTAATACTTAAAGGAATAGTAATATCTCATATGAAAATCTCAACTTGAATAACAAGGATAAGAACTTGCTCAATGTAAAAGTAAGATTTGAGTTTAGGAAACTTGCAAAATATTAAACATGTTTAAGGATAGGAAACTTGCTCAATGTAAAAGTAAAGTTTGAGTTTAGGAAACTTGCCTCTTGCACAAGCTACAATTTATAATTCACGTTCTTTATTGAATCCTACATACCAATACCTTCACAATTCACATTAATCAATAACTCGATATACATATCGAATCACACACATCGGTCTTGAACACGTTATTGGACTATACAATTAACAATTCAAGTCATGTAATTAACTTATTAATTACTCACGTACTATAAGTTATTAACCTCTTATTATATGTTTAATCATGTCTTCATATTTATTACATTAGGTTACAATTACATTTCCTAGGCTTGAACAATTAAAATCTCATTTCTGGAAATTGCCAAGTGGCGCTGCAGCTTCACCATTTGAACTAAAAATGGCACTGCAGCTCCATTGGCGCTGCAGCCTGGACTTTAAGCTTAAGTCTAGCGTTGCAGCTCCACTGGCGCTGCAGCCCCAATCTTAGGCTTAAAGCTTGCGCTGCAGCTCCACTGGCGCTGCAGCCCCACTCTTAGGCTTAAAGTTGGCGCTGCAGCTCCACACGCCAGTTTCAGAATCTGCAGTTCATGAATAACAGAGAACCAGGCCCACAATTCACCATTTAATGCTACCACAACAATTTAATTGCTACCCATGAAGTATGGACTTCACAGAAACACTATACAACATTTCTAGCATGATCTTAGTATTCTAAATCATGTAATCACACAATCCAAGGCATCTAATTACACTGTTTTCATACTTTATCATGTTTTGAAGGAAAATCACAAAATTTAACTTTACGGATTCGTTATAACACCGAATCCGTTCGTTTAACTTCCGTTTTGTTCGTATAAACGTGTACAATCATATGTAAGTGCTAATTCAAAGTTAAATCATCGATTTATGGTATAAAATTGTACATAAGGGTCGTATGGCCATATATACGACTCTGACATTTTAAAAACCCAAATATAAACAAAATTCGATGGTGCGATCACTGAAAGTTATGCATATATGGCATATAATATGTTATTAACCATTAGTAACACCTATGTAGACATATAATCAAGAGTTGTCAAATCTCCCCATTCACAGAGAACTTTTAAAATACGTAAATGGAAAAGAACTTTTCGTAAACCCAATTAAGGCTTAATTTCATGAATTCAACTATTTTAAATCATTCATACCAAATACAAAACATGTTATAATCATATAATAACACATATATAAGCATATAATCAAAAATTGCTAATTTTTCCCATACACAGAGAACTCAGAATATATGTTCATAAAGGAAACATAGTACGTGAAATAAAACTGGGACAAAGGAATTACCCTTGCAAACTCTATAAAGAAGATATGGAATCTAGTTCCAATCTCTCAATTTCCTCTGTGTATTTCTCTTTACGTTTCTCTCTGTAATTCTTTCTTTGTTTGTAATATGAAATATAAGTCTGATGTATATGTATAGTGTAGTACGTTTAATAAGTATAGTGGGTGAGTGGTCGTCGGTTAATCCCTTAATGGGTTAACTGGCTCCAACTCCCCTTAGGGACATGTTTGGCTTCCTTTATTCTTCCTTTCCGTTTAATTTAATTAACTCCTTTATAGTATAGTTTAATAATGTCACACCCAATTAATCAATAGCTTATTTAAATCAATTAAATAACATAGCATAATTCCACATTAAATCACATAGTCACATAATTAAAATTTTTATTTATTAATTATGTCAAATCATAAATCTCTAATTAATTATTAAATTAATTAGAACACATTATGCTTATTAATTAATATATTAAATCAAATAAGCTCAGTTAAATGCATCATTGAATATAAAAATTTCTCCACATTAATTTAATCAATGTAACACATAATTAAATTAATCTACCACAAATTCGTCAATTAATTATTTAACTCAATAATTAAATCATGGAAAAATATTTATTTAATTCAATAAATATTCAAATTAAATTACAAAAATCTCATTCGTCACATCTTTCCCCCCTTAAAAGGATTCTGTCCTCAGAATCACGGTTCAATTATTTATTTCGTCCCGTTACTTTCTACCCCCTTATAAAGATTCTGTCCCCAGAATCGCATACACATAAATTAAGTAAATAAATGTGGATAATTCTTCATCATATGCTCTTCGAGTTCCCACGTAGCTTCTTCAGCATTGTGGTTCCTCCAAATTACCTTAACCGAAGGTATAGAACCATGCGTACATCTCACACAAGTCTTCATTTAGGAAGACCTTCTTATTATTTCATTGGTGCTCTAAATTTTTTTTAAAAAGATGTGATTAAGAGTCCTCTAACTTCGTTCTAGTTTGATTAGCATCAAAAGAGCAATCCCATGATTATCGCGTTCAAAACGATGCGTCCATCTCACACAAGTCTTCATTTAGGGAGACTTTCTTATTATTTCACAAGTTCTCTAAAACTATCAAAGAAAGAGGTGATTATGAGTCCTATTACTTCATTCTAATTTGATTAGCATCAAAAAGAGCAATCCCTTGACTATCTCGTTAAAAATGATGTGTACATCTCACACAAGTCTTGATTTAGGGGAGACCTTCTTATTATTTCATTGGTTCTCTCAAATTATCAAAGAAAAGGTGATTATGAGTCCTATGACTTCTTTTTATTTAGATTAGCTTTAAAAGGAGCAATCTTATAACTAGTCCCTTCAAAACGATCCGTACATCTCACACAAGTACTCATTTAGGGAGACCTTCTTATTGTTTCATTAGTTTTTTCAAATTATCAAAATATAGGTGATTATGAGTCCTATTACTTCGTTCTAGTTAATATTAGCATTAAAATGAGCAATCCAATCACTATCGCGTCCAAGACGATGCGTAGATCTCACACAAGTCTTCATTTAGGGAGACCTTCATATTGTTTCATTGGTTGTTTCAAATTTACAAAGAAAGAGCTGATTAAGAGTTGTATTACTTAGTTCTACTTTGATTAGCGCTAAAAGGAGAAACCCATGACTATCACGTTCAAAACCATGCGTACATCTACAAAGTCTTCATTTAGGGAGACCTTATTATTTTATTGGTGTTCTAAAATTGTCAAAGAAAGAGGTGATTAGGAGTCCTATAACTTCGTTCTAGTTTGAAGCATCAAACGAGCAATTCCATGACTATCACGTTCAAAACGATGTGTACATCTCACACAAGTCTTCATTTAAGGAGACTTATTGTTTCATTTGTTCTCTAAAATTTTCAAAGATAGAGGTGATTAGGAGTTCTATTACTTCGTTCTAATATGATTAGCATCAAAAGAAGCAATCACATGACTATCGTGCTAAAAACGATGCGTAGTACATCTCACACAAGCCTTGATTTAGGAAGACCTTCTTATTGTTTCATTGATTTTCTCAAATTGTTAATGAAAGAGGTTTTTATGAGTCCTATGACTTTGTTCTAGTTTGACTTGCATCAAAAGGAGTAATCTTAACAAGTGTCTTCAAAACGATCCGTACATCTCACACATGTCTTCATTTAGGAAGACCTTCTAATTGTTTCATTAGTTTTCTCAAATTGTAAAAATATAGGTGATTATGAGGCCTATTAATTCATTCTAGTTGAAATTAGAATTAGAAGGACCAATCCCATCACTATCGCGTCTAAAATGATGCGTAGATCTCACACAAGTCTTCATTTAGGGAGACCTTCATATTGTTTCATTGGTTGTTTCAAATTAACAAAGAAAGAGGTGATTAAGAGTTGTATTACTTCGGTCTACTTTGATTAGCGTCAAAAGAAGAAACCCATATCTATCGCGTTCAAAACCATGCGTATATCTCACACAAGTCTTCAAATATGGAGACCTTATTATTTCATTGGTGCTCTAAAATTGTCAAAGAAAGAGGTGATTAGGAGTCTTATAACTTCGTTCTAGTTTGATTAGCATTAAAAGGAGCAATCACATGACTATCGCGTTCAAAACGATGCGTACATCTCAAACAAGTCTTCATTTATGGAGACTTTCTTATTATTTCATTGGCTCTCTAAAATTATTAAAGAAAGAGGTTATTATGAGTCATATTACTTCGTTCTAATTTGATTAGCATCAAAATGAGCAATCCCATGACTATCGCGTTAAAAAACGATGCGTACATCTCACACAAGTCTTGATTCAGGGAAGACCTTCTTATTGTTTCATTGGTTCTCTCAAATTTTCAAAGAAAGAGATGATTATGAGTCCTATGACTTCTTTCTATTAGATTAGCATCAAAAGGGCAATCCTATCACTAGTGTCTTCAAAACGATCCGTATATCTCACACAAGTCTTCACTGAGGGAGACCTTCTTATTGTTTCATTAGTTCTCTCAAATTGTCAAAATATAGATGGTTATGAGTCCTATTACTTCGTTCTAGTTGAAATTTGCATTAAAATGAGCAATCCAATCACTATCGCGTCCAAGACAATACGTAGATCTCACACAAGTCTTCATTTAGGGTGACCTTCATATTGTTTCATAGGTTGTTTCAAATTTACAAAGAAAGAGGTGATTAAGAGTTGTATTACTTCATTCTACTTTGATTAGTATTAAAAGGAGAAACCCATGACTACCACGTTCAAAACCATGCGTACATCTACACAAGTCTTCATTTAGGGAGACTTATTGTTTCGTTGGTGTTCTAGTTTGATTTGCATCAAAAGGAGCAATCCTATCACTAATGCCTTCAAAATGATCCTTACATCTCACACAAGTCTTCATTTAGGAAGACCTTCTTATTGTTTTATTAGTTCTCTCAAATTATAAAAATATAGGTGATTATGAGTCCTATTACTTCGTTCTAGTTGAAATTAGCATCAAAAGGAGCAATCGCATCACTATCGCGTCCAAAACGATGTGTAGATCTCACAAAAGTATTCATTTAGAGAGACCTTTATATTGTTTGATTGGTTGTTTCAAATTTACAAAGAAAGAGGTGATTAAGAGTTATATTACTTCGGTCTAATTTGATTAGCGTCAAAAGAAGAAACCCATGACTATCGCGTTCATAACCATGCGTACATCTCACACAAGTCTTCATTTATGGAGACCTTATTATTTCATTGGTGCTCTAAAATTGACAAAGAAAGATGTGATTAGGAGTCCTTTAACTTCTTTCTAGTTTGATTAGCATCAAAAGGAGCAATTCCATGACTATCGCATTCAAAACGATGCGTACATCTCAAACAAGTCTTCATTTAAAGAGATTTTCTTATCGTTTCATTGGTTCTCTAAAATTATAAAAGAAAAAGATGATTATGAGTCCTATTACTAATGCCTTCAAAATGATCCGTACATCTCACACAAGTCTTCATTTAGGCAGACTTTCTTAATTTTTTTTTTGCTAAGTTTGTTTGTAGATAGAAAGAAAGAAAGATAATACAATCGCAAAGGGGCATACCCAGAAACTTTAGAATGATCATCATGGGACAACCCCCATGAGGATAAACTAAAGACAAACAACTAGAACAAATTGAGAGAACAAGGCACTAAGCCTAAGCCCAAAAACTGCAAACGGTTAAGGCATTGATGAAGCCCAAAAGCAACTTCCAGCCCAAAAGCAGCCCCACTGCCTACAACCCAGACAGCTCAACAGCACAGAAGCGGCAACAAATGCCAACAACATCCCATATGGGAACAAATGCCAGCAACCCTTATGGAGCCAACCCAGCCCAACACCGAACAGCAACCGACAAAGACCCAGAAAGCTAACGGCAGACCTTCTTATTGTTTCATTAGTCCTCACAATATGTCAAAATATAGGTGATTATGAGTCCTATTACTTCGTTCTAGTTGAAATTAGAATCAAAATGAGCAATCCAATCACTATCGCGTCCAAAACGATGCGTAGATCTCACACAAGTCTTCATTTAGGAAAACCTTCATATTGTTTCATTGGTAGTTTTAAATTTATAAAGAAATAGGTGTTTAAGAGTTGTATTACTTTGTTCTATTTTTATTAGCGTTAAAAGGAGAAACCCATGACTATTGAGTTCAAAACCATGTGTACTTCTCACACAAGTCTGTTGGGTTTGTACGTAATGCAATCATGCAATCAAATCACATAAATAGGGCAGAAGCGCAAAAATTAGGTTTTCAAAAATTTATACAAACCCATAACCATGATCATGCTTTGTGCTAGTTATCAATAACAGAAAAGAGAGAACATGGAATTATACCTTTGAAGATCCAAGCTTCCTCAGGTACAAGTTCTACTCTTTTGATTCCTTTGATTCCTCTGTAGTGGCTCCTTCCCTTGATCAATGTCAGCTACCCAATTGTTTGGCCTCTAACGGTGATCCACCAAGGAAGATGAAGCACTCAAGAAGATGGGTTATTGGCTTAACCCTTGTTTCTATCTCTATAGAATATGTGTACTCCCAACTCTTGGAAAAATTCACGTACCTTATTTCTGATATAAGACTCTCTTATATAGATATTAGGTTAACCCTCCTAATCCAATTAGAATAGGGTTTTATTTAATTAATTAAATACTTTTAATTAATTTATATCCTAATCTTTATTAGGATTGAGAGAGAGTACTGATATTATATTAATTCCTAAACTCCTTTAGAATTAAAATAATAATAATAATATTAATAAGACTCCTCTTATTAATTTATATTTAATATTTCTAAAATATTAAATAATAAAAATTAAGCTATTTAATTTATTCTATCACCATAGATTAAATTAATTATACTTAATGCATTATTACTATCATGCCATTTTCTTCTTAAATAATTCTTCTTCCTTTTATGGTGTGACCCTTTAGGTTCTCCATATTAAACCGCTTATGAATAAATCAATTAGAACAATTCTAATCTTATTTAAATAAATAAATTAAACTAATGATCTATTTAAATAAATAACATTTATTCTATAATAGGGATAAGCCTCCCTAGCGATCAACGACTTTCCAGATAATATAGATTTCAACATTAATCATAAAAGAACCTGTGAGTTAATAGTTACCGTACAATTCAATCCTTCCACCATACAATGTCCCAATTAAATATAAGACATGGATTTACTGTCAAGTCTTAATTTATTTAATCATATGTATTTCGATTAGAAAATGCACAACTCCAAATAATGCAAATTAGAAACCTCTTTCTAATTTCATTCTACCTTGGCCAAGGATTCCTGGGTTGTCATTTAACGAATCACATAGGACATATCTCCTCTTTTACTAGAGGTGGTAGATTCTTTATTGATCATTCATTATCTCCATATGTAACTCATTATACCCAAGCATACCCTATATATGCCTTAAAAGGCCTTAAGGAATTAGTCAAAGTATAATTTATTACATACAAGATACTATGATGATCTCAAGTCCAAGGATCACTTGTACTACTATCACATTAGGAATTCCTATTGACAGGCGAGTAAAACTCCATTAGGTATTCCATAGCGAGTCACGTTCAGTGAACTTATTCTCCAATAAGCACCTACATACTTGCTTTAGTGTCTCCACACAAATGACCATGAGATCAGTCATCCTCATCTAATGAGCAAGCAACATATGTACCAATCTATCCGGATTTACTAATCCCCATTTTAGTAATCCCACAATTGGGAACTATTTTAGTTTTTAAGCTTTCTAAGAATTTAGATCTCATTATCATGATCTCATCATGATTCTAAAAGCATTGCTTAAAACTATGGATTATTTACATATTATAAAAACAGCACCATGTAGATAATTAAATGCCTTAAATGAATATTTTATTAATAAATAAATAAGATTGTTTACAAAGTATGTGCTTTATCATCATATATGATTGGCTTGTATGCACACTACTATCAATCTCCCACTTGCTCTAAAGCCAATCGCCATGGTATCTCATACCCATCTTCCCTAAGTGACGATCAAACTGCTGTTGTGTTAGAGCTTTAGTAAATGGATCTGCAATGTTGTCTTGAGAGTCCACACGCTCCATGGTAACGTCTCCTCTTTCAATGATCTCCCTGATCAAGTGAAATCGCCGCAACACGTGTTTAGATTTCTGATGAGACCTGGGTTCCTTAGCCTGTGCAACCGCTCCGGTGTTGCCACAGTATACGGGAACTGCTTCTCCGATGCTAGGAACCACACCAAGTTCAGTTATGAACTTCTTCATCCAAACAGCTTCGTTTGCAGCTTCACTTGCAGCTATATACTCTACCTCTGTCACTGAATCAGCAACTGTTTGCTGCTTGGAACTCTTCCAACTCACTACGCCTCCGTTCAAGGTAAAAATATACCCCGAAAAGATTTACTGTCATCTTGGTCCGTTTGAAAACTTGAGTCTGTGAAGCCCACGAGTTTTAATTCAGACCCACCGTAGACAAGAAAAATATCCGTAGTCCTTCTCAAGTATTTTAGGATATTCTTCACTGCCTTCCAGTGCTCTTCTGCTGGATTCGACTGGTATCTGCTCGTTACACTAAGTGCATGAGCAACATCCGGTCTAGTACATATCATACCGTACAAGATAGATCCTATTGCAGAAGCATAAGGGATCTTACTCATACGGTCTCTCTCCTCAGGTGTCTTTGGGGCCTGTTTCTTGGAGAGATGTATTCCATGGCTCATCGGCATGAGACCTCTTTTGGAATCTTTCATGCTAAAACTCTTTAGCATCGTATCAATGTACGTTCCTTGGGATAAGCCGAGCATCCTTTTAGATCTATCTCTATAGATCTTTATCCCCAAAATATAGGATGCTTCACCCAAGTCCTTCATGGAGAAGTTTTTAGATAACCAGATTTTAAAGGATTGTAACATAGGAATGTCATTCCCTATCAGTAATATATCATCAACATATAATACAAGGAATGATACTGCGCTCCCACTAACCTTCTTGTATACACAAGGTTCATCCTCGTTTTTGATAAAATCAAACTCTTTGATTGTCTCATCAAAACGAATGTTCCATCTACGAGAAGCTTGCTTCAACCCATAAATGGATCGTTGTAGCTTACAGACTTGATTTGTTCCAACTTTTGAGATAAATCCCTCTGGCTGTGTCATATACACATCCTCCTCAAGTTTCCCATTGAGGATGGCCGTTTTCACGTCCATCTGCCAGATCTCATAGTCGTTGTAAGCCGCAATCGCAAGCAAAATCCGAATGGACTTGAGCATGGCTACTGGTGAGAAGGTTTCATCATAGTCAACTCCTTGTCTTTGTTTGAAACCTTTTGCAACCAGTCGGGCCTTATAGGTCTCTACCTTTCTGTCTGCTCCAGTCTTTTTCTTAAAAACCCATTTACACCCAATAGGTTTAATACCTTCAGGTGGTGAAACCAAAGTCCATACTTTGTTTTCATACATGGAGTCCATTTCGAATTTCATGGCTTCAAGCCATTTCCCTGAGTCTTTATTACTCATAGCCTGTTCGTAATTCAATGGATCATCATTCATGATGTGTACCTCATCGTCATCCTCTATAACGAATCCATACCTCTCAGGTATCTTCGGTACTCTTCCAGATTTACGAACAGGGTGTGGTACAATAGGTTCTTCTACTTGGTTAGGTACTTGACTTTGGTCCGTGGTAACTTGTGGTTCTTGAACTTCTTCAAGATATATCTTACTCCCACTGACCCCTTCATGGATAAACTCTTTCTCCAAGAAGGTAGCATGTTTCGCAACAAACACCTTTTGATCAGTTGGATGATAGAAATAATACCCTACGGTTGTTTTAGGGTATCCCACAAATCTACACTTATCGGATTTAGTCTGTAGCTTATCATTTTCAAACTTTTTGACATAAGCTGGACAACCCCAATTCTTAACATGCTTAAGATTTGGTTTCCTCCCTTTCCACATCTCATATGGAGTCTTTGGGGCGAATTTGGTAGGTACCTCGTTAAGTAGGTATGCAGCCGTTTCTAGGGCATATCCCCAGAAGGAAATTGGAAGGTCGGTAAAACTCATCATGGATCGAACCATGTCCAACAGTGTTCGATTTCTCCTTTCAGATACTCCATTTAACTGTGGTGTACCTAGAGGAGTCCATGGTGAGATTATACCATTTCCTCTGAGACAATTGAGAAACTCACTGCTTAAGTATTCTCCACCTCGATCTGATCGAAGTATCTTAATACTCTTGCCCGTTTGTTTCTCTACTTCACTTCTGAGCTCTTTGAACTTTTCAAATGATTCTGATTTGTATTTCATTAAATACACATATCCAAAACTTGAGTGATCATCAGTGAAAGTAATAAAATAAGAATACCCACCCCGTTCACTTGTTGTCATAGGTCCACAAACGTCTGTGTGAATCAATGCCAACAATTATGTAACTCTCTCTCCTTTTCCACTAAAAGGAGATTTAGTCATTTTACCCATGAGACAAGATTCACAAGTTGGATATGATTCATAATCAGATAGCTCGAGGAGCCCATCTTTATGCAACTTGGATAATCTTGTTTCATTGATATGAAAGAGTCTACAGTGCCACATATAGGTATAATTAATATCATCTCTTTTCCTTTTCTTAATTTGTTCAATTTGAAATATATTTTATTGTAAGTCAAGTGTATAAAGTCCATTCGCAAATTTCCAATACCATATAAAACATTGTCTTTATAAATAGAACAACCATTGTTCTTAATAATAACGTCAAAACCATCCATATCCAATACAGAAATTGAAATAATGTTTTTAATAATATTCGGAACATAATAACAGTTATTAAGATAAATGGATTTGCCCGAAGGCATTGCTAAAAAATAAGTTCCTACAGCTAATGTAGCAACTTTTGCTCCATTTCCCACTCGTAGGATCACCTCATCTTTGTTCAGCTTTCTACTTCTGACCAGTCCCTGCACAATATTACATATGTGAGAACCACAGCCGGTATCCAATACCCAAGTAGAATTATGACTTTCAGAAAAAATTAATTTCAATCATAAACAAACCTTGATTGGAAGTCGAAGCTTCTCCAAGCTTCTTCTTTGCTAGAAACTTCTTGCAGTTCTTTTTCCAATGTCCTGGCTCATTGCAATGAAAGCACATTCCTTTAGCTGGTTCAGGTTTCTTTTGCTCCTTTTCTTTCCCTTTTCCCTTAGCCTTCTTAGATTTCTTCTTTTCAGAAGACACCTTGGGCCTCTTCCTTTTATTGGAAGAATCCAGCATCAAGACATGGTTCTTCTTGGATGAGAAGTGACCTTCTGCAGTTTTCAGCATGTTAAGCAGCTCAGGCAAGCTGACATCTAGCTTATTCATGTGAAAATTAATCACAAACTACGAGAAGGTCTCAGGGAGTGTCTGCAAGACCAAGTCTTGACTCAACTCCCCATCCATGACGAACCCAAGCTGTCCAAGGCGTTCAATCAAATTGATTACCTTCAGAACATGAGTCTCGACGGCAGTGCCCTCGGTCATCCGAGATCGGAAGAGCTCCTTAGATATCTCATATGTAGCAGTCCTACTCTGTTCACCATACAACTCCTTGAGGTGAAGCAGCATAGCAGGAGCATCTATTTTTTCGTGCTAACATTGAAGCTCGTTATTCATGGATGCGAGCATGATGCATTGAGCCACAGATGCATCATCTTGCCACTTATTGAAAGTAACAATCTCTTCCTCAGAGGCTGTTTCTGAAACAGATTCAGGGATAATGGAATTTAGGACATAAGAAATCTTTTCAGCAGTGAGAACAATTCTCAGATTTCTTAGCCAGTCCTCATAATTCGGGCCGGTAAGCTTATTTGCATCAAGTATGCTTCGTAGTGAGATTAGTGATTTTGACATTTTTAAAATTCTGCATGTGAAAAGACAACATTTTAGCAAACATTCATTTTATTAACTTTGTATACCAAAATAAATTTAGGTCTTTATTTTAAATTGGTATATCCAACTATTTTCATCAAACTATATTACCCTCACTTATATAGTTCGGCAACATCTAATTAAAGATTTGTTAGTGAGAATAAGGATCCCATTTCAAATGTATATAACCTTGTGGATAGCACAACAAGCGATATACAAATAAATAAGTAGACAACTCTTGTCAATTACATCACTATATAACTCCTTTTATTTTGCCTCTTAAATCATAATGGTCAAGTGTGTGCACATCCGAACTAAAATGATTTAAGTTAAGTCCAGCCTAGCACTTCCATAAATTTTAAAAAGAAAAATGTTCGTCCTTGTGGATAGCACAACAAGACTAGATCATTCAATTTTCTTGATAAGCATCAAATGTGATTAATTAACATCTTAAATATTCAATACTCCCTTGTGGATAGCACAATAAACTCATATTAAATATTTAATACTCTATTAATTAATCATGCTAGAAGACGACGTTCGATATTCCAAATATCATTTGAACGTTTCAGACATAATATTATTTCTTTGAGGGGTTTGTTATTATTTGTCTCATCTTGTTAAGCGCGCATGCACATATATATATATATATATATATATATATATATATATATATATATATATATATAATACGCGTCATTTTATTAAACATGTGAAGCATGTTTGCATAAAATATAATATATATAATATTTAGCATGCAATATAGAATACTATATTCTACCCGGATTGAGTATGAACTTTTATTCTAAATTGGTTCACTCGGGCCACCAAGTGAACCAAAAGGTCAAACCTAGGAGTGCAAGAATTTAAATTTAAATATAACTATTACATGTAAACCCTGGCTCCATACAAATGGGTCTTCACGCGTTCCTTGCTCCTTGGTCTCCAGTTTCTTCAAGATAATTCTAACTATCTCTATTACATAAATTATTTTTAATTAAATAGAAACCTTGATCAGCAGTCAAGGGGAAGTACATAAGAGGGAGATAGAATTTTACACCGAGAATAAAACTAGAGAAGACGAGGTACGCAGACCCCATTTTATAAAATCCATACATTTAAGCATTCATCCAAAATAAAAAATAATCACATTGGTCTTAGTCCATAATCAACCCCATTTATTATCATACACATCAACATATGCATCAATAAATATCCATTCATCTCATGAATAACAATGCTATTCCATATATGGATCGATGTTATTTAATGGACAAAAGTTTTGCTAAATTTTATTTTTGAAACAAAATAAACTCTTTTATTTTAATCAAAAATAAATCCAAATTAAACTCCTTTAATTTTAGCATTCTGAAAATCATATTTCAGATAAAATAAACTTCTTTATTTTAAAACTTTATCAATTAAATAAACAGTTTACTTAATTAATTAAAATCAATTTTCAGGGTCTGTCCAGGTGCCTGCGCAGCTGCTCCAGCAATGAACTGGGCAGCTGCGCAGCTGCGCAGGTAGCCTGAAGTAGCAGTTTTTGCAGACTGGCACAGCTGCGCCAGTAATGAACTGGGCAGCTGCGCAGCTGCGCCGTTCGTCGCAAAAACTTGCAGAAAATAATTTTTGTCCAGAAAAACGATCCAATTCTCACATCAATTCATACATGGAAATATAAAATTGATAATTAGCACAAAGTTAGGCTCTGATACCACTATTAGGTTTGTACGTAACGCAATCATGCAATCAAATCACATAAATAGGGCAGAAGCGCAAAAACTAGATTTTCAAAAATTTATACAAACCCATAACCATGATCATACTTTGTGCTAGTTATCAATAACAGAAAAGAGAGAACATGGAATTATACCTTTGAAGATCCAAGCTTCCTCAGGTACAAGTTCTACTCCTTTGATTCCTCTGTAGTGGCTCCTTCCCTTGATCAATGTCAGCCACCCAATTGTTTGGCCTCTAACGGTGATCCACCAAGGAAGATGAAGAACTCAAGAAGATGGGTTATTGGCTTAACCCTTGTTTCTATCTCTATAAAATATGTGTACTCCCAACTCTTGGAAAAATTCACGTACCTTATTTCTGATTTAAGACTCTCTTATATAGATATTAGGTTAACCCTCCTAATCCAATTAGAATAGGGTTTTATTTAATTAATTAAATACTTTTAATTAATTTATATCCTAATCTTTATTAGGATTGAGAGAGAGTACTGATATTATATTAATTCCTAAACTCCTTTAGAATTAAAATAATAATAATAATATTAATATTAATAAGACTCCTCTTATTAATTTATATTTAATATTTCTAAAATATTAAATAATAAACATTAAGCTATTTAATGTATTCTATCACCATAGATTAAATTAATTATACTTAATGCATTATTACTATCATGCCATTTTCTTCTTAAATAATTCTTCTTCCTTTTATGGTGTGACCCTTTAGGTTCTCCATATTAAACCGGTTGTGAATAAATCAATTAGAACAATTCTAATCTTATTTAAATAAACAAATTAAACTAATAATCTATTTAAATAAATAACATTTATTGTACAATAGGGATAAGCCTCCCTAGCGATCAACGACTTTCAAGATAATATAGATTTCAACATTAATCATAAAAGAACCTGTGAGTTAATAGTTACCGTACAATTTAATCCTTCCACCATACAATGTCCCAATTAAATATAAGACATGGATTTACTGTCAAGTCTTAATTTATTTAATCATATGTATTTCGATTAGAAAATGCACAACTCCAAATAATGCAAATTAGAAACCTCTTTCTAATTTCATTCTACCTTGGCCAAGGATTCCTGGGTTGTCATTTAACGAATCACATAGGACATATCTCCTCTTTTACTAGAGGTGGTAGATTCTTTATTGATCATTCATTATCTCCATATGTAACTCATTATACCCAAGCATACCTTATATATGCCTTAAAAGGCCTTAAGGAATTAGTCAAAGTATAATTTGTTACATACAAGATACTATGATGATCTCAAGTCCAAGGATCACTTGTACTACTATCACATTAGGAATTCCTATTGACAGGTGAGTAAAACTCCATTAGGTATTCCATAGCGAGTCACGTTCAGTGAACTTATTCTCCAATAAGCACCTACATACTTGCTTTAGTGTCTCCACACAAATGACCATGAGATCAGTCATCCTCATCCAATGAGCAAGCAACATATGTACCAATCTATCCAGATTTACTAATCCTCATTTTAGTAATCCCACAATTGGGAACTATTTTAGTTTTTAAGCTTTCTAAGAATTTAGATCTCATTATCATGATCTCATCATGATTCTAAAAGCATTGCTTAAAACTATGGGTTATTTACATATTATAAAAACAGCACCATGTAGATAATTATATGTCTTAAATGAATATTTTATTAATAAATAAATAAGATTGTTTACAAAGTATGTGCTTTATCATCATACATGATTGGCTTTATGCACACTACTATCAAAGTCTTCATTTAGGAGACCTTCCTATTGTTTTTATGAGTCCTATGACTTCGTTCTAGTTTTATTTGCATCAAAAGGAGCAATCCTATCACTATTGCCTTCAAAATGATCCGTATATCTCACAAAAGTCTTCATTTAAGAAGAACTTCTTACTATTTCATTAGTTCTCTCAAATTATAAAAATATAGGTGATTATGAGTCATATTTGTGACACCCCCAAATTCCAGGACCGCCACTTGGTCTCTCGAATTCGGTTCATCACGTGCTCATGGTAATACATTACGATAATAATAACTAAATATCACACGATCACAGCGAAAAATCTATTCTAGAATAATTTATAATGATTTATTATAATTATTCTCCCAAGTCTCGCAACCTACAGTACTTAATAGATTACATAATAATATCAATTAACGACTTATTACATAACCTAACTTAAGCTTAAACATAATCAAAACCAGTCTTACTACATCATCTTAATACAACATTAAAATATTTAAAACATATAAGAGACAAGCTAATTGGTAGCCTTGCCCTTGCCCTTATCAACGCCCGAAGGTTCGCCATGCTCTGCCTTAACTGAAATGTTTTAGGGAAAGCAAGAATGAGCACAAATTGCCCAGCAAGTAATATATAATAAGGGTGAGTAATAAGATTCCCAATTCTCGAAAAGGTATAACAAGGTTTGATAGTTCAAGGATAACAAGAATATCAACAGTTCTCAATAACAGTCGCTAAGGACAGAATAATATCAATATGATTCAATAATACGTCAATTCAAGATTTTAAATAATTGAATACTGAGCAGTCACTAAGGACTATTAACTTCTACTAGAATTGACAGTAATAAACTGAAAATCCAATAAAAACAGGTACAACAGGTGATCAGCCTAAAGTACCATCGTTATGCATAACAATCAATCATACTCAAGTGTGCACGTCGGTTCTCCGACGATTATATATTGTCAAAGAAGGTTGTTCTTCTCAGTCAAATACAAGATCCCGCACCAATCAATTAGTTTGGGTCATTTTTCAATAACATAAGTGTAGCCGAATCAAATGGCATAGACACTTTCACAATATTCAAGAACAATACTAAGTTCAACATGACTAATAGCTTTAATGAAATAAGAGTTCAAGTATGCTAATTCAATTCAAACAATTAAGTAGGAAACTAGTTCGCAATATACAAAGATAGAATACTTGTATCCAAAGAGATAAGTTTTAGATACTCGCTTACGATATCCGTTGAATAAAGTAATGCAAGGGTTTAGGATACTTGCCTTATGCGTAGTTTACTCACGTAAAGCTAGTCAGCACTTTCGAATTCCTATCGTAATGATAGTCATTAGTCATATAATTTAACTTCACATTTTATCTTCGAATATACGATCAACACATAAGCTAAGTTTTAACCTAGCTACACAGTTATATAGAATATAATTTCTACCCTTAACTTCCTCTTTTCTCAAGTTGATCATATTCATACATCGTTACTATCATGTGAGACTACCACAATTAGCAAACATATTCGCATATTATTAATATCACATAAGACTACAACCAATACTAAATATATTTCATTTTAGCAAGTTATGTCATTCTCATAAGTTAACCGTCAAAATCGGGTTCAAGTACATCATATAATATCACGTACCGTGTATACATGTTTAAAGAATACTTTTATGTGTATACAACCATTCCTTGTTCCAATCATACATGCAATAGATTCTAAGTTAACACTTTCAATAATTTAAAGCCATTCAAGGTCATGAAACCACAAAGTCTAACATGCTTGCTTCTTAAACATATAAGGTAGTCATATAACTCACATTAGACATGCTTGTGAGTATTCATATCGCATATGTGCAATTAGCATCGTTTTGGTTTGAAATATGCTTCGTTTATGCTTTACTTGAGTTGCGACACCTAAGCATGGCACATATACATTTATGATACATGAGTGAGTCTAAGAGTATCATCAAACATGTTCACAAATATCAGATTCTAACTCTCAAAGTAGCATGTTAACATTTACGTTCAAAGTTCGTATTTTCATTAGTAAAGCTCACTAATAAGGCCTAACATGCTCATGCTATCTAGATTCATACGTTAACATGTTTGACACGCATTTTAAGGTCGTATAACATGCTCAAAAATCAGAACCTAGAATCCTAATATAACATGTTAGAGTCCATGTTCAACGCTTGTGTTTTCGTTGGAGAGGTTCACTATTGAGGTTCACATGCTCAAGTTACATTATGGATCTTAGATACGCAAGTCGACATTCATATCATGTGTTCCTAGGTCATACAAACATGACTCAAAGTCAGACATCAATATAGGGCCAACATATCAAAGTTTCTCTTTTCATATCTTTAAGTTTTCTTTGAAATATTCAACTAAAACAACTAGCATGGATTGCTATAACCTAATAACCTTATTCCATATGTTAATGTGAGTTATATTCACATCCTAACAATACATCATGCTCAACACATCAGAAGATATAAAAGAAATCATCAACAAATTCTGCAGTGGCGCGCGGCCGCGCCCAAATTGTACTAGGGAGACGCGCGGCCGCGCGGCTCCCGTTCCAGACCAGAAGATGTTCTGTTATTGCAGAGCTTCAGAATTTCTCATAATGTGCTTAGCTAGCATGCTTGCCTACCATCACTTTACATTCCTGACACATAGATATACTTAACAACTTATGCTAGCACCTTATCACACACTAATTTCAACAATATCATTCTCTATGAATTGAAATTTAAATGGGTTTAGAGGTTATACCTCTTGAGCTCAAACTTGCACAAGACTTGTTCTCAAATTCAGATTATAAACTCACAATACTCTCTCTATATCAACTTAGCACAAATTTTAGCAACATAGAAAATGAAGAGAGGCTTGGTATTTATAGGAGAATTCAATATCCATACAAAGCAATTGCCCCAAGGTTTGAAACAATGGGGGAAATGAAGAACTAGAGGATTGAGAGGAGTTGATGGAATAGTGTCCACCCAACACCTCAACCCACAGCCCTTGTCATTATCACCCTCAATGCTAGCTAGGAAGAGAAATAATGAAGGAGTAGAGTAGCTTAGATCATTGGCTATTCACGTGGGAGAAGAGATGGGGAAATTTGGACACTCAATATGGGACAATACTTATATCTCAGCATTCCAAGAATAGCATTTCATGTACATATGGTTGATACTTGAGTTAAATAAGCATGTATATATTTCTTAGGTTTAAATTCATTTAGGGCACACATAGACTTAAATATCCTAACAACATTACATGGTAGCACATGGGGATATATATATCTATTCACATCATATAATCCATGTATTATTAAATTATCTACCACATACTCATGATGTCTCACTTTAATGTATATTTACATTGTCACATAGGCATTTCATGTAACTCTCATAATTTAATAACTTTACTATATAGTTTATGTACATAATATAATCACATTGCACTATAGTTTATATATACATGCATGGTCGCACTTAAGTGTCTCACTACACTATATAATATAGTTGTATTCTATATACTTTATACATTCAAGTATTGCACATTTGCACATATCAATTAATATAATCTTATTATATTAATAACTTACTTATTTGTTTTATTATTCATAGTGTCAAATAAATAATTTATTTATCTCATTGATTAATTAACAATAATATTAATTAATCCATTCCTCATTGATTATTAATTTAAATGATTAAATATCATAAATTGCTTATTATTATTATATTTCTTGCAATAATAATAATCACGTATTATTAATCAATCACAGTTAATATTCCATAACCATCAACTAATATTTTACAATAGCAATTAACAATTAATATAGATTAATTGTTTACTTAATAATTCATTCGTTAATTAATATAATCATTAATAATTCTCAACAATTAATTAATATTCTACAATAACAATTAATATAGATTAAATGTTCGCTTAAATTAATATAATCATTCTTATATTACGTCACTGTGCCACACAAGGCATTTCATCGAGTTTATCGTAAACTCCATCAATTTCTCAATTATTATAATTATTCAATTTAATATAATTGAATTAATCATTCTCATAACACAAAATCATTATATTCAAATAAATTCTCATTCCCATTAATATATTTATTTAATAATATATGAAAATTCTCGAGTATTACAATATTACTTCGTTCTAGTTGAAATTAGAATCAAAAGGAGCAATCCCATCACTATCGCGTTCAAAACGATGCGTAGATCTCACACAAGTCTTCATTTAGGGAGACCTTCTTATTGTTTCATTGGTTGTTTCAAATTTATAAAGAAAGAGGTGATTAAGAGTTGAATTATTTCGTTCTACTCTTATTAGCGTCAAAAGGATAAACCAATGACTATCGCGTTCAAAATCATGCGTACATCTCACACAAGTCTTCATTTAAGGAGACCTTGTTATTGTTTCATTGCTTCTCTAAAATTGTCAAAGAAAGAGGTGATTAGGATTTCTATTACTTCGTTCTAATATCATTAGCATCAAAAGGAGCAATTCCACGACTATCGCGTTAAAAACGATGCGTACATCTCAAACAAGTCTTGATTTAGGAAGACCTTCTTATTGTTTCATTGCTTTTCTCAAATTGTGAAATAAAGAGGTGATTATGAGTTCTATGACTTCGTTCTAGTTTGATTTGCATCAAAAACAACAATCATATCACTAGTGCCTTCAAAATGATCTGTACATCTCACACAAGTCTTCATTTAGGAAGAACTTTTTATTATTTCATTAGTTCTCTCATATTGTAAAAATATAGGTGATTATGAGTCATATTACTTCGTTCTAGTTGAAATTAGAATCAAAAGTAGCAATCCCATCACTATCGCGTCCAAAACGATGCGTAAATCTCACACAAGTCTTCATTTAGGGAGACCTTCTTATTGATTCATTGGTTGTTTTAAATTTACAAAAAAAGAGGTGATTAAGAGTTGTATTACTTCGTTCTACTATTATTTGCGTCAAAAGGATAAACTCATGACTATCGCGTTCAAAATCATGCGTACATCTCACACAAGTCTTCATTTAGGGAGACATTCTTATTATTTCATTGGTGCTCTAAAATTGTCAAAGAGAGAGGTGATTAAGAGTCCTATAACTTCGTTCTAGTTTTATTAGCATCAAAAGGAGCAATCCCATGATTATCGCGTTCAAAACGATGCGTACATCTCACACAAGTTTTCATTTAAGGAGACGTATTGTTTTATAAATTCTCTAAAACTATCAAAGAAAGAGGTGATTATGAGTCCTATTACTTCGTTCTAATTTGATTAGCATCAAAAGGAGCAATCCCATGACTATCGCGTTAAAAACGATGTGTACATCTCACATAAGTCTTGATTTAGGGGAGACCTTCTTATTGTTTCATTGGTTCTCTCAAATTATAAAAGAAAAGGTGATTATGAGTCCTATGAGTTCTTTCTATTTAGATTAGCTTTAAAAGGAGCAATCTTATCACTAGTGTCTTCAAAACGATCCGTACATTTCACACAAATATTCGTTTAGGGAGACCTTCTTATTGTTTCGTTAGTTCTCTCAAATTGTCAAAGTATAGGTGATTATGAGTCCTATTACTTCGTTCTAGTTGAAATTAGCATTAAAATGAGCAATCCAATCACTATCGCATCCAAGACGATGTGTAGATCTCACACAAGTCTTCATTTAGGGAGACCCTTCATATTGTTTCATTGGTTGTTTCAAATTTACAAAGAAAGAGGTGATTAAGAGTTGTATTACTTCGTTCTAAATTGATTAGGGTAAAAAGGAGAAACCAATTACTATCGCGTTAAAAATCATGCGTACATCCCACACAAGTCTTCATTTAGGAAGACCTTATTGTTTCATTTGTGTTCTATAATTGTCAAAGAAAGAGGTGTTTATGAGTCCTATAACTTCGTTCTAGTTTGATTAGCATCAAAGGAGCAATTCCATAACTATCGCGTTCAAAACGATGTGTACATCTCACACAAGTCTTCATTTGAGGATACCTTATTGTTTCATTGGATCTCTAAAATTATTAAAGAAAAAGGTGATTAGGAGTGCTATTACTTCGTTCTAATATGATTAGCATCAAAAGGAGCAATCCCATGACTATCGCGTTAAAAACGATGCGTAGTACATCTCACACAAGTCTTGATTTAGAAAGACCTTCTTATTGTTTCATTGGTTTTCTCAAATTGTCAATGAAAGAGGTATTAATGAGTCCTATGACTTAGTTATAGTTTGATTTGCATCAAAAGGAGCAATCCTATCACTATTGCCTTCAAAACGATCCGTACATCTCACAAAAGTCTTCATTTAGCAAGAAATTCTTATTGTTTCATTAGTTCTCTCAAATTATAAAAATTTAGTTGATTATGAGTCATATTATTTCGTTCTAGTTGAAATTAGAATCAAAAGGAGCAATCCCATCACTATTACGTCCAAAACGATGCGTAGAACTCACACAAGTCTTCATTTAGGGGACCTTCTTAATGTTTCATTGGTTCTCTCAAATTTTCAAAGAAAGAGATGATTATGAGTCCTATGACTTATTTCTATTAGATTAGCATCAAAAGGGCAATCCTATCACTAGTGTCTTCAAAAAGATCCGTACATCTCACACAAGTCTTCATTGAGGGAGACCTTCTTATTGTTTCATTAGTTCTCTCAAATTGTCAAAATATAGATGATTATGAGTCCTATTACTTCGTTCTAGTTGAAATTTGCATTAAAATGAGCAATCCAATCACTATCGCGTCCAAGACGATGTGTAGATCTCACACAAGTCTTCATTTAGGGAGACTCTTCATATTGTTTCATTGGTTGTTTCAAATTTACAAAGAAAGAGGTGATTAAGAGTTGTATTACTTCGTTCTAAATTGATTAGCGTAAAAAGGAGAAACCAATTACTATCGCGTTAAAAATCATGCGTACATCCCACACAAGTCTTCATTTAGGAAGACCTTATTGTTTTATTTGTGTTCTATAATTGTCAAAGAAAGAGGTGTTTACGAGTCCTATAACTTCGTTCTAGTTTGATTAGCATCAAAGGAGCAATTCCATGACTATTGAGTTCAAAACGATGTGTACATCTCACACAAGTCTTCATTTGAGGAGACCTTATTGTTTCATTGGATCTCTAAAATTGTTAAAGAAAAAGGTGATTAGGAGTCCTATTACTTCGTTCTAATATGATTAGCATCAAAAAGAGCAATCCTATGACTATCGCATTAGAAACGATGCGTAGTACATCTCACACAAGTCTTGATTTAGAAAGACCTTATTGTTTCATTGGTTTTCTCAAATTGTCAATAAAAGAGGTATTTATGAGTCCTATGACTTCGTTCTAGTTTGATTTGCATCAAAAGGAGCAATCCTATCACTATTGTCTTCAAAACGATCCGTACATCTCACAAAAGTCTTGATTTAGCAAGAACTTCTAATTGTTTCATTAGTTCTCTCAAATTATAAAAATATAGTTGATTATGAGTCATATTATTTCGTTCTAGTTGAAATTAGAATCAAAAGGAGCAATCCCATCACTATCGCGTCCAAAACGATGCGTAGATCTCACACAAGTCTTCATTTAGGGGACCTTCTTATTGTTTCATTGGTTCTCTCAAATTTTCAAAAAAAAACATGATTATGAGTCCTAAGACTTCTTTCTATTAGATTAGCATCAAAAGGGCAATCCTATCACTTGTGTCTTCAAAACGATCCGTACATCTCACACAAGTCTTCATTGAGGGAGACCTTCTTATTGTTTCATTAGTTCTCTCAAATTGTCAAAATATAGATGATTATGAGTCCTATTACTTCGTTCTACATGAAATTTGCATTAAAATGAGCAATCCAATCACTATCGCGTCCAAGACGATACGTAGATCTCACACAAGTCTTCATTTAGGGTGACCTTCATATTGTTTCATAGGTTGTTTCAAATTTACAAAGAAAGAGGTGATTAAGAGTTGTATTACTTCATTCTACTTTGATTAGCATTAAAAGGAGAAACCCATGACTACCACGTTCAAAACCATGCGTACATCTACACAAGTCTTTATTTAGGGAGACTTATTGTTTCATTGGTGTTCTAGTTTGATTTGCATCAAAAGGAGCAATCCTATCACTAATGCCTTCAAAATGATCCGTACATCTCACACAAGTCTTAATTTAGGAAGACCTTCTTATTGTTTTATTAGTTCTCTCAAATTGTAAAAATATAGGTGATTATGAGTCCTATTACTTCGTTCTAGTTGAAATTAGCATCAAAAGAAGCAATCCCATCACTATCGCGTCCAAAACGATGTGTAGATCTCACAAAAGTCTTCATTTAGAGAGACCTTTATATTGTTTGATTGGTTGTTTCAAATTTACAAAGAAAGAGGTGATTAAGAGTTATATTACTTCGGTCTACTTTGATTAGTGTCAAAAGAAGAAACCCATGACTATCGCGTTCATAACCATGCGTACATCTCACACAAGTCTTCATTTATGGAGACCTTATTATTTCATTGGTGCTCTAAAATTGTCAAAGAAAGATGTGATTAGGAGTCCTTTAACTTCTTTCTAGTTTGATTAGCATCAAAAGGAGCAATTCCATGACTGTCGCATTCAAAACGATGCGTACATCTCAAACAAGTCTTTATTTAAAGAGACTTTCTTATTGTTTCATTGGTTCTCTAAAATTATAAAAGAAAAAGATGATTATGAGTCCTATTACTAATGCCTTCAAAATGATCCGTACATCTCACACAAGTCTTCATTTAGGCAGACTTTCTTAATTTTTTTTTGCTAAGTTTGTTTGTAGATAGAAAGAAAGATAATACAATCGCAAAGGAGCATACCCCAGAAGCTTTAGAATGATCAATATGGGACAACCCCCATGAGGATAAACTAAAGACAAACAACTAGAACATATCGAGAGAACAAGGCACTAAGCCTAAGCCCAAAAACAAGACCAATCAGCCCAAAAATTGCAAACGGTTAAGGCATTGATGAAGCCCAAAAGCAACTTCCAGCCCAAAAGCAGCCCCACTGCCAACAACCCAGACAGCTCAACAGCACAGAAGCGGCAACAAATGCCAACAACATCCCATATGGGAACAAATGCCAGCAACCCTTATGGAGCCAACCCAGCCCAACACCGAACAGCAACCGACAAAGACCCAGAAAGCTAACGGCAGACCTTCTTATTATTTCATTAGTTCTCACAATATGTCAAAATATAGGTGATTATGAGTCCTATTACTTCGTTCTAGTTGAAATTAGAATCAAAAGGAGCAATCCAATCACTATCGCGTCCAAAACGATGCGTAGATCTCACACAATTCTTCATTTAGGGAAACCTTCATATTGTTTCATTGGTAGTTTCAAATTTACAAAGAAATAGGTGTTTAAGAGTTGTATTACTTTGTTCTATTTTTATTAGCGTTAAAAGGAGAAACCCATGACTATCGCGTTCAAAATCATGTGTACTTCTCACACAAGTTTTCATTTAGGAGACCTTCCTATTGTTTTTATGAGTCCTATGACTTCGTTCTAGTTTTATTTGCATCAAAAGGAGCAATCCTATCCCTATTGCCTTCAAAATGATCCGTATATCTCACAAAAGTCTTCATTTAAGAAGAACTTCTTACTATTTCATTAGTTCTCTCAAATTATAAAAATATAGGTGATTATGAATATATTACTTCGTTCTAGTTGAAATTAGAATCAAAAGGAGCAATCCCATCACTATCGCGTTCAAAACGATGCATAGATCTCACACAAGTCTTCATTTAGGGAGACCTTCTTATTGTTTCATTGGTTGTTTCAAATTTATAAAGAAAGAGGTGATTAAGAGTTGTATTATTTCGTTCTACTCTTATTAGCGTCAAAAGGATAAACCAATGACTATCGCGTTCAAAACCATGCGTACATCTCACACAAGTCTTCATTTAAGGAGACCTTGTTATTGTTTCATTGCTTCTCTAAAATTGTCAAAGAAAGAGGTGATTAGGATTTCTATTACTTCGTTCTAATATGATTAGCATCAAAAGGAGCAATCCCATGACTATCGCATTACAAACGATGTGTACATCTCAAACAAGTCTTGATTTAGGAAGACCTTCTTATTGTTTCATTGGTTTTCTCAAATTATGAAATAAAGAGGTGATTATGAGTTCTATGACTTCGTTCTAGTTTGATTTGCATCAAAAACAACAATCATATCACTAGTGCCTTCAAAATGATCCGTACATCTCACACAAGTCTTCATTTAGAAAGAACTTTTTATTGTTTCATTAGTTCTCTCATATTGTAAAAATATAGGTGATTATGAGTCATATTATTTCGTTCTAGTTGAAATTAGAATCAAAAGTAGCAATCCCATCACTATCGTGTCCAAAATGATGCGTAGATCTCACGCAAGTTTTCATTTAAGGAGACCTTCTTATTGTTTCATTGGTTGTTTTAAATTTACAAAAAAAGAGGTGATTAAGAGTTGTATTACTTCATTCTACTCTTATTAGCGTCAAAAGGATAAACTCATGACTATCGCGTTTAAAACCATGCGTACATCTCACACTCATTTAGGGAGACCTTTTTATTATTTCAATGGTGCTCTAAAATTGTCAAAGAAAGAGGTGATTAAGAGTCCTATAACTTCGTTCTAGTTTTATTAGCATCAAAAGGAGCAATCCCATGACTATCGCGTTCAAAACGATGCGTACATCTCACACAAGTCTTTATTTAAGGAGACGTATTGTTTCATAAATTCTCTAAAACTATCAAAGAAAGAGGTGATTATGAGTCCTATTACTTCGTTCTAATTTGATTAGCATCAAAACGAGCAATCCCAGACTATCGCATTAAAAACGATGTGTACATCTCACATAAGTCTTGATTTAGGGGAGACCTTCTTATTGTTTCATTGGTTCTCTCAAATTATAAAAGAAAAGGTGATTATGAGTCCTATGAGTTCTTTCTATTTAGATTAGCTTTAAAAGGAGCAGTCTTATCACTAATATCTTCAAAACGATCCGTACATTTCACACAAATATTCATTTAGGGAGACCTTCTTATTATTTCATTAGTTATCTCAAATTGTCAAAATATAGGTGATTATGAGTCCTATTACTTCGTTCTAGTTGAAATTAGCATTAAAATGAGCAATCCAATCACTATCGCGTCCAAGAAGATGTGTAGATCTCACGCAAGTCTTCATTTAGGGAGACCCTTCATATTGTTTCATTGGTTGTTTCAAATTTACAAAGAAAGAGGTGATTAAGAGTTGTATTACTTCGTTCTAAATTGATTAGGGTAAAGAGGAGAAACCAATTACTATCGCGTTAAAAATCATGCGTACATCCCAAACAAGTCTTCATTTAGGAAGACCTTATTGTTTCATTTGTGTTCTATAATTGTCAAATAAAGAGATGTTTACGAGTCCTATAACTTCGTTCTAGTTTGATTAGCATCAAAGGAGCAATTCCATGACTATCGCGTTCAAAACGATGTGTACATCTCACACAAGTCTTCATTTGAGGAGACCTTATTGTTTCATTGGATCTGTAAAATTATTGAAGAAAAAGGTGATTAGGAGTGCTATTACTTCGTTCTAGTATGATTAGCATCAAAAGGAGCAATCCCATGACTATCGCGTTAAAAATGATGCGTAGTACATCTCACACAAGTCTTGATTTAGAAAGACCTTCTTATTGTTTCATTGGTTTTCTCAAATTGTCAATGAAAGAGGTATTAATGAGTCCTATGACTTAGTTATAGTTTGATTTGCATCAAAAGGAGCAATCCTATCACTATTGCCTTCAAAACGATCCGTACATCTCACAAAAATCTTCGTTTAGCAAGAACTTCTTATTGTTTCATTAGTTCTCTCAAATTATAAAAATATAGTTGATTATGAGTCATATTATTTCGTTCTAGTTGAAATTAGAATCAAAAGGAGCGATCCCATCACTATTGCGTCCAAAACGATGCGTAGATCTCACACAAGTCTTCATTTGGGGACCTTCTTAATGTTTCATTGGTTCTCTCAAATTTTCAAAGAAAGAGATGATTATGAGTCCTATGACTTATTTCTAATAGATTAGCATCAAAAGGGCAATCCTATCACTAGTGTCTTCAAAACGATCCGTACATCTCACACAAGTCTTCATTGAGGGAGACCTTCTTATTGTTTCATTAGTTCTCTCAAATTGTCAAAATATAGATGATTATGAGTCCTATTACTTCGTTCTAGTTGAAATTTGCATTAAAATGAGCAATCCAATCACTATCGCGTCCAAGACGATGTGTAGATCTCACACAAGTCTTCATTTAGGGAGACCCTTCATATTGTTTCATTGGTTGTTTCAAATTTACAAATAAAGAGGTGATTAAGAGTTGTATTACTTCGTTCTAAATTGATTAGCGTAAAAAGGAGAAACCAATTACTATCGCGTTAAAAATCATGCGTACATCCCACACAAGTCTTCATTTAGGAAGACCTTATTGTTTTATTTGTGTTCTATAATTGTCAAAGAAATAGATGTTTACGAGTCCTATAACTTCGTTCTAGTTTGATTAGCATCAAAGGAGCAATTTCATGACTATCGCGTTCAAAACGATGTGTACATTTCACACAAGTCTTCATTTGAGGAGACCTTATTGTTTCATTGGATCTCTAAAATTATTAAAGAAAAAGGTGATTAGGAGTGCTATTACTTCGTTCTAATATGATTAGCATCAAAAGGAGCAATCCCATGACTATCGCGTTAAAAACGATGCGTAGTACATCTCACACAAGTCTTGATTTAGAATGACCTTCTTATTGTTTCATTGGTTTTCTCAAATTGTCAATGAAAGAGGTATTAATGAGTCCTATGACTTCGTTATAGTTTGATTTGCATCAAAAGGAGCAATCCTATCACTATTGCCTTCAAAACGATCCGTACATCTCACAAAAGTCTTCATTTAGGAAGAACTTCTTATTGTTTCATTAGTTCTCTCAAATTATAAAAATATAGTTGATTATGAGTCATATTATTTCGTTCTAGTTGAAATTAGAATCAAAAGGAGCAATCCCATCACTATCGCGTCCAAAACGATGCGTAGATCTCACACAAGTCTTCATTTAGGGGACCTTCTTATTGTTTCATTGGTTCTCTCAAATTTTCAAAGAAAGAGATGATTATGAGTCCTAAGACTTCTTTCTATTAGATTAGCATCAAAAGGGCAATCCTATCACTAGTGCCTTCAAAACGATCCGTACATCTCACACAAGTCTTCATTGAGGGAGACCTTCTTATTGTTTCATTAGTTCTCTCAAATTGTCAAAATATAGATGATTATGAGTCCTATTACTTCGTTCTAGTTGAAATTTGCATTAAAATGAGCAATCCAATCACTATCGCGTCCAAGACGATACGTAGATCTCACACAAGTCTTCATTTAGGGTGACCTTCATATTGTTTCATAGGTTGTTTCAAATTTACAAAGAAAGAGGTGATTAAGAGTTGTATTACTTCATTCTACTTTGATTAGCATTAAAAGGAGAAACCCATGACTACCACGTTCAAAACTATGCGTACATCTACACAAGTCTTCATTTAGGGAGACTTATTGTTTCATTGGTGTTCTAGTTTGATTTGCATCAAAAGGAGCAATCCTATCACTAATGCCTTCAAAATGATCCGTACATCTCACACAAGTCTTCATTTAGGAAGACCTTCTTATTGTTTTATTAGTTCTCTCAAATTGTAAAAATATAGGTGATTATGAGTCCTATTACTTCGTTCTAGTTGAAATTTGCATCAAAAGGAGCAATCCCATCACTATCGCGTCCAAAATGATGTGTAGATCTCACAAAAGTCTTCATTTAGAGAGACCTTTATATTGTTTGATTGGTTGTTTCAAATTTACAAAGAAAGAGGTGATTAAGAGTTATATTACTTCGGTTTACTTTGATTAGTGTCAAAAGAAGAAACCCATGACTATCGCGTTCATAACCATGCGTACATCTCACACAAGTCTTCATTTATGGAGACCTTATTATTTCATTGGTGCTCTAAAATTGTCAAAGAAAGATGTGATTAGGAGTCCTTTAACTTCTTTCTAGTTTGATTAGCATCAAAAGGAGCAATTCCATGACTGTCGCATTCAAAACGATGCATACATCTCAAACAAGTCTTTATTTAAAGAGACTTTCTTATTGTTTCATTGGTTCTCTAAAATTATAAAAGAAAAAGATGATTATGAGTCCTATTACTAATGCCTTCAAAATGATCCGTACATCTCACACAAGTCTTCATTTAGGCAGACTTTCTTAATTTTTTTTTTGCTAAGTTTGTTTGTAGATAGAAAGAAAGAAAGATAATACAATCGCAAAGGGGCATACCCCAGAAGCTTTAGAATGATCATCATGGGACAACCCCCATGAGGATAAACTAAAGACAAACAACTAGAACAAATCGAGAGAACAAGGCACTAAGCCTAAGCCCAAAAACAAGACCAATCAGCCCAAAAACTACAAACGGTTAAGGCATTGATGAAGCCCAAAAGCAACTTCCAGCCCAAAAGCAGCCCCACTGCCAACAACCCAGGTAGCTCAACAGCACAGAAGCGGCAACAAATGCCAACAACATCCCATATGGGAACAAATGCCAGCAACCCTTATGGAGCCAACCCAGCCCAACACCGAACAGCAACCGACAAAGACCCAGAAAGCTACGGCAGACCTTCTTATTGTTTCATTAGTTCGCACAATATGTCAAAATATAGGTGATTATGAGTCCTATTACTTCGATCTAGTTGAAATTAGAATCAAAAGGAGCAATCCAATCACTATCGCGTCCAAAACGATGCGTAGATCTCACACAATTCTTCATTTAGGGAAACCTTCATATTGTTTCATTGGTAGTTTCAAATTTACAGAGAAATAGGTGTTTAAGAGTTGTATTACTTTGTTCTATTTTTATTAGCGTTAAAAGGAGAAACCCATTACTATCGCGTTCAAAACTATGTGTACTTCTCACACAAGTCTTCATTTAGGAGACCTTCCTATTGTTTTTATGAGTCCTATGACTTCGTTCTAGTTTTATTTGCATCAAAAGGAGCAATCCTATCCCTATTGCCTTCAAAATGATCCGTATATCTCACAAAAGTCTTCATTTAAGAAGAACTTCTTACTGTTTCATTAGTTCTCTCAAATTATAAAAATATAGGTGATTATGAGTCATATTACTTCGTTCTAGTTGAAATTAGAATCAAAAGGAGCAATCCCATCACTATCGCGTTCAAAATGATGCATAGATCTCACACAAGTCTTCATTTAGGGAGACCTTCTTATTGTTTCATTGGTTGTTTCAAATTTATAAAGAAAGAGGTGATTAAGAGTTTTATTATTTCGTTCTACTCATATTAGCGTCAAAAGGATAAACCAATGACTATCGCGTTCAAAACCATGCGTACATCTCACACAAGTCTTCATTTAAGGAAACGTTGTTATTGTTTCATTGCTTCTCTAAAATTGTCAAAGAAAGAGGTGATTAGGATTTCTATTACTTCGTTTTAATATGATTAGCATCAAAAGGAGCAATCCCATGACTATCGCTTTAAAAACAATGCGTACATCTCAAACAAGTCTTGATTTAGGAAGACCTTCTTATTGTTTCATTGCTTTTCTCAAATTGTGAAATAAAGAGGTAATTATGAGTTCTATGACTTCGTTCTAGTTTGATTTGCATGAAAAACAACAATCGTATCACTAGTGCCTTCAAAATGAGATCTGTACATCTCACACAAGTCTTCATTTAGGAATAACTTTTTATTGTTTCATTAGTTCTCTCATATTGTAAAAATATAGGTGATTATGAGTCATATTACTTCGTTCTAGTTGAAATTAGAATCAAAAGTAGCAATCCCATCACTATCGCGTCCAAAACGATGCGTAAATCTCACACAAGTCTTCATTTAGGGAGACCTTCTTATTGTTTCATTGGTTGTTTTAAATTTACAAAAAAAGAGGTGATTAAGAGTTGTATTACTTCGTTCTACTCTTATTAGCGTCAAAAGGATAAACTCATGACTATCGCGTTCAAAACCATGCGTACATCTCACACAAGTCTTCATTTAGGGAGACCTTATTTTTATTTCATTGGTGCTCTAAAATTGTCAAAGAAAGAGGTGATTAAGAGTCCTATAACTTCGTTCTAGTTTTATTAGCATCAAAAGAAGCAATCCCATGACTATCGCGTTCAAAACGATGCGTACATCTCACACAAGTCTTCATTTAAGGAGACGTATTGTTTCATAAATTCTCTAAAACTATCAAAGAAAGAGGTGATTATGAGTCCTATTACTTCGTTCTATTTTGATTAGCATCAAAAGGAGCAATCCCATGAGTCCTATGACTTCGTTCTAGTTTGATTTGCATCAAAAGGAGTAATCCTATCACTATTGCCTTCAAAACGATCCGTACATCTCATAAAAGTCTTCATTTAGCAAAAACTTCTAATTGTTTCATTAGTTCTCTCAAATTATAAAAATATAGTTGATTATGAGTCATATTATTTCGTTCTAGTTGAAATTAGAATCAAAAGGAGCAATCCGATCACTATCGCGTCCAAAACGATGCGTAGATCTCACACAAGTCTTCATTTAGGGGACCTTATTATTGTTTCATTGGTTCTCTCAAATTTTCAAAGAAAGATATGATTATGAGTCCTATGACTTCTTTCTATTAGATTAGCATCAAATGGGCAATCCTATCACTAGTGTCTTCAAAACGATCCATACATCACACACAAGTCTTCATTGAGGGAGACCTTCTTATTGTTTCAATAGTTCTCTCAAATTGTCAAAATATAGATGATTATGAGTCCTATTACTTCGTTCTAGTTGAAATTAGCATTAAAATGAGCAATCCAATCACTATCGCGTCCAAGACGATGTGTAGATCTCACACAAGTCTTCATTTAGGGAGACCCTTCATATTGTTTCATTGGTTGTTGTAAATTTACAAAGAAAGAGGTGATTACGAGTTGTATTACTTCGTTCTAAATTGATTAGCGTAAAAAGGAGAAACCAATTACTATCGCGTTAAAAATCATGCGTACATCCCACACAAGTCTTCATTTAGGAAGACCTTATAGTTTCATTTTTGTTCTATAATTGTCAAAGAAAGAGGTGTTTACGAGTCCTATAACTTCGTTCTAGTTTGATTAGCATCAAAGGAGCAATTCCATGACTATCGCGTTCAAAACGATGTGTACATCTTACACAAGTCTTCATTTGAGGAGACCTTATTGTTTCATTGGATCTCTAAAATTGTTAAAGAAAAAGGTGATTAGGAGTCCTATTACTTCGTTCTAATATGATTAGCATCAAAAGGAGCATTCCCATGACTATCGCGTTAAAAATGATGCGTAGTACATCTCACACAAGTCTTGATTTAGAAAGACCTTCTTATTGTTTCATTGGTTTTCTCAAATTGTCAATGAAAGAGGTATTTATGAGTCCTATGACTTCGTTCTAGTTTGATTTGCATCAAAAGGAGCAATCCTATCACTATTGCCTTCAAAACGATCCGTACATCTCACAAAAGTATTCATTTAGCAAGAACTTCTTATTGTTTCATTAGTTCTCTCAAATTATAAAAATATAGTTGATTATGAGTCATATTATTTCGTTCTAGTTGAAATTAGAATCAAAAGGAGCAATCCAATCACTATTGCGTCCAAAACGCTGCGTAGATCTCACACAAGTCTTCATTTAGGGGACCTTCTTATTGTTTCATTGGTTCTTTCAATTTACAAAGAAAAAGGTGACTAAGAGTTGTATTATTTCGTTCTACTCTTATTAGCGTCAAAAGGATAAATCCATTACTATCGCGTTCAAAACCATGCGTACATTTCACACAAGTCTTCATTTAAAGAGACCTTGTTATTATTGCATTGGTTCTCTAAAATTGTCAAAGAAAGAGGTGTGATTAGGAGTTCTATTACTTCGTTCTAATATGATTAGCATCAAAAGGAGCAATTCCATGACTATCGCGTTAAAAACGATGCGTACATCTCACACAAGTCTTGATTTAGAAAGACATTCTTATTGTTTCATTTGTTTTCTCAAATTGTGAAATAAAGAGGTGATTTGAGTCCTATGACTTCGTTCTAGTTTGATTTGCATCAAAAGGAACAATCATTTCACTAGTGCCTTCAAAACGATCCGCACATCTCACACAAGTCTTCATTTAGGAAGACCTTTTTATTGTTTCATTAGTTCTTTCAAATTGTAAAAATATAGGTGATTATGAGTCATATTACTTCGTTCTAGTTGAAATTAGAATCAAAAGGAGCAATCCCATCACTATCACGTCCAAAACGATGCGTAGATCTCACACAAATCTTCATTTAGGGAGACCTTCTTATTGTTTAATTGGTTGTTTCAAATCTACAAAGAAAGAGGTGATTAAGATTTGTATTACTTCGTTCTACTCTTATTAGCGTCAAAAGGATAAACCCATGACTATTGTGTTTAAAACCATGCGTACATCTCACACAAGTCTTCATTTAGGAAGACCTTCTTATTATTTCATTGGTGCTCTAAAATTGTCAAAGAAAGAGGTGATTAAGAGTCCTATAACTTCGTTCTAGTTTTATTAGCATCAAAAGGAGCAATCCCATGACTATCGCTTTCAAAACGATGCGTACATCTCACACAAGTCTTCATGTAAGGAGACTTTCTTATTGTTTCATAAGTTCTCTAAAACTATCAAAGAAAGAGGTGATTATGTGTAACAGATGAGAATTTTTATGAGGTGAGAATTTTTATGAGATTTTTTTTATGTTGTGATTCTCGGGACAGAATCCTTTTAAGGAGGGAAGACTGTAACGATTGAGAATTTTATATGTTAATTGTAAATATTTATTGAAGTAAATAAATATTTTATGGAATTTAATTGTGAAGATAAATAAATAAAGTGTGCGAGTGTTGTGGACAATGTAATTAAGTGCTATATGATTAATTAAATTGATATGTTAGCAATGGTGTAGCATAATTTTAATTTAATTAAGAATGATTTAATTAGATTTAATGTTATGTGCTAAGTGATAATAATTTGTACACAAATTATGTTTAATAAAGGAAATTCAATGGTGTGACAATCTGGTATTATATGAATGTTAGTTTATTTAATTGAATTAGAATGTTGTAATTTAATTAAATAAGTGTAATATTTAGTCTATGGATTTAAAGAATTATTAAAATACTAGAAAAGGATTTTGAAGTGTTTTACCAAACAAGGCCCTTGTACTTGTTTAATCTTATTTCTTCCAAACAATGCATTAAGCTCAATAAGTTAGTTTTTAAAAAAATAATGTAGTTTTGCCAAACGTGGCCTTACTCTTTTCAAATTCTATAACCTATGTAATTAATAATACTTATTATGGTTATAAGTATTATATTTATTATTTATAAGTTACATATATTATATATGTATATGTATAATATTATATATGTCAGTTAAAAACAAAGTTACGTTAGTTTTACAAAACAAAGAAAGAAAAGAAGAAGAGGGTTAGAGAGAATTGTCAGAGAATTCTCAGAGAAGAAGAAGAAGAAGAAGAAGGCAAAGCAAGCCCAAGTTCATCTCTCTCTTAACCCAAAACTAGTAAGGTTATAATCTTAACCCTAGAACTAATTCTTATGTGTTGTGTTTTCTTCTTTGCCAAATTAGGTCTTTACAATCATGAAATTATATGTGTTATATGATGTTATATGTTTTCATATGAAATTGTATGCCATGAAAGGGTTTTCAAAATACAATTGTTGTAAAACAAGTTTTCAAAGCATATTCTTTTATGTTTTCATGGTTTTAGAACTCTATGTGAAAGTCTCTTTGTGAAAGCTATTTATTTTGATATGTGAATGGGATATGTATATATATATATAAATATATATATATATATATATATATATATATATATGTTTACATGAGAGTTTCATAGTTGTTTAAGAATTTCAATTCACAAGTATATGATGAACACTATGAAATTCATGTTCATAGTGTTAGATTATGAAGTTATGTTGAAAATTTCTTTAAATCCTTGAGGTAAGCATGAATTATGTGTAATAGGTGATATAACATGATTATATATGAGTTATATGATGATTCTAGCAATTCAATCAATGAATTTTTGATAAACAATAAAAAGCATGTTCATAGTGATTTTTGGTGAAACTATTTCTGAAAACGGCTTTTGAAACTATAAAATTGATGTTTGATTTTGACTTATTGTTAAAATTGATCATGTATTATGTTAATATATTAAGAATATGAGTTATCACAATTGGAATCACTTGAATTGGATGAAAAACGAATTCGTAGCAGCAATTTTCGTCAAGAACGCTTAAAATTGTGTTTTCTTTGAAAATCATGAAATCTTGTTTTGGATTATGTGTTTTATGAATTATATATGTTACGAGCATGATAATAAGTTTAAAATATTGTTAGTATCAAGTTTTATGTTTATCATGTTGGGAAAAATCGAATTCGGTGTGAAGAAATAAGCCAAATTGGCTTAATTCTCCACCAGTTCGCGAGCTGGGCGCTGTGGCTGGGGGAACACCCACCCCAGCGGGTGTTTTATGCAGGGAGGACCCGCCCCAGCGGGTGGGGCTGCTGCCAAGAAAATCTGGAATTTTGTTTTTGAGTTTTTATGCCCCGTTTGTTAAGCTAACTTGTTTCTAAGACTTGGAAAGTGAAATGTATAATAAGATAACATGTTTTTGATGTGTTTAAGTTAGATTGAAGTATATTATGAATATGTTACATGTGTGTGTTTGTGTGTTGCTTTCACGAGGCACATAACACGATTCATTGAAGTATAAGCTTATTAATGTATGTCGTGAGTATAGACTCACGTACTTGACTAATTAGTAACCAATGTGGTAAATTATACTATGAGTTGGACTTGGATATGAAGTTCAATGGCTTAAATGTTGTAATTGGATACTAATAGATGGTTTGAATGTAATATAAATGTGTAGGGTGTTTGTGAAGTGCGTATAGTTGTTAAAGTGTAGCTTGCACTTAAGGCAAGTTCTCTTACCCTTATTCTCTTATGTTAAGCAAGTTTCTAAACTTGTTATTTATATTGTGCAAGTTCTTTAAGCTACTCTCGAATGCTATACAAGCCTATTCATTGTATCTTTTCATTGGGCAAGTTTCTTAACCCTTGCTCAAGAAATCACGAAAGTTCATTTACGTTCTTTAAATTGTTATGTGTGGTACAAGTTATACCATACTCATAAAGCGTAAGTATTAAAGCGTTATTTTAGTAATATGATCTTGACTTAGTTGTTCAAGTAAGATCTACTTAGTCTATCGAATGCTTTAAGTTGTTTCTAAAAGCATGCCTATCTATTATGAAGTTTATTGTCATATTTTGCAATTTGTTCATGATTGAATTGTAAAGGACTGTAAGTCGATTCAACTACTCCTAGTTGATGATAGTTGAACTCTAAAGTTCCCTTATCTATCCAAACCAAACTTTCTTTGGTGCGGACTTGTATTCAATTTCTGAGAAGGAACAACCCTATTAATTAGGGGAAATTTATGCGAAAGCGTTAAATGGTTGTGCACAATTCATGGTACAAAGGGTTAATCCCCCTGAGTACGAGTTAAGGGTCCATAGTCTTATTGACTGTTAAAGGTTTAAATAGAAATATTTATAACCTAGGACAATAGTTCAAGGTCTTATGACCCTCAAATGATTTCATATTCGAATCCTATATATTGATGAAAGAATTATATTTTAATTCTTTATATGGATGGAAGTAAAGTTATTCAAACTCTTTTGAAACGATTCACTTATGTCATATCACTGTTGTATATCCAAGTGAGCTTTTGTTTGCTCACTCTTGCCTGCTTTACCACCATTTGCAGTTGAGACCAAGAATGTGGACATACCATCAACAAGTAAAGGAAAAGGAAAGATGAATAAGTGAAGGCTTGTGACGTCAAGTTGCTTTTGTAATAAGACTTAGTTGGTTATGTTTATATTTCCGCATTTACGTTATTTGAATGATGTTAAGGTTTAGATAACCCTGGGATTTTTGTTGAACAAGTTGCCATTCTTTCTAGGGGAAGATTTTATTAAGGTTTTATGAAGGTTGTAATTAGTTTGAAATTTTATTTGGGTAGATGTATGTTTTAATTAGAAAGTGAACACCAAATCATGTGGAAACGAAGTACCCGGATTTGGGGGTGTCACAGGTTTTTATGTTGTGATTCTGGGGACAGAATCCTTTTAAGGAGGGAAGACTGTAACGATTGAGAATTTTATATGTTAATTGTAAATATTTATTGAAGTAAATAAATATTTTATGGAATTTAATTGTGAAGATAAATAAATAAAGTGTGCGAGTGTTGTGGACAATTTAATTAAGTGCTATATGATTAATTAAATTGATATGTTAGCAATGGTGTAGCATAATTTTAATTTAATTAAGAATGATTTAATTAGATTTAATGTTATGTGCTATGTGTTACGTTTAGGTATTCGAAGAGTGACGACTCAATATCACGTAATAACAAACTTTAAAATTCTTTTGTCAGGATGACGAACATTGGAGAATCTAGTCAGGCTAGAGAGGTTGTATCTCAGGTGCCTGGAGGGGAGGAACCCCGTGACATATATGTTGTATGGGAGCAGCTGGTTAGGAGAGAGCCATCTCCAGTGATCACCATAGCTGGTCGGGAGCGTGAGCTGACACCTATTCCAGAGGACGAGGACGAGGACGAGTCTGAAGAGGAGGAAGAAGATCCCGAAGAGGAATTCCCACCTCACTCTACTAGTGTTGAGATGTACGAGGCAGTCTACGATAGCAACGTGGAGCTTTATGGACGAGTAGGAGATCTCGAGGAAACTATCCAGCAACGAGACAATACGATCGAGGAAATTGCAAGTGACCTGGGAGATGCACAGTGGAACTTGATACATATGGAAGTTGAAAGAGATACTGCTCGATTTGAACTGGCAAAGCTAAAGCAAGACATCCAGGAGGAGTCGAGGAAGCGTGCCAGGGCTGAAGAGTCAAGCTTGAGGGCTAATCAACGAGCTGATCGAGCTGAAGATGAAGCTGAAGCCAAGAGGGCCAAGCTGAGGGAAACGGAATATGCTTTTCATACAGCGATAGAAAGAGCTCAGGACCGTATTTTCTACTACCCAGCTCAGTTCCAAGGTTTATCGTGGTATGTGGTGGACCGAAGAACGGCATTACGGGTAATGGAAGAGGAACGCAGAGAGGCTGTGCGACGTATTAATATGCCTAGGCAGTAACGGCAATAGCAGTAATAGTAGTAGTAGCAGTAGTAGTAGAGCTTTTGTTTATGTGTTGCTTTTGAAATAAATCAACTAAATCCCATAATTGAGATAAGAATGGGATAAGTTAATAATGTAATCCTGCAACTTTTTCAGTTCAGGAAGGATGATGTAAATGGCAGAAATGCTATCTGGTTGATGTTTTTTTTACTACGACTAAGGAATAAAAGAAGTTTATTGACGTGCTTTGTGTTCTATGTGAACTGAGATATTCAAACCTTTAAGTGTGAACTTGAATACTTAAGATTTGAATAAAGGATCTAATAATAGTATTTTCTTATCAGAAAATGCCTACTAGAAGAAGAGTAACACGTCAAAACTGTGACACCCCCAAATCCGGGTACTTCAATTTCCACGGGACTTGGTGTTCACTGTACAAATATCATCTATCTATCTACCCATAGTAAATGCAAACCATGAAATAAATAGAAATAATCCTCCCCTTGTGGGGTTACAACATCTGAAAAGAAATACATCAATCCCAGGTCGTACTTAACCTTAAATATCAAATGCGGAAATATAACTAATTAAATAAGTTTTACACAACTTTAACATAAGTCTGAAACATAAACACATAAAATAAACAACAAGTCTTCATCACTTGTTGACTTTGCCCTTGCCTTTGCTAGTAGAAGGCTCGTCAGACCTTTCGTTCTTAACTGCAATGTTATTATTACGCAAGAGTGAGCACGGTTGCCCACAAGTATAATAATATGACAACAATATAATAACATGCGAGTGAATCAAGGACATCTGAATAAAGAAACTCAACTTTTGACTCGAGGATAAATAACAGGAATCAAAATATCATCTGAGGGTCATAAGACCTTGAACTATGTCCTAGGTTGTAAAGTGTTTATACTTAAAACCTTTAACAGTCATAAGACTATGGACTCTACTTCTCGTACTTAGGGGGATCAGCCCTTAGTACCATATTGTGCACAATATCTCAACGCTAAAGCGTAAATAATCCCCTTTTACAGGGTTGTTCATCTCAGTTTTGACATCAGAGTCCGCACCAAAGGAAGTTTGGTTTGGATAAGCTCAATAAGTATTTTGGAATTTAGAACGTTCATCAACTATGGACTAGTCGAATCAATAAGGGTTCACTAGTCCTATAAGGTTCAACAATAACATCGATATTCAACTTGAATAATAAATCTCAAGAGTATACAATCGAATAAGTATTGTATCACTGAATCATGCTTTTAAAAGAGTTACAATATGTAATATGAATTTCGAACTTGAACAATTAAAAACACGAGCTTACTCGATATAGAAACACAAGTCTAAGGCTTAATAAATGAATAAATTAGAATTTAGGGAACTTGCTAAATCAATAAGTTAGGGATAGGATACTTGCCTCTTGCACAAGCTACAATTATAATTCACGTTCTTTATTACATCCTACATATCAATACATTCACAATACAAATTAATCAATAACTCGATATACGTATCGAATCACACACATCGGTCTTGAGCACGTTATTGGACTATACAATTAACGATTCAAGTCATGTAATTAACTTATTAATTACTCACGTAATATAAGTTATTAACCTCTTATTATATGTTTAGCATATCTTTATGTTCATTACATTAGGTTTTAAACCACCTCTTAGAACACACGAACACTTAGCAAAAAAATTTCAAATTTCTGCAAGGGGCGCGGCCGCGCGCCAGTTACCCTTGGGACCAGCGCGGCCGCGCGGCAACGCAGACCCAGATTTCCAGTTCGCGAATGACACACAGAGCAACCCAAATAAATCCAAATTAAACTAACGAAATGAATTTAAGGCTACCCATGAGATATAGAATTTACAGAAACATCATACCATGTTCTAAGCATGCTTTTAACACTTTAAATCACGGAATTACACAAATCACAACATTTAATTTCACTATTTTCAATATTTTATAAAGTTTTGAAAGAAAACAAGAATTCAACGTTACGGATTCGTTATAACACCGAATCCGTTCGTTTAACTTCCATTTTGTTCGTTTAAATGTACACAATCACATTCAAGTGTTAATTTAAGTTAAATAAACGCATAAGGTGTGTAAATTTTGTACGTAAGGGCCATATGGGCCATATGTACAATTTTTACACTCTGTAACTTTTGAAAACCCAATTATCAACAAAATTCCATGGTGTGATCACTGAAAGTTATGCATATATGGCATATAATATGTTATGGACATCAATTAATATATATATAGCCATATCATGAACAAGTCATCAATTTAGTCTTTTACAGAAAACTTCAAAGTACGTTAATGGAAGTTTTGAAAACTTAATTAAGACGTAATTACATAAAATTGATCACTGTGATTTATGTATACATGGTATAAAACATGTTATAAACATAATTTAACCCATATAAAACCATATAACCAACAATGATTCAAAATTGACGATTACAGAGAACTTCAAAGTACGTAAAAATAGAAAGCTTAAAACTTAATATAACTGAATTTACCCTTGCTAGTTGGTGAAGATGATTCAAGGATGATGATATAAACTTTTCAAATTCTTCTTCCTCAATCTTTTCTCTCAAAATTCTCTCTGATATGAATATATGAATTGATATAGTATATATGTATATAAGTATAATACGTATAATATATAATGGGTGAGTGGTTGTCAGTTGGTCCCTTAGTGGGTTAACTGACCAACTCCCCTTAAGGCCTTGTTTGGCTAGCTTAAGGAATCCCTTCTCATTTATTTTAATTAATTTATTATAATATAGTTAATTAATGTCACACCCAATTAAATCAAATAATGCTATTTAAATCAATTAAATAAAATAGCATAAATCTACATTAAATCACATAGTCACATAATTAAAATTCTTATTTATTAATTATGTCTAATCATAAATCTCTAATTAATTATTAATTTAATTAGAATAACATTATGCTTATTAATTAATATATTAATCAAATAAGCTCAATTAAATACATACTTTGAATATAAAAATTCACCACATTAATTTAACTAATGTGACACATATAATTAAATTAATCTACCACAAATTCATCAATTAATTATTTAACTCAATAATTAAATCATCAAAAAATATTTATTTAATTCAATAAATATTCATAATAAATTACAAAAATCTTGTTTGTCACATCTTTCCCCCCTTAAAAGGATTCTGTCCCCAGAATCACGGTTCAATTAAATTTCGTCCCGTTACATTCTCCCCCCCTTACAAAGATTCTGTCCCCAGAATCGCATAAACAAAAAAAATTAAGTAAATAAATCTGGGTAATTCTTCATCATATGCTCTTCGAGTTCCCACGTAGCTTCTTCAGCATTGTGGTTCCTCCAAATTACCTTAACAGAAGGTATAATTTTATTTCTGAGGACTTGCTCTTTCCTGTCAACAATCTGAACAGGAATTTCTTCATAGGATAAGTCTTTCTCAAAATGTAGGGGTTCATATTCAATCACATGTTTGTAATCGGGTTTGTAGGGGCGTAAAACTGACACATGAAAGACGTTGTGGACATTCTCAAGCGCCGGAGGTAAGGCTACCTCATACGCAACTTCTCCAATCCTTCGCAGTACTTCAAAGGGTCCAATGAACCTTGGGCTCAATTTTCCCTTCTTACCGAATCTGATCTTCCCCTTCCAGGGAGAGACTTTCAAGAACACATAGCTACCCGATTCAAACTCAACGTTCTTACGGTGTGGATCGGCGTATTTCTTCTGCCTATCCTGAGCTGCTACCAGTCTTGTTCTGATCACTTTGACTATCTCTGCTGTCTGCTGTACCAGTTCTGGACCTAATAGTTGTCTCTCGCCAACTTCATCCCAGTATAGCGGGGTTCTGCATTTTCTTCCGTACAACGCTTCGTAAGGCGGCATGCCAATACTAGCGTGGTAACTGTTGTTGTAACCGAATTCCACAAGCGGTAGGTGATCATCCCAATTTCCTTTAAAATCCATGATGCATGCTCTCAACATATCTTCCAATGTCTGGATCGTTCTTTCACTCTGCCCATCTGTCTGAGGGTGATAAGCCGTACTCATTCTCAACTGTGTCCCCATGCATTCTTGTAGTCGCTTCCAGAAGTTCGATGTGAAACGCGGATCTCTGTCGGAAACAATTGACACCGGAACTCCGTGCCTCGAAACAATCTCTTTCACATATAGCCTTGCCAACTGGTCTAAGTTGAATCTGATTTTAATAGGAAGGAAGTGTGCGGATTTCGTCAGTCGGTCAACGATAACCCATACTGCGTCGTAGCCTTTCTGAGTCGTCGGAAGGCCAACCACGAAATCCATCGTAATGTGTTCCCATTTCCATTCTGGGATTTCCAGGGGTTGTAGCAAACCACTTGGTCTCTGATGTTCTGCTTTCACTTTCTGACAGGTTAGACACTTTGCAACACACTCAGCAACATCTCGTTTCAAATTTGGCCACCAGAAGTGCTGTCGAAGATCCTGGTACATCTTGGTACTACCGGGGTGAATTGAATACCGTGAGCTATGAGCCTCTCTCAAAATGTCATCCTTAATTTCTGGCACTGACGGTACCCGAACTCTATTCTCAAATCTCAGTAGTCCCTCACTGTCTATCTTGAATCTCGGTTCGGTTCCTTCAGATATCTTTTTCTTAACCTTCTCACATTCTTCGTCCTGAAGTTGAGCTTCCTTAACTTTATCCAATAGGGTTGTACCAGCTTGAATCTGAAACAACTTCTCGTCAATCTCCATCGAATACTTCACTTCCAATTTCAGCTTTTCCATTGCTGAAATTAGTTCCTCCTGAGTAGTCAACATCATCAATTTCTCCCGACCCTTTCTGCTTAAGGCGTCGGCAACCACATTAGCCTTACCCGGATGGTATAAGATTTCACAGTCATAATCCTTAATTAACTCCAGCCACCTTCTCTGGCGCATATTCAAGTCCTTCTGTGTAAAGATATATTTCAGACTCTTGTGGTCTGTATATATTTCACACTTCTCCCCATAGAGATAGTGTCTCCAAATTTTTAAAGCAAATACCACGGCAGCTAACTCCAAGTCATGGGTCGGATACCCCTTCTCATAGTCTTTCAATTGTCGTGACGCATACGCAATGACCCTGCCGTTTTGCATAAGCACACAGCCAAGTCCTTTATGCGACACATCACTATAAACCACAAAATTGCCTGTGTCGTCCGGAAGGGATAACACAGGTGCTGAACTCAACCTCCTCTTGAGCTCTTGGAAACTTTCCTCACACTTCTCTGTCCAAACGAATTTCACCGATTTTCTAGTCAAATTTGTCAGCGGAGTTGCGATCTTGGAAAAGTCCTGAATAAATCTTCTATAATAACCCGCCAATCCAAGAAAACTCCTCACTTCCGACGGTGTTTTCGGCAGATCCCAGTTCATCACAGCTTCGACTTTAGAGGGATCTACCGAAATTCCGTCCTTGTCGATCACATGTCCAAGAAATTGCACTCTTTCAATCCAGAATTCACATTTAGAAAATTTGGCGTACAACTTCTCTCTTCTCAACGCCTCTAATGTTAACTTCAGATGTTCTACATGTTCTTCCTTGGTCTTCGAGTATACCAAAATATCGTCGATAAAGACCACCACGAATTTGTCCAAAAACGGCTTGAACACTCCATTCATTAAGCCCATGAATGCTGCAGGAGCATTCGTTAGACCAAATGACATTACCAAAAATTCGTAGTGACCATATCGAGTCCTAAATGCTGTCTTTGGAACATCCTCTGGCCTCACCTTCAGCTGATGATAGCCACTCCTCAAGTCTATCTTTGAAAAGTACCTTGCACCCTTCAATTGGTCGAACAGATCGTCGATCCTCGGTAATGGATATCTATTCTTAATTGTGACCTTATTCAGTTCTCTGTAGTCGATGCAAAGCCGCATCGTCCCGTCCTTCTTCTTCACAAATAACACCGGCGCTCCCCACGGCGATACGCTCGGTTGGATGTACTTCTTGTCCAGTAACTCTTGTAGTTGTACCATTAACTCTTTCATCTCTACCGGAGCCATCCGGTATGGTGCCTTCGATATTGGGGCCGTCCCTGGCGCCAAATCGATCACAAACTCAACCTCTCTGTCTGGCGGAAGTCCTGGCAGATCATCCGGAAATACGTCTAAGAAGTCCCTCACGACTGGTATATCTTCTAATTTCGAATTTTCTTTACGACTATCGACTATGTAGGCTAAATATCCTACACAGCCTTGTCTTAACAACTTCCTGGCCTGCATCATCGTCAGACAACTCGCTTGTCTAGGCGATTTACTGCCATAAAACACAACCTTTGACGGGGTCATAAGGTTGATACACTTCCTCTGGCAATCAATTACAGCCCCATAATTGACTAGCCAATCCATTCCCGGAATAACATCGAATTCCCCAAGTCTAATCGGGATAAGATTTACGTTCATAATGTTACCCTTAATATCTACTCTACAGTTCTTGTGTACATACTTAACAGGGATTACTTCTCTATTCGCAATCTCTATATTCATGGGGTATTCTAACTCGTCCATAGGAAGTTCTAAGTTCTTAGCAAAGTCATCGGATATAAATGAACAAGTAGCACCCGAATCAAATAGTACATAAGCATTAACTTTATTGATCGGAATGATACCTGACACCACATCGCGAGACTGCACAGCATCCTGCACGGTCATGTTGAAGGTCCTGGCGGTTGGTCGGTTGGTTGCGGTTGGTCCCGTGATAGTTAAAGCACTTCCACCGCTGTTTCCCCTGTTTCCACCTGATCCTTCCCTTCCAGATCCCTTCTTGGGACAGTCCCTTGCCAGATGGTCCTTTGAGCCGCAAGTGAAGCAAGCGCCCTTCTTTGGGTTCGGACAGTTAGGTGCTATGTGGCCTTCCTGACCACAATTATAACATACTCGTTTTCCCTTCATACAGACCCCCAGGTGAGCTTTCCCGCAGGTCGAACAAGCTTCGATCCTCTTTTTCTGACCACCTTGCTGATTCCCAGTCGATGAGTTATCATTCCACCTCCTCTTCTGATTATTACTCCCTCCCGTGTTGCTACCACTAGCCTTGTTAATTCCTTCACCTTCACTCTTCTTCTTTTTCTGATCTTGGTTATACTTTGTAACTGCATCACTCCCGCCTTCAGCGAGAATGGCCTTCTCCAACACCCCAGCAAAAGTGTTCAATTGGAACATTGACACTTTGCTATACAACCAGGGCTTCAGGCCCTGTTCAAACCTCCTTGCCTTCCTCTGATCGGTGTGCACTTGATACGTGGCAAACCTAGCCAACTCATTGAATTTCGCCGCATATTCTGGTACGGACATATTTCCCTGTTTCAGTTCCAAGAACTGGACCTCCATTTGATTCTGCGAGCTGGTCGGAAAGTACATCTCGAAGAACATCTCCTTGAACCTCTCCCAGGTAATCACACCTTCACCTCCCCGGACCTTATTCGCTTGCCACCAATAGCTGGCCTCAGATTTCAGCATGAACGTTGCATAGGCGGTTTTCTGGTCCTCTCTGACTCTGGCGACGTCAAAAACTTTTTCCATCTCCATGACCCAGGTTTGAGCTTCTATCGGGTTCATGGTGCCTTTAAACTCTGGCGGTCCCACCGCCTTGAAGTCCTTGAACGTTGTGGTCGGTGGAGCTTGAGGTTGGTTGTTAAGCGCTCCAGCAAGTAAGTTCGCCAACTGCTGAACGGGGTTAGCATTGGCGTCGTTGTTGTTGTTAGTTGACCCTTCTTGGGCCTGTTGACGGTTAGATCGTCTCCTTGGCGGCATTTTACTCTTAAGAAATACGCGTATTAGAACTTTATTCAATCTTTTAAATATCTAAGGCTTAACTTAAACATTTAGACACAATCAGTCAACACATTATCTCAAATAAACTCTGATATATTACTAAATCAAAAGTTTTAACATAATACGATAGCATCACTGCTATTTACATCAACTATCCTGAGATAAAGAATCTACAGGATTTAAAACATAAAATATTCCTCTGTTTATAAACACATTGGAATTTACATTATTAACTACCAGATAGGTTTCACAAAATCAAATGTTCCTATCACTGCCCATTAAGGCGACGAACAGCTTTGCCACGCTCTTCTTCCATAATCCGAGACATCGTCCTGCGATCTAGCATGTACGACGGTAGTCCTTCAAACTGAATTGGGTACCTCATAACCCGATCCTGGGCCTCGTCAATTGCATACTGAAGTATAGAGTACGTCTCTTCAAGCTTGGCCTTCTTCGCCCGACAATTATCTTCTGCGAGATCTGCTCGTCGTGATTCCCTTACCCAAGCCTCCTCTGCTATGGCCAGCCTTGCTGATTTCTCTTTTAGTTCATTCTTCAATTCCTCAATTTCCTCTGACTTCTGCTCGGTTTGGCCCTTCTCGTGAGCCAAATTCCACTCTACATTTCCCAAACGTGTGTGAAGAGCCTCAACCTCTCCATCCCTCAGCTCGATGGTAGACTGTTGAGTAACCGACCGCTCCCTCAGCTCCTGAACAGTCTCCCTCAGCTCCTGAACAGTATCACGTAACTCTATGTTACGGTCATACAGCTCGTCATACATCTCAGCACTGATAGAGCTCGGCGGGAACTCTTCAGGGTCTTCCTCCTCCTCTTCAGCTGCCTCAGCCTGAACTTCAATCTCCTCAGGGTCTTCCTCAGAGTCCTCCTCTGAATTAGACACCGGCACAATCTCCTGACCAATGACTGTGATCAAGGGTGATGGCTCTCGTCGGACTAACTGCTCCCAAACTACGTGGATATCTCGGGGCTCCTCCTCTCTAGCCTCTAGGGGTACAAGGTCCCTGGACTGACTAGGTTCTCCAGCATTCGTCATCCTGACAAATAAAATTTTAAGTTTTAGTAATTACGTGATGCTAATCGAGACTCGAATATATAAGTATAAGCACGTAGCACATAAGGTAAGTTATTATCTTTCTTAGAACTCGATAAGAGTTATCATTACTATGTTCTCGATCTCTAAAAAGGCTACTATCCTAAGGTTTTTCCCCACCTAAGGTTCATAACCTACAGCTTTGATACCAACCTGTGACACCCCCAAATCCGGGTACTTCAATTTCCACGGGACTTGGTGTTCACTGTACAAATATCATCTATCTATCTACCCATAGTAAATGCAAACCATGAAATAAATAGAAATAATCCTCCCCTTGTGGGGTTACAACATCTGAAAAGAAATACATCAATCCCAGGTCGTACTTAACCTTAAATATCAAATGCGGAAATATAACTAATTAAATAAGTTTTACACAACTTTAACATAAGTCTGAAACATAAACACATAAAATAAACAACAAGTCTTCATCACTTGTTGACTTTGCCCTTGCCTTTGCTAGTAGAAGGCTCGTCAGACCTTTCGTTCTTAACTGCAATGTTATTATTACGCAAGAGTGAGCACGGTTGCCCACAAGTATAATAATATGACAACAATATAATAACATGCGAGTGAATCAAGGACATCTGAATAAAGAAACTCAACTTTTGACTCGAGGATAAATAACAGGAATCAAAATATCATCTGAGGGTCATAAGACCTTGAACTATGTCCTAGGTTGTAAAGTGTTTATACTTAAAACCTTTAACAGTCATAAGACTATGGACTCTACTTCTCGTACTTAGGGGGATCAGCCCTTAGTACCATATTGTGCACAATATCTCAACGCTAAAGCGTAAATAATCCCCTTTTACAGGGTTTTTCATCTCAGTTTTGACATCAGAGTCCGCACCAAAGGAAGTTTGGTTTGGATAAGCTCAATAAGTATTTTGGAATTTAGAACGTTCATCAACTATGGACTAGTCGAATCAATAAGGGTTCACTAGTCCTATAAGGTTCAACAATAACATCGATATTCAACTTGAATAATAAATCTCAAGAGTATACAATCGAATAAGTATTGTATCACTGAATCATGCTTTTAAAAGAGTTACAATATGTAATATGAATTTCGAACTTGAACAATTAAAAACACGAGCTTACTCGATATAGAAACACAAGTCTAAGGCTTAATAAATGAATAAATTAGAATTTAGGGAACTTGCTAAATCAATAAGTTAGGGATAGGATACTTGCCTCTTGCACAAGCTACAATTATAATTCACGTTCTTTATTACATCCTACATATCAATACGTTCACAATACAAATTAATCAATAACTCGATATACGTATCGAATCACACACATCGGTCTTGAGCACGTTATTGGACTATACAATTAACGATTCAAGTCATGTAATTAACTTATTAATTACTCACGTAATATAAGTTATTAACCTCTTATTATATGTTTAGCATATCTTTATGTTCATTACATTAGGTTTTAAACCACCTCTTAGAACACACGAACACTTAGCAAAAAAATTTCAAATTTCTGCAAGGGGCGCGGCCGCGCGCCAGTTACCCTTGGGACCAGCGCGGCCGCGCGGCAACGCAGACCCAGATTTCCAGTTCGCGAATGACACACAGAGCAACCCAAATAAATCCAAATTAAACTAACGAAATGAATTTAAGGCTACCCATGAGATATAGAATTTACAGAAACATCATACCATGTTCTAAGCATGCTTTTAACACTTTAAATCACGGAATTACACAAATCACAACATTTAATTTCACTATTTTCAATATTTTATAAAGTTTTGAAAGAAAACAAGAATTCAACGTTACGGATTCGTTATAACACCGAATCCGTTCGTTTAACTTCCATTTTGTTCGTTTAAATGTACACAATCACATTCAAGTGTTAATTTAAGTTAAATAAACGCATAAGGTGTGTAAATTTTGTACGTAAGGGCCATATGGGCCATATGTACAATTTTTACACTCTGTAACTTTTGAAAACCCAATTATCAACAAAATTCCATGGTGTGATCACTGAAAGTTATGCATATATGGCATATAATATGTTATGGACATCAATTAATATATATATAGCCATATCATGAACAAGTCATCAATTTAGTCTTTTACAGAAAACTTCAAAGTACGTTAATGGAAGTTTTGAAAACTTAATTAAGACGTAATTACATAAAATTGATCACTGTGATTTATGTATACATGGTATAAAACATGTTATAAACATAATTTAACCCATATAAAACCATATAACCAACAATGATTCAAAATTGACGATTACAGAGAACTTCAAAGTACGTAAAAATAGAAAGCTTAAAACTTAATATAACTGAATTTACCCTTGCTAGTTGGTGAAGATGATTCAAGGATGATGATATAAACTTTTCAAATTCTTCTTCCTCAATCTTTTCTCTCAAAATTCTCTCTGATATGAATATATGAATTGATATAGTATATATGTATATAAGTATAATACGTATAATATATAATGGGTGAGTGGTTGTCAGTTGGTCCCTTAGTGGGTTAACTGACCAACTCCCCTTAAGGCCTTGTTTGGCTAGCTTAAGGAATCCCTTCTCATTTATTTTAATTAATTTATTATAATATAGTTAATTAATGTCACACCCAATTAAATCAAATAATGCTATTTAAATCAATTAAATAAAATAGCATAAATCTACATTAAATCACATAGTCACATAATTAAAATTCTTATTTATTAATTATGTCTAATCATAAATCTCTAATTAATTATTAATTTAATTAGAATAACATTATGCTTATTAATTAATATATTAATCAAATAAGCTCAATTAAATACATACTTTGAATATAAAAATTCACCACATTAATTTAACTAATGTGACACATATAATTAAATTAATCTACCACAAATTCATCAATTAATTATTTAACTCAATAATTAAATCATCAAAAAATATTTATTTAATTCAATAAATATTCATAATAAATTACAAAAATCTTGTTTGTCACAAAAACCCCGAGGGTTCAACAAACAACAACAATAACGATGCAACAAACCCTAATGCAGTTCAGCAATTAGTGAACCTGCTCGCAGGAGCAGTGGCGAATCAGCCGCAAGTGCAAGCCACGACGTTTAAAGAGTTTAAGGCAGTAGAACCGCCAGAATTTAAGGGATCGACAAACCCTATAGATGCTCAGACGTGGATTATGGAAATAGAAAAGGTATTTGACGTGGCTAGGGTCAGTGAAGACCAGAAAATGGCATTTGCGACTTTTATGTTGAAGGCAGATGCTAGTTTCTGGTGGCAGGCGAATAAGACTAGAGAGGGAGAAGGAGTCATAACGTGGGAACGTTTCAAAGAGATGTTCTACGAGATGTACTTCCCAGTGAGTTCACAAGATCAGATGGAGGTCCAATTCTTATAGCTGAAGCAGGGAACGATGTCAGTATCGGAATACGCGGCAAAGTTTAATGAACTGGCCAGGTTCGCTACTTACCAGGTCAGCACGGATGTTAGAAAGGCGAGGAGGTTTGAGCGGGGACTGAAACCCTGGCTCTACAGCAAGGTCTCTATGTTCCAGCTAAATACGTTTGCAGCCACTCTGGAAAAGGCTATTCTAGCTGAAGGGGGAAGCGAAGCGGTGAATAAATTCAACCAAGATAAGAAGAAGAAGAATGAAACAGAAACTAAGGCTAGTAGTGGCGGGGCTATTCATCAGAAAAGGAAGTGGAATGACAATAACTCTGCTGGGAGTCAGCAGGGAGGCCATCAGAAGAGGAAGCTTGAAGTGTGTGCTACATGCGGGAAGATTCACACTGGAGTGTGCATGAAAGGGAAACGCGTATGCTACAAATATGGTCAGGAAGGCCACATCGCGCCATATTGCCCAAACCTCAAGAAAGGAGCTTGTTATACATGTGGATCCAAGGATCACATGGCTCGTAATTGCCCTAAGAAGCCAGTGGCAGGGTCAATAGAGAATGGAGGAAAGGACAACGGCAGAACTATGACTCTTGTCGGACCTTCGCCACTACAGGCCGTTCGACCCACTGGGCCATTCAACATGACGGTGCAAGACGCGGTGCAATCAAAAGACGTGGTGGTAGGTATTATTCCGATCAATAGTATAACTGCATATGTATTATTTGATTCGGGTGCTACTTGTTCATTCATATCTGATGATTTTGCTAAAACCCTAGACTTACCTGTAGAGGAGTTAGTTTACCCTTTGAACATAGAAATTGCGAATAGGGAGGTTATTCCTATTAGGAGCGTTTATAGGAATTACAGATTGGACATTAAAGGTCAGGAGCTTAGAGTAGATTTAATTCCGATTAAACTTGGGGAATTCGATGTCATATTGGGTATGGACTGGTTGTTCAACCATGGGACGGTAATCAACTGTCAGAAAAAGTCGATAAACCTTACGACTCCGTCGAAAGTAGTGTTCTATGGCAGTAAATCGCCTAGACAAGCAAATTGTCTGACGGTGATGCAAGCTAATAAACTTTTGATGCAAGGCTGTGTAGGATATTTAGCCTACAGAGTAGATACGCGTAAGGAGAGCCCGAAGGTAGAAGAGATATCGGTAGTAAAGGAGTTTGTGGACGTTTTTCCGAGCGATTTGCCAGGGCTTCCGCCAGATAGGGAGACAGAGTTCGTGATCGATTTAGCGTCGGGAACTGCTCCAATTTCAAAGGCTCCATATCGAATGGCTCCAGTCGAGATGAAGGAACTGATGGTTCAACCGCAGGAATTGTTAGACAAGAAGTATATCCAACCGAGCGTTTCGCCGTGGGGAGCGCCTGTTTTATTCGTGAAGAAAAAGGACGGATCGATGCGTCTCTGCATTGATTATAGGGAGTTGAATAAAGTTACGATCAAGAATAGGTATCCTTTACCTAGGATCGATGACTTATTTGATCAACTGAAGGGTGCGAGGTATTTCTCAAAAATTGATTTGAGAAGCGGGTATCATCAGTTGAAGGTGAGGAAGGAAGATATACCGAAAACTACTTTTAGGACTCGGTATGGTCATTACGAGTTTTTGGTGATGTCATTGATAGTAGTGTGCATACAAGCCAATCATGTATGATGACAAATCACATACTTTGTAAACAATCTTATTTATTTATTAATAAAATATTCATTTAAGGCATATAATTATCTACATGGTGCTGTTTTTATAATATGTAAATAACCCATAGTTTTAAGCAATGCTTTTAGAATCATGATGAGATCATGATAATGAGATCTAAATTCTTAGAAAGCTTAAAAACTAAAATAGTTCCCAATTGTGGGATTACTAAAATGGGGATTAGTAAATCCGGATAGATTGGTACATATGTTGCTTGCTCATTGGATGAGGATGACTGATCTCATGGTCATTTGTGTGGAGACACTAAAGCAAGTATGTAGGTGCTTATTGGAGAATAAGTTCACTGAACGTGACTCGCTATGGAATACCTAATGGAGTTTTACTCGCCTGTCAATAGGAATTCCTAATGTGATAGTAGTACATGTGATCCTTGGACTTGAGATCATCATAGTATAGTATCTTGTATGTAACAAATTATACTTTGACTAATTCCTTAAGGCCTTTTAAGGCATATATAGGGTATGCTTGGGTATAATGAGTTACATATGGAGATAATGAATGATCAATAAAGAATCTACCACCTCTAGTAAAAGAGGAGATATGTCCTATGTGATTCGTTAAATGACAGCCCAGGAATCCTTGGCCAAGGTAGAATGAAATTAGAAAGAGGTTTCTAATTTGCATTATTTGGAGTTGTGCATTTTCTAATTGAAATACATATCTATATTAATAAAACACAGCCCAATTTGAATGTTCACTTTGACAAACCACAACAACGGTTCAGATTTCTTCCAACTTAATCCAAAGGTTCATGTTTCATCTCAGACTAAAATAAATCCCACCCAAATCAATACTCCTATCCCGTCTCTTCTTTCACAAATCAAAAACCCAAAGAAAAGTCTAGAGAGAGTCAGATCTACCTTCCGGAAAATCCTTCCGCCGATCGGAGAAGCGATCTCCAACGCGCCTTCCTCTCAGTGCCGCGACGTCTTTGGCTCGGCTTGCGGCGCCTGATTCGTCGGCCTCTAAACAGCACCAAGCTATTTTCTCTCTCTTCTTTTTGTCTAGTGATTGACTCCGGAATGAAGACAAACAGCTCTCTCAAATCTCTCTGTTCAGGCACGACTCTTCGTTCATGAGTTCTGTTCTTATATTTCAATCGGTCAATCGTAAACTTCCAATTTCATTTGAATTTCTGAGTAGCTGCAACTTCAAATTTTGCACTGGTTTATAGGAGTTGAGTAAATAATATATATGATTATCGTATTATTTGTTATGGTGAAGAAATTAGATGACTATGCATAAATGGGTTGGTTATATTTTGGACTATGCATAAATGGTGTTTGATAAAATACCTCAAAGAGGTTAAGATGTTTAAAAACTTGAAAATTTGCCTATGATTGGAACCAAGTGGTATGTATATATGGTCAGTTTATGGAAAAGAATAATAACTTTTCACTCACCCTGCTAATGATCAACCAAACTCAAAAATATCATATTTATCTTCTCTGGGGTTGAATGTGATTGGTAGTGATTCTTTTAAGCGTTATGTTGGAGAAGTTTGGACCACTTTGCCTATGATTGGAACCAAGTGGTATGTATATATGAATTACATTTTGTAAGAGTTTGGCTAAAATAATAGCCCAGACATGTGATCAAGATCTCCTGTTAATAGCTGGAGTGGTTCAGCCATACTTGCATATATCTGGTTTCATTTTTCTTTTGATGAGAGAGTCGGTGCCCCCATCCAGAGCATAGACATCAATAAAATTTTAGTACAACTATGATTATGAAAATGACAAAAGGATATAATACAGCCATGATTAAGGAGATGACAAAAGAGTCAAAGGTGGGACTCTAACTTGGATAAGAAATGACATTTGTAACCTTCTGGTAATTCACTCTATGAAACAACAATCACAAATATAGCAATAGAGCATGAATATGTCTGCACTTCTAAATCTATAGTCTCCCATTGGCAAGTAGGACTGACACAGAAGAAAAAGCTACTGGATATCATGGGGAAGGTGAAGGTTGGGAAACAGAAACTACAGTCAATAATTTACAGTCTGCACTTCTAAATCTACAGTCTCCCACTGGCAAATAGCTGTCTGCTTGCAGCTAGGAGTCAATAATTTATCACGTGCAAAGGACAATAAAGAATGAAGTAAAGCTAGAGTTTCCAAATGAGAGCAGTATTACGGTGCCTAGGAGATAAATTACCATAGCACTCAATGGCCCCACCGAAAAGCAGTGCACCACGTTGTTGTGAGTACTCCGGTGGTCCGAACATTCATTTTATTTCAAAATTTTGTATCTCAAATACACATAACGCTTTTCCAAATTCTGCTTCCACTTTGCAAGAATCAATTTTATTCCTTAGTGTGGCGAACTCTACATATACTAAACATTAGAAAACAATTCAACTTGGTTTGCCTAAATATATAAACGAGGCTACCTACATTAGTCTGATTGTCCTTCTGTAGCTACAAAAGAAAAGTGTCTGATAAATCTCATTATGGAGAATATAATTGTGATCAGCATCCATATTCTTTTGTTAATGACTATTCATGTAACAATTTAATAAAATAATTTTTTAAAAGTTTATTATATTGCATTGTTTGAGTGATTATGTGCAATATAATATCTATATTAATAAAACACAACCTAATTGAATTCATTCACACTTTAAAATTTGAATCCATTCACCTAATAAAACAGGACCTTAATTTTAACCTTTTTTAGCAATTTGATGTTATATTTTGGAGTGTGATCATAATGAAAGACATGTTTCAGTGAAATTTTTAATTTATAAATCAATATTTGTTTCTTCAACTCTTTAATAATGGAAGCCAAAAAAGTGATTGCATTATAATAGAAGAATAGTTTAACAAACAAAATTGTATCAAAAATTTAATATTATTCTATGGATTGTCACTGAAAAGGGCATTGAAGAAAATTGTTAGAAGTTTTTTTGTGACTGTTATCCTCTTTTTTACATTTTCAGAGTCAATGTAGGAACGCCTTTCAAGGCAGGATATTTTTCCTTAACATAACGTTTCCGAGCGATTATCCTTTCAAACCTTCTAAGGTATGTTAAACATCTCGAAGCTTGATCTAGGATATATTGAGAAACATAGTTTTCTTATCTGTCCTTGAAAATTAAATTATAGTGGATTCAGTAGTTTCTGAACTGTGGCATATTAAAAGAAGCTTTAATTGTTGATTTTTACAGCTCACTTTTCGATTGCTCTGTTTCTGTTCATTTTTATAATATTTATATTCAGCTACATTTTTATGTCGAAAATAGCTTTTTCTCACATTTGAGACGTAAAGTTCGATTTTTGTGTTGGTATAGGTTTAAAATAGTTTTGTTTTAAAAATATTATTTTGGTTCGAACAATACTTGCTTTGTTACCTGATTGGTTACAAAATTGTGGGTCAAATGATAGAAATAGAACCTATTTTATGCTTCTTTTGTATGCGACTTGAGAAAGCTGGAATGTGCACTTCAGCTTAGCTTAGCTGATTGGATGTGTATGTAATTTTGTGTATGTATTATGTTTGATTAAATGCATGTTAATTGTATGAAATTTCATTGTATTTTTTGTGTAGCTACAACCGTTTCAACTCCATAATCATCGACCAATGGATGATGTTGTTATATTTGGTAGTGTAAGTTTATCATCTGATTAACTCTCTAAATATATCTTATTGATTTTTTAATAACTTATTTATTTTAATTTATTTTCATTAATGTCGTGACAGATGGATGATGACCTAGAAAATACCGTATGATAATTTTTTACTCATCATTTTCTTACTTTTTATCTAATCTTTTTACCCGCTTATTTACTATTCAATGTTTTTTGGTCTACAGGTTCGAATACTTCGTCATAATAATGTAGGAGTGGTAATTCGCAATGAGTATGAACTAAATTGTCTCCGTATACATGAGGTTATCCTCGCACCTAATTCTCATTCATTTTTTCTTTTTTCTTTTTTTGCTTTTAAGTAATGTTTTCTTACACAGAAGGAGAAAACAAGGTCTGATACTTTGGTGAATGCCAAAATTAAGGGGAAAGAAAAATCAACCTCTTCTAGCCAAGGAACAAAAAATAAAGATTGCCAGCTGGTATCACTTTTAATCCTATTCTTTTCTCTCTGTTTTTACAATGGATTTGAATGTTATTGAATTTAAAATTTTAAAGTTTCGTTTTAGGTAGAACATTTGCTTTGTTAACATATTTTTGTTACGTGTTTCCAGAATGGGCTCCAAAAGAATTTAAAGTGGGATGGTAAAGAAAAAGGCAGTTCACGATTTTATATGATGTGATTGTATTAGTTAGACCCCATTAGTCCCAACGAGGATTTGTGCCTAATAAGTTGTACATTTTGAAAAACCTGTCAATTTCGTATTTACCTCACACAACAATTTAAATAGCAAATTGATATGACATCTAAAAATGGTAATAAATTGTTATTTTGCTATAGGGAGAATATTTAAAATTGCACAATTGAATTTTTTTTGGGTTACATGTGAGATTGTTGCAAAAGTTAATAAATAACTTCTACCTTGAAAGTTAATGTGCTTTGGGAAATTTTAACTTGCTTGGCTGCCTGGTTTTTTATATTAAACTTATGCTGAGATCAGTTTGGTATTGGTTTTTTGTGTTTTTTTAATTGGACTATTTGGATTTTCGTGTCACTGGCATAAATTTGTATGATAATATTTTAGGATTTATAATTTTTTTGTTTAACCTATTTACAAATATAGCACTTTTTGTTAGAATTTACACATCTTTCTATTTATAAACTGATGTTCGAGAGGTTGAGGAGTAAGTGAAGCTATTAAAGAATCTCTCACACCCGAACATCGTTGTACAAGTGTTAGTATGTATCTGAGAACCATTTTTATTTTATTTTATTTTTTCAGATATATTTGGGAACTGCTACAGAGGAGGAACCTAAAATGTTGGGCAAAGTTGTTTGATTTTCTATTTTCTATGGTAAGAAATTCCTTTCTGAGCTACCAATATTCTTCAAAAATGTTTTGGATAGTTGATGATCAAGTTCTTTTAAATAGGTACTTGAAAATTTTGGCTTAACACATAAGGACGCATGTTTCGTCTTTTGTAAAGTAAATTAATTATACATGGTTATGATGATTTTGAGTATGGAATGATGGTTGTTTTGGTGGTTTGAATATATATTGATGATTGTAAATTTTGTAGACATGTTTAGACTTTTCTGGATATTTATTTTTAAAGGAAGCTTTGCCGAAATTTTGAGAAACAGACTTTAGCAGCGAAATAGATGTAAAGGGTAGGGACAACTTCACATTTTGGATTGATTGCTTGGATCTGTTAGGATTTTCATGTATCAAGTATTAATGCTTCTTTGAGCATAGTCTATTGATGTGATAATGGATTAAGTTTTGGTTCATCCTATTTTCTTGCTTTAAGTGAAGTAGATTTACTTGGACATGTTGAGCTTAGATGGAGGTTCTGAGGCAATAGTCATACAAAGGCATACAAAAGGCTATATAATTATCATTATTTTCTGTTATGTTATTTCAATTGTTGTTTAGATTCATGGCTATAGTGGTATTGAAACTAAGAGAACATCTACATTTTGTTTCTATTACAGGTCTTTTGATGACTTTAATTGCTAGAGAGGAAGAATGAAAAATTAGATAAAGACTCTTTGCAACCTAAAATATTGGGCAAAGTTGTTTGCTTTTCTGTTTTCTATGGTAAGAAATTATTTTCTGAGCTGCCAATATTCTTCAAAAAATAGTTATTTGAAAATATTCTGTTTTCTATGGTAAGAAATTATTTTCTGTTTTCTATGGTAAGAAATTGTTTTCTATAGTTATTTCTATGGTAAGAAATAGTTAGTTGAGGATCAAGTTTTTTTAAATAGTTATTTGAAAATTTTGGCTTACCACAAAAGGATGTATGTTTCGTCTTTTGTAAAGTTAGTAATTAATTATACATGGTTATGATTGTTTTGGGTATGGAATGATGGTTGTTTTGGTAGTTTGGATATATATTGATGATTTTAAATTTTGTAAACAGGTTTAGATTTTTCTGGATATCTATTTTTAAAGGAAACTCTGCCGAATTTTTTTGAAATTAGTAACGACTAGCTTTATATTTTGATGGTTTGATATATGTTGATGATTGAGTATGTATTAATTATTGTGATGATATGATGAATTATGATAATTGTTATGTCTAATTGTAAGTTATTTTAGGTTACAAATTTTTTTTAGGTAACGTAGTATTTTTTGTTACGCCGTGCCTTCAGGCACGGGCAAATACTAGTGATTAAATAAATTAAGACTTGACAGTAAATCCATGTCTTATATTTTATTGGGACATTATATGGTGGAAGGATTGAATTGTACGGTAACTATTAACTCACAGGTTCTTTTATGATTAATGTTGAAATCTATATTATCTGAAAAGTCGTTGATCGCTAGGGAGGCTTATCCCTATTGTAGAATAAATGTTATTTATTTAAATAGATTATTAGTTTAATTTGTTTATTTAAATAAGATTAGAATTGTTCTAATTGATTTATTCACAACCGGTTTAATATGGAGAACCTAAAGGGACACACCATAAAAGGAAGAAGAATTATTTAAGAAGAAAATGGCATGATAGTAATAATGCATTAAGTATAATTAATTTAATCTATGATGATAGAATAAATTAAATAGCTTAATGTTTATTATTTAATATTTTAGAAATATTAAATATAAATTAATAAGAGGAGTCTTATTAATATTATTATTATTATTATTATTATTTTAATTCTAAAGGAGTTTAGGAATTAATATAATATCAGTACTCTCTCTCAATCCTAATAAAGATTAGGATATAAATTAATTAAAAGTATTTAACTAATTAATTAAATAAAACCCTATTCTAATTGGATTAGGAGGGTTAACCTAATATCTATATAAGAGAGTCTTGTATCAGAAATAAGGTACGTGAATTTTTCAAGAGTTGGGAGTACACATATTCTATAGAGATAGAAACAAGGTTTAAGCTAATAACCCATCTTACTGAGTTCTTCATCTTCCTTGGTGGATCACCGTTAGAGGCCAAATATTTGGGTGGCTGACATTGATCAAGGGAAGGAGCCACTACAGAGGAATCAAAGGAGTAGAACTTGTACCTGATGAAGCTTGTATCTTCAAAGGTATAATTCTGTTTTTCTCCTTCTTCATTCACTAATAATTGGTGCACAAGAATGATCATGGTAATGGGTTTGTATAAATTTTTAAAAACCTAGTTTTTTACGCTTCCGCCCTATTTATGTGATTTGATTGCATGATTGCGTTACGTACAAACCCAACAGTGGTATCAGAGCCAATCTTGTGCTAATTATCAGTCTATGTGATTCCATACATGTATGATATGCGATTGGATCGAGTTATGGGCAACAAAAAATTTTCAGATTCTGCGAAGCTGCGCAGCTGCGCAGGTACAAGGCAATATTGTTGCGCAGCTGCGCCGGGTGCTGTTCCTGGTTTTCATGCTGCGCAGCTGCGCCGGTTCCCTTTACATTCTTGGCGCAGCTGCGCCACTGGACAGGAACTGAATTTTTTTTTGTTTTATTTAATTAAATGAATGGTTTATTTAATTAATAAATGTTTAAAATAAAGATGTTTATTTTATATGAAATGAGATTTCAGAATTGCTAAAATTAAAGAGTTTAATTTGGAATTGTTTTTTGAATGAAATAAAGGAGTTTATTTTTCCAAAAACAAAGTTTAGCAAAACTTTTGCCCATTAACTGATATTAATACATATATGGAATGAATTTATTTTCATGAGATGAATAAGTTTTATTAATACGTATGATGATATGTATGGTAATAAAAGGGATTGATTATGGACTATGACCAATGTGATTGGATTTTATTTTGGTTGAATGCTTGAATGAATGGGTTTTATAAAATGGGGTCTGCGTACCTCGTCTTCTCTAGTTTTATTCTCGATGTAAATTCTATCTCCTTTCTATGTACTTCCCCTTGACTGCTGATCAAGGTTTCTATTTAATTTTAAATAGTTAATGTAATAGAGATAGTTAGAATTATTTTGAAGAAATTGGAGACCAAGGAGCAAGGAACGCGTGAAGACTCATTTGTATGGAGCCCAGGTTTAAATGTAATAGTTATATTTAAATTTAAATTCTTGCACTCCTAGGTTTGACCTTTTGGTTCACTTGGTGGCTCTAGTGAACCAAACTAGAATAAAAGTCCATAATCAATCCGGGTAGAATATAGTATTCTATATTGCATGCTAAATATTATATATATTATATTTTATACAAACATGCTTCGCATGTTTAATAAAATGACGCGTATTTTATATATATATGTGCATGCGCGCTTAAAAAGATGAGACAAATAATAACAAACCCCTCAAAGAAATAATATTAAGTCTGAAGAGTTCAAATGATATTTGGAATATCGAACGTCGCCTTCTAGCATGATTAGTTAATAGAGTATTAAATATTTAATATGAGTTTGTTGTGCTATCCACAAGGCGAGTATTGAATATTTAAGATGTTAATTAATCACATTTGATGCTTATCAAGAAAATTGAACGATCTAGTCTTGTTGTGCTATCCACAAGGACGAAAATTTTTCTTTTTTGAATTTATGGAAGTGCTAGGCTGGACTTAACTTAAATCATTTTAGTTCGGATGTGCACACACATGACCATTATGATTTAAGAGGCAAAATAAAAGGAGTTACATGGTGATGTAATTGACAAGAGTTGTCTACCTATTTATTTGTATATCGCTTGTTGTGCTATCCACAAGGTTATATACATTTGAAATGGGATCCTTAATCTCACTAGAAAATCTTTAATTAGATGTTGCCGAACTATATGAGTGAGGGTAATATAGTTTGATGAAAATAGTGGGAGATACCAATTTAAAATAAAGACCTAAATTTATTTTGGTATGCAAAGTTAATGAAATGAATGTTTGCTAAAATATTGTCTTTTCACATGCAGAATTTTAAAAATGTCAAAATCACTAATCTCACTACGAAGCATACTTGATGCAAATAAGCTTACCGGCCCGAATTATGAGGACTGGCTAAGAAATCTGAGAATTGTTCTCACTGCTGAAAAGATTTCTTATGTCCTAAATTCCACTATCCCTGAATCTGTTTCAGAAACAGCCTCTGAGAAAGAGATTGCCACTTTCAATAAGTGGCAAGATGATGCATCTGTGGCTCAATGCATCATGCTCACATCCATGAATAACGACCTTCAGCGTCAGCACGAAAAAATGGATGCTCCTGCTATGCTGCTTCACCTCAAGGAGTTGTATGGTGAACAGAGTAGGACTGCTAGCTATGAGATATCTAAGGAGCTCTTCCGATCTCGGATGACCGAGGGCACTGCCGTCGAGACTCATGTTCTGAAGGTAATCAATTTGATTGAACGCCTTGGACAGCTTGGGTTCGTCATGGATGGGGAGTTGAGTCAAGACTTGGTCTTGCAGTCACTCCCAGAGACCTTCTCGCAGTTTGTGGTTAATTTTCACATGAATAAGCTAGATGTCAGCTTACCTGACCTGCTTAACATGCTGAAAACTGCAGAAGGTCACTTCTCATCCAAGAAGAACCATGTCTTGTTGGTGGATTCTTCCAATAAAAGGAAGAGGCCCAAGGTGTCTTCTGAAAAGAAGAAATCTAAGAAGGCTAAGGGAAAAGGGAAAGAAAAGGAGCAAAAGAAACCTGAACCAGCTAAAGGAATGTGCTTTCATTGCAATGAGCCGGGACATTGGAAGAGGAACTGCAAGAAGTTTCTAGCAGAGAAGAAGCTTGGAGAAGCTTCGACTTCCAATCAAGGTTTGTTTATGATTGAAATTAATTTTTCTAAAAGTCATAATTCTACTTGGGTATTGGATACCGGCTGTGGTTCTCACATATGTAGTACTGTGCAGGGACTGGTCAGAAGTAGAAAGCTGAACAAAGATGAGGTGATCCCACGGGTGGGAAATGGAGCAAAAGTTGCTGCATTAGCTGTAGGAACTTATTGTTTAGCAATGCCTTCGGGCAAATTCATTTATCTTAATAATTGTTATTATGTTCCGAATATTATTAAAAATATTATTTCAATTTCTGTATTGGATATGGAAGGTTTTGACGTTATTATAAAGAACAATGGTTGTTCTATTTATAAAGACGATGTTTTATATGGTATTGGAAATTTGCGAAATGGACTTTATACACTTGACTTACAAGAAAATATATTTCAAATTGAACAAATTAAGAAAAGGAAAAGAGATGATATTAATTATACCTATATGTGGCACTGTAGACTCGGTCATATCAATGAAACAAGATTATCCAAGTTGCATAAAGATGGGCTCCTCGAGCTATCTGATTATGAATCATATCCAACTTGTGAATCTTGTCTCATGGGTAAAATGACTAAATCTCCTTTTAGTGGAAAAGGAGAGAGAGTTACAGAGTTGTTGGCATTGATTCACACAGACGTTTGTGGACCTATGACAACAAGTGCACGGGGTGGGTATTCTTATTTTATTACTTTCACTGATGATCACTCAAGATTTGGATATGTGTATTTTATGAAATACAAATCAGAATCATTTGAAAAGTTCAAAGAGTTCAGAAGTGAAGTAGAGAAACAAATGGGCAAGAGTATTAAGATACTTCGATCAGATCGAGGTGGAGAATACTTAAGCAGTGAGTTTCTCAATTGTCTCAGAGAAAATGGTATAATCTCACAATGGACTCCTCCAGGTACACCACAGTTAAATGGAGTATCTGAAAGGAGAAATCGAACACTGTTGGACATGGTTCGATCCATGATGAGTTTTACCGACCTTCCAATTTCCTTCTGGGGATATGCCCTAGAAACGGCTGCATACCTACTTAACAAGGTACCTACCAAATCCGCCCCAAAGACTCCATATGAGATGTGGAAAGGGAGGAAACCAAATCTTAAGCATGTTAAGACTTGGGGTTGTCCAGCTTATGTCAAAAAGTTTGAAAATGATAAGCTACAGACTAAATCCGAAAAGTGTAGATTTGTGGGATACCCTAAAGAAACCGTAGGGTATTATTTCTATCATCCAACTGATCAAAAGGTGTTTGTTGCGAAACATGCTACCTTCTTGGAGAAAGAGTTTATCCATGAAGGGGTCAGTGGGAGCAAGATATATCTTGAAGAAGTTCAAGAACCACAAGTTACCACGGACCAAAGTCAGGTACCTAACCAAGTAGAAGAACCTACTGTACCACACCCTGTTCGTAAATCTGGAAGAGTACCGAAGATACCTGCGAGGTATGGATTCGTTATAGAGGATGACGATGAGGTACACATCATGAATGATGATGATCCATTGAATTACGAACAGGCTATGAGTAATAAAGATTCAGGAAAATGGCTTGAAGCCATGAAATCCGAAATGGACTCCATGTATGAAAACAAAGTATGGTCTTTGGTTTCACCACCTGAAGGTATTAAACCTATTGGGTGTAAATGGGTTTTTAAGAAAAAGACTGGAGCAGACGGAAAGGTAGAGACCTATAAGGCCCGACTGGTTGCAAAAGGTTTCAAACAAAGACAAGGAGTTGACTATGATGAAACCTTCTCACCAGTAGCCATGCTCAAGTCCATTCGGATTTTGCTTGCGATTGCAGCTTACAACGACAATGAGATCTGGCAGATGGACGTGAAAACGGCCTTCCTCAATGGGAAACTTGAGGAGGATGTGTATATGACACAGCCAGAGGGATTTATTTCAAAGTTGGAACAAATCAAGTCTGTAAGCTACAACGATCCATTTATGGGTTGAAGCAAGCTTCTCGTAGATGGAACATTCGTTTTGATGAGACAATCAAAGAGTTTGATTTTATCAAAAATGAGGATGAACCATGTGTATACAAGAAGGTTAGTGGGAGCGCAGTATCATTCCTTGTATTATATGTTGATGATATATTACTGATAGGGAATGACATTCCTATGTTACAATCCATTAAAATCTGGTTATCGAAAAACTTCTCCATGAAGGACTTGGGTGAAGCATCCTATATTTTGGGGATAAAGATCTATAGAGATAGATCTAAAAGGATGCTCGGCTTATCCCAAGGAACGTACATTGATACGATGCTAAAGAGGTTTAGAATGGAAGATTCCAAAAGAGGTCTCATGCCGATGAGCCATGGAATAAATCTCTCCAAGAAATAGGCCCCAAAGACACCTGAGGAGAGAGACCGTATGAGTAAGATCCCTTATGCTTCTGCAATAGGATCTATCATGTACGGTATGATATGTACTAGACCGGATGTTGCTCACGCACTTAGTGTAACAAGCAGATACCAGTCGAATCCAGGAGAAAAGCACTGGAAGGCAGTGAAAAATATCCTAAAGTACTTGAGAAGGACTAAAGATATTTTTCTTGTCTACGGTGGGTCTGAATTAAAACTCGAGGGATTCACGGACTCAAGTTTTCAAACAGACCAAGATGACAGTAAATCTGTTTCAGGGTATGTGTTTACCTTGAATGGAGGTGCAGTGAGTTGGAAGAGTTCCAAGCAGCAAACGGTTGCTGATTCAGTGATAGAGGCAGAGTATATAGCTGCAAGTGAAGCTGCAAAGGAAGCTGTTTGGATGAAGAAGTTCATAACTAAACTTGGTGTGGTTCCTAGCATTGGTGAAGCAGTTCCCGTATACTGTAACAACACCGGAGCGGTTGCACAGGCTAAGGAACCCAGGTCTCATCAGAAATCTAAACACGTGTTGCGGCGATTTCACTTGATCAGGGAGATCATTGAAAGAGGAGACGTCACCTTGGAGCGTGTAGACTCTCAAGACAACATTGCAGATCCATTTACTAAAGCTTTAACACAACAGCAGTTTGATCGTCACTTAGAGAAGATGGGTATGAGATACCATGACAATTGGCTTTAGTGTAAGTGGGAGATTGATAGTAGTGTGCATACAAGCCAATCATGTATGATGACAAAGTACATACTTTGTAAACAATCTTATTTATTTATTAATAAAATATTCATTTAAGGCATATAATTATCTACATGGTGCTGTTTTTATAATATGTAAATAACCCATAGTTTTAAGCAATGCTTTTAGAATCATGATGAGATCATGATAATGAGATCTAAATTCTTAGAAAGCTTAAAAACTAAAATAGTTCCCAATTGTGGGATTACTAAAATGGGGATTAGTAAATCCGGATAGATTGGTACATATGTTGCTTGCTCATTGGATGAGGATGACTGATCTCATGGTCATTTGTGTGGAGACACTAAAGCAAGTATGTAGGTGCTTATTGGAGAATAAGTTCACTGAACGTGACTCGCTATGGAATACCTAATGGAGTTTTACTCGCCTGTCAATAGGAATTCCTAATGTGATAGTAGTACATGTGATCCTTGGACTTGAGATCATCATAGTATCTTGTATGTAACAAATTATACTTTGACTAATTCCTTAAGGCCTTTTAAGGCATATATAGGGTATGCTTGGGTATAATGAGTTACATATGGAGATAATGAATGATCAATAAAGAATCTACCACCTCTAGTAAAAGAGGAGATATGTCCTATGTGATTCGTTAAATGACAGCCCAGGAATCCTTGGCCAAGGTAGAATGAAATTAGAAAGAGGTTTCTAATTTGCATTATTTGGAGTTGTGCATTTTCTAATCGAAATACATATGATTAAATAAATTAAGACTTGACAGTAAATCCATGTCTTATATTTTATTGGGACATTGTATGGTGGAAGGATTGAATTGTACGGTAACTATTAACTCACAGGTTCTTTTATGATTAATGTTGAAATCTATATTATCTGGAAAGTCGTTGATCGCTAGGGAGGCTTATCCCTATTGTAGAATAAATGTTATTTATTTAAATAGATTATTAGTTTAATTTGTTTATTTAAATAAGATTAGAATTGTTCTAATTGATTTATTCACAACCGGTTTAATATGGAGAACCTAAAGGGTCACACCATAAAAGGAAGAAGAATTATTTAAGAAGAAAATGGCATGATAGTAATAATGCATTAAGTATAATTAATTTAATCTATGATGATAGAATAAATTAAATAGCTTAATGTTTATTATTTAATATTTTAGAAATATTAAATATAAATTAATAAGAGGAGTCTTATTAATATTATTATTATTATTATTATTATTTTAATTCTAAAGGAGTTTAGGAATTAATATAATATCAGTACTCTCTCTCAATCCTAATAAAGATTAGGATATAAATTAATTAAAAGTAATTAATTAATTAATTAAATAAAATCCTATTCTAATTGGATTAGGAGGGTTAACCTAATATCTATATAAGAGAGTCTTGTATCAGAAATAAGGTACGTGAATTTTTCAAGAGTTGGGAGTACACATATTCTATAGAGATAGAAACAAGGGTTAAGCTAATAACCCATCTTACTGAGTTCTTCATCTTCCTTGGTGGATCACCGTTAGAGGCCAAACATTTGGGTGGCTGACATTGATCAAGGGAAGGAGCCACTACAGAGGAATCAAAGGAATCAAAGGAGTAGAACTTGTACCTGATGAAGCTTGTATCTTCAAAGGTATAATTCTGTTTTTCTCCTTCTTCATTCACTGATAATTGGTGCACAAGAATGATCATGCTAATGGGTTTGTATAAATTTTTGAAAACCTAGTTTTTTACGCTTTCGCCCTATTTATGTGATTTGATTGCATGATTGCGTTACGTACAAACCCAACAGTCATTTGGTCTCACGAATGCCCCAGCTGCATTTATGGACCTAATGAACAGGGTGTTCAAACCATTTCTGGATAAGTTCGTGGTAGTATTTATAGATGACATCCTGGTTTATTCTAAGACCGAGGTGGGGCTTGCTGAAGATTTAAGACTAACCTTAGAAGTATTGAGACGAGAAAAGCTTTACGCTAAATTCTCGAAATGCGAATTTTGGTTGGAACGTGTGCAATTTCTTGGCCACGTGATCGACAAGGAGGGTATTTCAGTAGATCCGTCGAAGGTTGAAGCGGTAATGAATTGGGATCAGCCGAAGACGCCGTCTGAAGTGAGGAGTTTCTTGGGATTGGCTGGTTATTACCGAAGATTTATCCAAGACTTTTCTAAAATCGCAACTCCGTTGACGAATTTGACTCGTAAAATAGTTAAGTTTGTTTGGACAGAGAAGTGTGAGGAAACTTTTCAAGAGTTGAAGAAGAGGTTGAGTACTGCACCTGTATTATCTTTGCCGGATAGTTCGGAGAATTTCGTGGTATATAGTGATGTCTCACATAAAGAATTAGGCTGTGTGTTGATGCAAAGCGGCAAAGTCATTGCCTATGCGTCACGTCAGCTGAAGGACTATGAGAAGGGGTATCCGACCCATGACTTGGAATTGGCGGCAGTAGTGTTTGCTCTAAAGATTTGGAGACACTACTTATATGGAGAGAAGTGTGAAATATATACAGATCACAAGAGTCTGAAGTATATCTTCACCCAGAAGGATTTGAAAATGCCCCAAAGGAGATGGTTGGAACTGATCAAGGACTACGACTGTGAAATACTTTACCATCTGGGTAAAGCTAATGTTGTCGCCGACGCTTTGAGCAGGAAAGGTCGGGAGAAGCTGAATATGTTAACTGATCAGGATCGGTTAATAGAGCAGATGGCTAGATTAGAGCTGGAAGTAAAGTTTCCAAAGGAATTGGATGAGAAGTTGTTTCAAGTAACCACTGGTTCTACTATTGTGGACAAGGTAAAAGAAGCTCAACTTCACGATGAAGAATGCGAGAAGATTCGGAAGAGAATAGCTGATGGCGAAGAGTTTAAATTCAAGATCGACAGTGAGAAACTGCTACGATTTGAAGGTAGAATCTGGGTACCGCCAGTACCGGAAGTTAAGGAGGAAATCTTGAGCGAAGCTCACAGCTCGAAATATTCAATTCACCCTGGGAGTACGAAGATGTACCAGGATCTCAGGCATCATTTCTGGTGGCCGAATATGAAGAGGGACGTTGCTGAATGTTTTGCGAAATGCTTAACGTGCCAGAAAGTCAAGGCAGAACACCAGAGACCTAGCGGATTGCTGCAACCATTAGAAATTCCAGAGTGGAAATGGGAGCATATCACGATGGATTTCGTGGTGGGTCTTCCAGCGACTCAGAAAGGTTTCGATGCTATATGGGTTATTGTGGATCGACTGACGAAGTCAGCCCACTTTTTACCAATCAGGATTAAATATAACTCGGAACAATTAGCTAAATTATACGTTAAGGAGATCATTTCTCGACATGGTGTCCCAGTGTCGATTGTGTCAGACAGAGATCCGCGTTTTACGTCAAATTTCTGGAAGCGTTTACAAGAATGTTTGGGAACGCAGTTGCGAATGAGTACAGCGTACCATCCTCAAACCGATGGTCAGACCGAGAGAACAATTCAAACGCTTGAGGATATGCTGAGAGCATGTGTGATGGACTTTAAAGAGAGCTGGGATGATCATCTACCGTTGGTGGAGTTCGCCTACAACAATAGTCATCATGCGAGTATTGGCATGCCGCCTTACGAAGCGTTATACGGCAGAAAGTGCAGGACTCCTCTATACTGGGATGAAGTTGGTGAACGTCAGCTGTTGGGACCAGAATTGGTACAACAAACTGCAGAAATTGTGAAGCTGATCAGAACAAGATTGGTTGCTGCTCAGGATAGACAGAAGAAATATGCCGATCAACATCGACAGAACCGAGAATTCTTACCAGGAAGCTTCGTTTTCCTGAAGGTGTCTCCCTGGAAGGGGAAGATTAGATTTGGCAAGAAGGGGAAGCTGAGTCCCCGATTTATTGGACCTTTTGAGGTATTACAAAAAGTTGGCGAGGTAGCTTACGAAGTGGCATTACCTCTGGAACTCGAGAATATACATAACGTATTTCATATTTCCGTGTTACGGCCTTACAAACACGACTATAAACATGTAATAGAATACGAGCCTTTACAATTTGATAAAGACTTAACGTATGAAGAAGTGCCTGTTCAAATTATTGATAGAAAAGAACAAGTACTTAGGAATAAAGTGATACCTTCTGTTAAGGTAATTTGGAGGAACCACAGTGCTGAAGAAGCTACGTGGGAACTCGAAGATGTTATGATGAAGTTTTATCCGCATTTATTTGCTTAATTGAAGTGTGTAACCCCTTAGATATCGATTCTGGGGACAGAATCCTTTTAAGGGGGAAAGAATGTAACAGATGAGAATTTTTATGAGGTGAGAATTTTTATGAGATTTTTTTTATGTTGTGATTCTGGGGACAGAATCCTTTTAAGGAGGGAAGACTGTAACGATTGAGAATTTTATATGTTAATTGTAAATATTTATTGAAGTAAATAAATATTTTATGGAATTTAATTGTGAAGATAAATAAATAAAGTGTGCGAGTGTTGTGGACAATTTAATTAAGTGCTATATGATTAATTAAATTGATATGTTAGCAATGGTGTAGCATAATTTTAATTTAATTAAGAATGATTTAATTAGATTTAATGTTATGTGCTAAGTGATAATAATTTGTACACGAATTATGTTTAATAAAGGAAATTCAATGGTGTGACAATCTGGTATTATATGAATGTTAGTTTATTTAATTGAATTAGAATGTTGTAATTTAATTAAATAAGTGTAATATTTAGTCTATGAATTTAAAGAATTATTAAAATACTAGAAAAGGATTTTGAAGTGTTTTACCAAACAAGGCCCTTGTACTTGTTTAATCTTATTTCTTCCAAACAATGCCTTAAGCTCAATAAGTTAGTTTTTAAAAAAATAATGTAGTTTTGCCAAACGTGGTCTTACTCTTTTCAAATTCTATAACCTATGTAATTAATAATACTTATTATGGTTATAAGTATTATATTTATTATTTATAAGTTACATATATTATATATGTATATGTATAATATTATATATGTCAGTTAAAAACAAAGTTACGTTAGTTTTACAAAACAAAGAAAGAAAAGAAGAAGAGGGTTAGAGAGAATTGTCAGAGAATTCTCAGAGAAGAAGAAGAAGAAGAAGAAGAAGAAGAAGAAGGCAAAGCAATCCCAAGTTCATCTCTCTCTTAACCCAAAACTAGTAAGGTTATAATCTTAACCCTAGAACTAATTCTTATGTGTTGTGTTTTCTTCTTTGCCAAATTAGGTCTTTACAATCATGAAATTATATGTGTTATATGATGTTATATGTTTTCATATGAAATTGTATGCCATGAAAGGGTTTTCAAAATACAATTGTTGTAAAACAAGTTTTCAAAGCATATTCTTTTATGTTTTCATGGTTTTAGAACTCTATGTGAAAGTCTCTTTGTGAAAGCTATTTATTTTGATATGTGAATGGGATATGTATATATATATATATATATATATATATATATATATATATGTTTACATGAGAGTTTCATAGTTGTTTAAGAATTTCAATTCACAAGTATATGATGAACACTATGAAATTCATGTTCATAGTGTTAGATTATGAAGTTATGTTGAAAATTTCTTTAAATCCTTGAGGTAAGCATGAATTATGTGTAATAGGTGATATAACATGATTATATATGAGTTATATGATGATTCTAGCAATTCAATCCATGAATTTTTGATAAACAATAAGAAGCATGTTCATAGTGATTTTTGGTGAAACTATTTCTGAAAACGGCTTTTGAAACTATCAAATTGATGTTTGATTTTGACTTATTGTTAAAATTGATCATGTATTATGTTAATATGTTAAGAATATGAGTTATCACAATTGGAATCACTTGAATTGGATGAAAAACGAATTCGTAGTAGCAATTTTCGTCAAGAACGCTTAAAATTGTGTTTTCTTTGAAAATCATGAAATCTTGTTTTGGATTATGTGTTTTATGAATTATATATGTTACGAGCATGATAATAAGTTTAAAATATTGTTAGTATCAAGTTTTATGTTTATCATGTTGGGAAAAATCGAATTCGGTGTGAAGAAATAAGCCAAATTGGCTTAATTCTCCACCAGTTCGCGAGCCGGGCGCTGTGGCAGGGGGAACACCCGCCCCAGCGGGTGGGGCTGCTGCCAAGAAAATCTGGAATTTTGTTTTTGAGTTTTTATGCCCCGTTTGTTAAGCTAACTTGTTTCTAAGACTTGGAAAGTGAAATGTATAATAAGATAACATGTTTTTGATGTGTTGAAGTTAGATTGAAGTATATTATGAATATGTTACATGTGTGTGTTTGTGTGTTGCTTTCACGAGGCACACAACACGATTCATTGAAGTATAGGCTTATTAATGCATGCCGTGAGTATAGACTCACGTACTTGACTAATTAGTAACCAATGTGGTAAATTATACTATGAGTTGGACTTGGATATGAAGTTCAATGGTTTAAATGTTGTAATTGGATACTAATAGATGGTTTGAATGTAATATAAATGTGTAGGGTGTTTGTGAAGTGCGTATAGTTGTTAAAGTATAGCTTGCGCTTAAGGCAAGTTCTCTTACCCTTATTCTCTTATGTTAAGCAAGTTTCTAAACTTGTTATTTATATTGTGAAAGTTCTTTAAGCTACTCTCGAATGCTATACAAGCCTATTCATTGTATCTTTTCATTGGGCAAGTTTCTTAACCCTTGCTCAAGAAATCACGAAAGTTCATTTACGTTCTTTAAATTGTTATGTGTGGTACAAGTTATACCATACTCATAAAGCGTAAGTATTAAAGCGTTATTTTAGTAATATGATCTTAACTTAGTTGTTCAAGTAAGATCTACTTAGTCTATCGAATGCTTTAAGTTGTTTCTAAAAGCATGCCTATCTATTATGAAGTTTATTGTCATATTTTGCAATTTGTTCATGATTGAACTGTAAAGGACTGTAAGTCGATTCAACTACTCCTAGTTGATGATAGTTGAACTCTAAAGTTCCCTTATCTATCCAAACCAAACTTTCTTTGGTGCGGACTTGTATTCAATTTCTGAGAAGGAACAACCCTATTAATTAGGGGAAATTTATGCGAAAGCGTTAAATGGTTGTGCACAATTCATGGTACAAAGGGACCTGAGTACGAGTTAAGGGTCCATAGTCTTATTGACTGTTAAAGGTTTAAATAGAAATATTTATAACCTAGGACAATGGTTCAAGGTCTTATAACCCTCAGATGATTTCATATTCGAATCCTATATATTGATGAAAGAATTATATTTTAATTCTTTATATGGATGGAAGTAAAGTTATTCAAACTCTTTTGAAACGATTCACTTATGTCATATCACTGTTGTATATCCAAGTGAGCTTTTGTTTGCTCACTCTTGCCTGCTTTACCACCATTTGCAGTTGAGATCAAGAATGTGGACATACCATCAACAAGTAAAGGAAAAGGAAAGATGAATAAGTGAAGGCTTGTGACGTCAAGTTGCTTTTGTAATAAGACTTAGTTAGTTATGTTTATATTTCCGCATTTACGTTATTTGAATGATGTTAAGATTTAGATAACCCTGGGATTTTTGTTGAACAAGTTGCCATTCTTTCTAGAGGAAGATTTTATTAAGGTTTTATGAAGGTTGTAATTAGTTTGAAATTTTATTTGGGTAGATGTATGTTTTAATTAGAAAGTGAACACCAAATCATGTGGAAACGAAGTACCCGGATTTGGGGGTGTCACATTATGAGTCCTATTACTTCGTTCTAATTTGATTAGCATCAAAAGGAGCAATCCCATAACTATCATGGGACAACCCCCATGAGGATAAACTAAAGATAAACAACTAGAACAAATCGAGAGAACAAGGCACTAAGCCTAAGCCCAAAAACAAGACCAATCAGCCCAAAAACTGCAAACGGTTAAGGCATTGACGAAGCCCAAAAGCAACTTCCAGCCCAAAAGCAACCCCACTGCCAACAACCCAGACAGCTCAACAGCACAAAAGCGGCAACAAATGCCAACAACATCCCATATGGGAACAAATGCCAGCAACCCTTATGGAGCCAACCCAGCCCAACACCGAACAACAACCGACAAAGACCCAGAAAGCTAACGGCAGACCTTCTTATTGTTTCATTAGTTCTCACAATACGTCAAAATATAGGTGATTATGAGTCCTATTACTTCGTTCTAGTTGAAATTAGAATCAAAAGGAGCAATCCAATCACTATCGCGTCCAAAACGATGCGTAGATCTCACACAAGTCTTCATTTAGGGAAACCTTCATATTGTTTCATTGGTAGTTTCAAATTTACAAAGAAATAGGTGTTTAAGAGTTGTATTACTTTGTTTTATTTTTATTAGCGTTAAAAGGAGAAACCAATGACTATCGCGTTCAAAACCATGTGTACTTCTCACACAAGTCTTCATTTAGGAGACCTTCCTATTGTTTTTATGAGTCCTATGACTTCGTTCTAGTTTTATTTGCATCAAAAGGAGCAATCCTATCCCTATTGCCTTCAAAATAATCCGTATATCTCACAAAAGTCTTCATTTAAGAAGAACTTCTTACTGTTTCATTAGTTCTCTCAAATTATAAAAATATAGGTGATTATGAGTCATATTACTTCGTTCTAGTTGAAATTAGAATCAAAAGGAGCAATCCCATCACTATCGTGTTCAAAACGATGCGTAGATCTCACACAAGTCTTCATTTAGGGAGACCTTCTTATTGTTTCATTGGTTGTTTCAAATTTATAAAGAAAGAGGTGATTAAGAGTTGTATTATTTCATTCTACTCTTATTAGCGTCAAAAGGATAAACCAATGACTATCTCGTTCAAAACCATGCGTACATCTCACACAAGTCTTCATTTAAGGAGACCTTGTTATTGTTTCATTGCTTCTCTAAAATTATCAAAGAAAGAGGTGATTTGGATTTCTATTACTTCGTTCTAATATGATTAGCATCAAAAGGAGCAATCCCATGACTATCGCGTTAAAAACGATGCGTACATCTCAAACAAGTCTTGATTTAGGAAGACCTTCTTATTGTTTCATTGCTTTTCTCAAATTGTGAAATAAAGAGGTGATTATGAGTTCTATGACTTCGTTCTAGTTTGATTTGCATCAAAAACAACAATCATATCACTAGTGCCTTCAAAATGATCCGCACATCTCACACAAGTCTTCATTTAGGAAGAACTTTTTATTGTTTCATTAGTTCTCTCATATTGTAAAAATATAGGTGATTATGAGTCATATTACTTCGTTCTAGTTGAAATTAGAATCAAAAGTAGCAATCCCATCACTATCGCGTCCAAAACGATGCGTAGATCTCACACAAGTCTTCATTTAGGGAGACCTTCTTATTGTTTCATTGGTTGTTTTAAATTTACAAAAAAGAGGTGATTAAGAGTTGTATTACTTCGTTCTACTCTTATTAGCGTCAAAAGGATAAACTCATGACTATCGCGTTCAAAACCATGCGTACATCTCACACAAGTCTTCATTTAGGGAGACCTTCTTATTATTTCATTGGTGCTCTAAAATTGTCAAAGAAAGAGGTGATTAAGAGTCCTATAACTTCGTTCTAGTTTTATTAGCATCAAAAGGAGCAATCCCATGACTATCGCATTCAAAACGATGCGTACATCTCACACAAGTCTTCATTTAAGGAGACGTATTGTTTCATAAATTCTCTAAAACTATCAAAGAAAGAGGTGATTATGAGTCCTATTACTTCGTTCTAATTTGATTAGCATCAAAAGGAGCAATCCCATGACTATTGCGTTAAAAACGATGTGTACATCTCACATAAGTCTTGATTTAGGGGAGACCTTCTTATTGTTTCATTGGTTCTCTCAAATTATAAAAGAAAAGGTGATTATGAGTCCTATGAGTTCTTTGTATTTAGATTAGCTTTAAAAGGAGCAATCTTATCACTAGTGTCTTCAAAACGATCCGTACATTTCACACAAATATTCATTTAGGGAGACCTTTTTATTGTTTCATTAGTTCTCTCAAATTGTCAAAATATAGGTGATTATGAGTCCTATTACTTCGTTCTAGTTGAAATTAGCATTAAAATGAGCAATCCAATCACTATCGCGTCCAAGACGATGTGTAGATCTCACACAAGTCTTCATTTAGGGAGACCCTTCATATTGTTTCATTGGTCGTTTCAAATTTACAAAGAAAGAGGTGATTAAAAGTTGTATTACTTCGTTCTAAATTGATTAGCGTAAAAAGGAGAAACCAATTACTATCGCGTTAAAAATCATGCGTACATCCCACACAAGTCTTCATTTAGGAAGACCTTATTGTTTCATTTGTGTTCTATAATTGTCAAAGAAAGAGGTGTTTACGAGTCCTATAACTTCGTTCTAGTTTGATTAGCATCAAAGGAGCAATTCCATGACTATCGCGTTCAAAACGATGTGTACATCTCACACAAGTCTTCATTTGAGGAGACCTTATTGTTTCATTGGATCTCTAAAATTGTTAAAGAAAAAGGTGATTAGGAATCCTATTACTTCGTTCTAATATGATTAGCATCAAAACCAGCAATCCCATGACTATCTCGTTAAAAACGATGCGTAGTACATCTCACACAAGTCTTGATTTAGAAAGACCTTCTTATTGTTTCATTGGTTTTCTCAAATTGTCAATGAAAGAGGTATTTATGAGTCCTATGACTTCGTTCTAGTTTGATTTGCATCAAAAGGAGCAATCCTATCACTATTGCCTTCAAAACGATCCGTACATCTCACAAAAGTCTTCATTTAGCAAGAACTTCTTATTGTTTCATTAGTTCTCTCAAATTATAAAAATATAGTTGATTATGAGTCATATTATTTCGTTCTAGTTGAAATTAGAATCAAAAGGAGCAATCCCATCACTATCGCGTCCAAAACGATGCGTAGATCTCACACAAGTCTTCATTTAGGGGACCTTCTTATTGTTTCATTGGTTGTTTCAATTTACAAAGAAAAAGGTGACTAAGAGTTGTATTATTTCGTTCTACTCTTATTAGCGTCAAAAGGATAAACCCATTACTATCGCGTTCAAAACCATGCGTACATTTCACACAAGTCTTCATTTAAAGAGACCTTGTTATTATTGCATTGGTTCTCTAAAATTGTCAAAGAAAGAGGTATGATTAGGAGTTCTATTACTTCGTTCTAATATGATTAGAATCAAAAGGAGCAATTCCATGACTATCGCGTTAAAAACGATGCGTACATCTCACACAAGTCTTGATTTAGAAAGACATTCTTATTGTTTCATTGGTTTTCTCAAATTGTGAAATAAAGTGGTGATTATGAGTCCTATGACTTCGTTCTAGTTTGATTTGCATCAAAAGGAACAATCATATCACTAGTGCCTTCAAAACGATCCGTACATCTCACACAAGTCTTCATTTAGAAAGACATTTTTATTGTTTCATTAGTTCTTTCAAATTGTAAAAATATAGGTGATTATGAGTCATATTACTTCGTTCTAGTTGAAATTAGAATCAAAAGGAGCAATCCCATCATATCACGTCCAAAACGATGCGTAGATCTCACACAAATCTTCATTTAGGGAGACCTTCTTTTTGTTTAATTGGTTGTTTCAAATCTACAAAGAAAGAGATGATTAAGATTTGTATTACTTCGGTCTACTCTTATTAGCGTCAAAAGGATAAACCCATGACTATCGTGTTTAAAACCATGCGTACATCTCACACAAGTCTTCATTTAGGAAGACCTTCTTATTATTTCATTGGTGCTCTAAAATTGTCAAAGAAATAGGTGATTAGGAGTCCTATTACTTCGTTCTAATATGATTAGCATCAAAATGAGCAATCCCATGACTATCGCGTTAAAAACGATGCGTACATCTTACACAAGTCTTGATTTCGGAAGACCTTCTTACTGTTTCATTGGATTTTTCAAATTGTGAAATAAAGAGGTGATTATGAGTCCTATGACTTCGTTCTAGTTTGATTTGCATCAAAAGGAACAATCATATCACTAGTGCCTTCAAAACGATCCGTACATCTCACATAAGTCTTCATTTAGGAAGACCTTTTTATTGTTTCATTAGTTCTCTCAAATTATAAAAATATAGGTGATTATGAGTCATATTACTTCGTTCTAGTTGAAATTAGAATCAAACAGAGCAATCCCATCACTATCGCGTCCAAAACGATGCGTAGATCTCACACAAGTCTTCATTTAGGGAGACCTTATTGTTTCATTGGTTGTTTCAAATTTACAAAGAAAGAGGTCATTAAGAGTTGTATTACTTTATTCTACTCTTATTAGCGTCAAAAGAATAAAGCCATGACTATCGCATTCAAAACCATGCGTACATCTCACACAAGTCTTCATTTAGGGAGACCTTCTTATTATTTCTATGGAGCTCAAAAATTGTCAAAGAAAGAGGTGATTAAGAGTCCTATAACTTCGTTCTAGTTTTATTAGCATCAAAAGGAGCAATCCCATGACTATCGCGTTCAAAACGATGCGTACATCTCACACAAGTCTTCATTTAAGGAGATGTATTGTTTCATAAATTCTCTAAAACTATAAAAGAAAGTGGTGATTATGAGTCCGATTACTTCGTTCTAATTTGATTAGCATCTAAAGGAGCAATCCCATGATTATCGCGTTAAAAACGATGTGTACATCTCACACAAGTCTTGATTTAGGGGAGACCTTCTTATTGTTTCATTGGTTCTCTCAAATTATAAAAGAAAAGGTGATTATGAGTCCTATGACTTCTTTCTATTTAGATTAGCTTTAAAAGGAGCAATCTTATCACTAGTGCCTTCAAAACGATCCGTACATCTCACACAAATATTTATTTAGGGACACCTTATTGTTTTATTAGTTCTCTCAAATTGTCAAAATATAGGTGATTATGAGTCCTATTACTTCCTTCTAGTTGAAATTAGCATTAAAATGAGCATTCCAATCACTATCACATCCAAGACGATGTGTAGATCTCACACAAGTCATTATTTAGGGAGACCTTCATATTGTTTCATTGGTTGTTTCAAATTTACAAAGAAAGAGGTGATTAAGAGTTGTATTACTTTGTTCTAGTTTGATTAGTGTAAAAAGGAGAAACCCATTACTATAGCGTTCAAAACGATGCGTACATCCCACACAAGTCCTCATTTAGGAAGACCTTATTGTTTCATTTGTGTTCTATAATTGTTAAAGAAAGAGGTGTTTAGGAGTCCTACAACTTCGTTCTAGTTTGATTAGCATCAAAGGAGCAATTCTATGACTATCGCGTTCAAAACGATGTGTACATCTCACACAAATCTTCATGTAAGGAGACCTTATTGTTTCATTGGTTCTCTAAAATTGTCAAAGAAAAAGGTGATTAGGAGTCTTATTACTTCGTTCTAATATGATTAGCATCAAACGGAGCAATCCCATGACTATCGCGTTAAAAACGATGCGTAGTACATCTCACACAAGTCTTGATTTAGAAAGACATTCTTATTGTTTCATTGGTTTTCTCAAATTGTCAATAAAAGAGGTTTTTATTAGTCCTATGACATCGTTCTAGTTTGATTTGCATCAAAAGGGCAATCCTATCACTATTGCCTTCAAAACGATCCGTACATCTCACAAAAGTCTTCATTTGGGAAGCACTTCTTATTGTTTCATTAGTTCTCTCAAATTATAAAAATATAGGTGATTATGAGTCCTATTACTTCATTCTAGTTGAAATTAGCATCAAAAGGAGCAATCCCATCAATATCGCGTCCAAAACAATGCGTAGATCTCACACAAGTCTTCATTTAGGGAGACGTTGATATTGTTTCATTGGTTATTTCAAATTTACAAAGAAAGGGGTGATTAAGAGTTGTAATACTTCGTTCTACTTTGATTAGCGTCAAAATGTGAAACCCATGACTATCGCGTTCAAAACCATGCGTACATCTCACACAAGTCTTCATTTGTGGAGACCTTATTATTTCATTGGTGCTCTAAATTTGTCAGGGAAAGAGGTGATTAGGAGTCCTATAACTTCGTTCTAGTTTGATTAGCATCAAAAGGAGCAATCCCATGACTATCGTTTTTAAAACGATGCGTACATCTCAAACAAGTCTTCATTTAAGGAAACTTTTTTATTGTTTCATTGATTCTCTAAAATTATCAATGAAAGAGGTGATTATGAGTCCTATTACTTCGTTCTAATTAGATTAGCATCAAAATGAGCAATTCCATGACTATCGCGTTAAAAACGATGTGCACATCTCACACAAGTCTTGATTTAGGGGAGACCTTCTTATTGTTTTATTGGTTCTCTCAAATTATCAAAGAAGAGGTGATTAAGAGTCCTATAACTTTGTTCAAGTTTTATTAGCATCAAAAGGAGCAATCCCATGACTACCGCATTTAAAACGATGCGTACATCTCACACAAGTCTTCATTTAAGGAGACTTTCTTATTATTTCCTAAGTTCTCTAAAACTAACAAAGAAAGAGGTGATTATGAGTCCTATTACTTCGTTCTAATTTGATTAGTTTCAGAAGGAGTAATCCCATAACTATCGCGTTAAAAACGATGTGTACATCTCACACAAGTCTTGATTTAGGGGAGACCTTCTTATTGTTTCATTGGTTCTCTCAAATTATAAAAGAAACGGTGATTATGAGTCCTATGAGTTCTTTCTATTTAGATTAGCTTTAAAAGGAGCAATTCCATGATTATCGCGTTCAAAACGATATGTACATCTCACACAAGTCTTCATTTAAGGAGACCTTATTGTTTCATTGGTTCTCTAAAATTGTCAAAGAAAAAGGTGATTAGAAGTCCTATTACTTCGTTCTAATATAAATAACATCAAAAGGAGCAATCCCATGACTATCTCGTTAAAAACGATACGTAGTACATTTCACACAAGCCTGATTTAGAAAGGCCTTCTTATTGTTTCATTGGTTTTCTCAAATTGTCAATGAAAGAGGTTTTTATGAGTCCTATGACTTCGTTCTAGTTTGATTTGCATCAAAAGGAACAATCCTATCCCTAATGCCTTCAAAACGATCCGTACATCTCACACAAGTCTTCATTTAGGAAGTCCATTTTATTGTTTTATTAGTTCTCTCAAATTGAAAAATTATAGGTGATTATGAGTCATATTACTTCGTTCCAGTTGAAATTAGCATCAAAAGGAATAATCCCATCATAATCGCGTCTAAAACGATGTGTAGATCTCACACAAGTCTTCATTTAGGAAGACCTTTTTATTGTTTCATTAGTTCTCTCAAATTGTAAAACTATAGGTGATTATGAGTTATATTACTTCGTTCAAGTTGAAATTAGAATCAAAAGGAGCAATCCCATCACTATGGCGTCCAAAACGATGCATAGATCTCACACAAGTCTTCAATTAGGGAGACCTTCTTATTGTTTCATTGGTTGTTTTAAATTTACAAAGAAAGAGGTGATTAAGAGTTGTATTACTTCGTTCTACTCTTATTAGCGTCAAAAGGATAAACTCATGACTATCGCGTTCAAAATCATGCGTACATCTCACACAAGTCTTCATTTAGGGAGACCTTCTTATTATTTCATTAGTGCTCTAAAATTGTCAAAGAGGTGATTAAGAGTCCTATAACTTCGTTCTAGTTTTATTAGCATCAAAAGGAGCAATCCCATGACTATCGCATTCAAAACGAAGCGTACATCTCACACAAGTCTTCATTTAAGGAGACTTTCTTATTGTTTCCTAAGTTCTCTAAAACTATCAAAGAAATAGGTGATTATGAGTCCTATTACTTCGTTCTAATTTGTTTAGCATCTAAAGGAGCAATCCCATTACTATCGCGTTAAAAACGATGTGTACATCTCACACAAGTCTTAATTTATGGGAGACCTTATTATTGTTTCATTCGTTCTCTCAAATTATAAAAGAAAAGGTGATTATGAGTCCTATGAGTTCTTTCTATTCAGATTAGCTTTAAAAGGAGCAATCTTATCACTAGTGCCTTCAAAACGATCCGTACATCTCACACAAATATTTATTTAGGGAGACCTTCTTATTGTTTCATTAGTTCTCTCAAATTGTCAAAATAAAGGTGATTATGAGTCCTATTACTTCGTTCTACTTGAAATTAGCATTAAAATGAGCAATCCAATCATTATCGCGTCCAAGACGATGTGTAGATCTCACACAAGTCTTCATTTAGGGAGACCTTATTGTTTCATTGGTTGTTTCAATTTACAAAGAAAAAGGTGATTAAGAGTTGTATTATTTCGTTATACTCTTATTAGCGTCAAAAGGATAAACCCATTACTATCGCATTCAAAACCTTGCGTACATCTAACACAAGTCTTCATTTAAAGAGGCCTTGTTATTGTTTCATTGGTTCTCTAAAATTGTCAAAGAAAGAGGTGATTAGGTGTTCTATTACTTCGTTCTAATATGATTAGCATCAAAAGAAGCAATCCCATAACTATCCCGTTAAAAACGATGCGTACATCTCACACAAGTATTGATTTAGGAAGACCTTCAAATTGTTTCACACAAGTCTTCAATTATGGAGACTTTATTATTTCATTGGTGCTCTAAAATTGTCAGAGAAAGAGGTGATTAGGAGTCCTATAACTTCGTTCTAGTTTGATTAGCATCAAAAGGAGCAATCCCATAACTATCGTGTTTAAAATGATGCGTACATCTGAAACAAATCTTCATTTAAGGAGACTTTCTTATTGTTTCATTGATTATCTAAAATTATCAAAGAAAGTGGCGATTATGAGTCCTATTACTTTGTTCTAATTTGATTAGCATCAAAATGAGCAATCCCATGACTATCGCGTTAAAAACGATGTGCACATCTCACACAAGTCTTGATTTAGGGGAGACCTTCTTATTGTTTCATTGGTTCTCTCAAATTATCAAAGAAATAGATGATTACGTGTCCTATGACTTCTTTCTATTTAGATTAGCATTAAAAGAAGCAATCCTATCACTAGTGCCTTCAAAACGATACGTACATCTCACACAAGTCTTCATTTAGGGAGACCTTCTTATTGTTTCATTAGTTATTTCAAATAGTCAAAATATAGGTGATTATGAGTCCTATTACTTCGTTCTAGTTGAAATTAGCATCAAAATGTGCAATCCAATCACTATCGAGTTCAAAACGATGCGTAGACCTAACACAAGTCTTCATTTAGGGAGACCTTCATATTGTTTTATTGGTTGTTTCAAATTTACAAAGAAAGAGGTGATTAAGAGTTGTATTACTTCGTTCTACTTTAATTAGCGTTAAAAAGAGAAACCCATGACTATCACGTTCAAAACCATGCGTACATCTCACACAAGTCTTCATTTAGGGAGACCTTATTATTTCATTGGTGCTCTAAAATTATCAAAGAAAGATGTGATTAGGAGTCCTATGACTTCGTTCTAGTTTGATTTGCATCAAAAGGAACAATTCTATCACTAGTGCCTTCAAAACGATCCGTACATCTCACACAAGTCTTCATTTAGGAAGACCTTCTTATTATTCCATTAGTTCTTTCAAATTTTAAAAATATAACTGATTATGAGTCCTATTACTTCGTTCTGTTTGAAATTAGAATCAAAAGGAGCAATCCCATCACTATCGCGTCCAAAACGATGCGTAGATCTCACACAAGTCTTCATTTAGGGAGACCTTCATATTGTTTCCTTGGTTGTTTCAAATTTACAAAGAAAGAGGTAATTAAGAGTTGTATTAGATTCTACTTTGATTAGCATGAAAAGAAGAAACCCATGACTATCGTTTTCAAAACCATGCGTACATCTCGCACAAGTCTTCATTTAGGGAGACATTCTTATTATTTCATTGGTGCTCTAAAATTATCAAAGAAAGAGGTGATTAGGAGACCTATGACTTCGTTCTAGTTTGATTTGCATAAAAAGGAACAATCCTATCACTAGTGCCTTCAAAACGATCCGTACATCTCACACAAGTCTTCATTTAGGAAGGGCCATTTTATTGTTTCATTAGTTCTCTCAAATTATAAAAATATAGGTGATTATGAATCATATTACTTCGTTCTAGTTGAAATTAGAATCAAAAGGAACAATCCCATCACTATCGCGTCCAAAACGATGCGTAAATCTCACACAAGTCTTCATTTAGGGAGGCCTTCATATTGTTTCATTGGATGTATCAATTTTACAAAGAAAGAGGTGATTAAGAGTTGTATTACTTCGTTCTACATTGATTAGCGTTAAAAGGAGAAACCCATGACTGTGGCGTTCAAAACCATGCGTACATCTCACACAAGTCTTCATTTAGGGAAACCTTCTTAATGTTTCATTGGTTGTTTCAAATTTACAAAGAAAGAGGTGATTAAGAGTTGTATTACTTCGTTCTACTTTGATTAGCGTCAAAAGGATAAACCCATGACTATCGTGTTCAAAACCATGCGTACATCTCACACAAGTATTCATTTAAGGAGACCTTATTATTATTTCATTGGTGCTCTAAAATTATCAAAGAAAGAGGTGATGAAGAGTCCTATAACTTCGTTCTAGTTTGATTAGCATCAAAAGGAGCAATCCCATGACTATCGTGTTCAAAACGATGCGTACATCTCACACAAGTCTTCATTTAAGGAGACTTTCTTATTGTTTCATTAGTTCTCTAAAACTATCAAAGCAAGAGGTGATTATGAGTCCTATTACTTCGTTCTAATTTGATTAGCATCAAAAGGAGCAATCTCATGACTATCGCATTAAAAACGATGTGTACATCTTACACAAGTCTTGATTTAGGGGAGTTTTTCTTATTGTTTCATTGGTTCTCTCAAATTATCAAAGAAAAGGTGATTATGAGTCCTATAACTTGTTTCTATTTATATTAGCATTAAAAGAAGCAATCTTATCACTAGTGCCTTCAAAACGATCCGTACATCTCACACAAGTCTTCATTTAGGGAGACCTTTTTTTTTTTTTTTGCTAACTAAAGCAGAAATCTTAACATTCCTGCATTGGGCAAGAATGGATCAGACCTCTTGGACTCAAAGCCTTATGAGTAGTTGTTTTACCATTTGAGCCAAGAGGGACTTGGTTGAGAGACCTTCTTATTGTTTCATTAGTTCTCTCAAATTGTTAAAATATAGGTGATTATGAGTCCTATTACTTCGTTCTAGTTGAATGTTGGGTTTGTACGTAACGCAATCATGCAATCAAATCACATAAATAGGGCAGAAGCGTAAAAAACTAGGTTTTCAAAAATTTATACAAACCCATTACCATGATCATTCTTGTGCATCAATTATTAGTGAATGAAAAAAGAGAAAAACATAATTATACCTTTGAAGATCCAAGCTTCCTCAGGTACAAGTTCTACTCCTTTGATTCCTTTGATTCCTCTGTAGTGGCTCCTTCCCTTGATCAATGTCAGCCACCCAAATGTTTGGCCTCTAACGGTGATCCACCAAGGAAGATGAAGAACTCAGTAAGATGGGTTATTGGCTTAACCCTTGTTTCTATCTCTATAGAATATGTGTACTCCCAACTCCTGAAAAATTCACGTACCTTATTTCTGATATAAGACTCTCTTATATAGATATTAGGTTAACCCTCCTAATCCAATTAGAATAGGGTTTTATTTAATTAATTAATTAAATACTTTTAATTAATTTATATCCTAATCTTTATTAGGATTGAGAGAGAGTACTGATATTATATTAATTCCTAAACTCCTTTAGAATTAAAATAATAATAATAATAATAATATTAATAAGGCTCCTCTTATTAATTTATATTTAATATTTCTAAAATATTAAATAATAAACATTAAGCTATTTAATTTATTCTATCATCATAGATTAAATTAATTATACTTAATGCATTATTACTATCATGCCATTTTCTTCTTAAATAATTCTTCTTCCTTTTATGGTGTGACCCTTTAGGTTCTCCATATTAAACTGGTTGTGAATAAATCAATTAGAACAATTCTAATCTTATTTAAATAAACAAATTAAACTAATAATCTATTTAAATAAATAACATTTATTCTACAATAGGGATAAGCCTCCCTAGCGATCAACGACTTTCCAGATAATATAGATTTCAACATTAATCATAAAAGAACCTGTGAGTTAATAGTTACCGTACAATTTAATCCTTCCACCATACAATGTCCCAATTAAATATAAGACATGGATTTACTGTCAAGTCTTAATTTATTTAATCATATGTATTTCGATTAGAAAATGCACAACTCCAAATAATGCAAATTAGAAACCTCTTTCTAATTTCATTCTACCTTGGCCAAGGATTCCTGGGTTGTCATTTAACGAATCACATAGGACATATCTCCTCTTTTACTAGAGGTGGTAGATTCTTTATTGATCATTCATTATCTCCATATGTAACTCATTACACCCAAGCATACCCTATATATGCCTTAAAAGGCCTTAAGGAATTAGTCAAAGTATAATTTGTTACATACAAGATACTATGATGATCTCAAGTACAAGGATCACATGTACTACTATCACATTAGGAATTCCTATTGACAGGCGAGTAAAACTCCATTAGGTATTCCATAGCGAGTCACGTTCAATGAACTTATTCTCCAATAAGCACCTACATAATTGCTTTAGTGTCTCCACACAAATGACCATGAGATCAGTCATCCTCATCCAATGAGCAAGCAACATATGTACCAATCTATCCGGATTTACTAATCCCCATTTTAGTAATCCCACAATTGGGAACTATTTTAGTTTTTAAGCTTTCTAAGAATTTAGATCTCATTATCATGATCTCATCATGATTCTAAAAGCATTGCTTAAAACTATGGGTTATTTACATATTATAAAAACAGCACCATGTAGATAATTATATGCCTTAAATGAATATTTTATTAATAAATAAATAAGATTGTTTACAAAGTATGTGCTTTGTCATCATACATGATTGGCTTGTATGCACACTACTATCAATCTCCCACTTGCACTAAAACCAATCGCCATGGTATCTCATACCCATCTTCTCTAAGTGACGATCAAACTGCTGTTGTGTTAAAACTTTAGTAAATGGAACTGCAATGTTGTCTTGAGAGTCTACACGCTCCAAGGTGACGTCTCCTCTTTCAATGATCTCCCTGATCAAGTGAAATTGCGGCAACACGTGTTTAGATTTCTGATGAGACCTGGGTTCCTTAGCCTGTGCAACCGCTTCGGTGTTGTCACAGTATACGGGAACTGCTTCTCCAATGCTAGGAACCACACAGTTATGAACTTCTTCATCCAAACAGCTTCCTTTGCAGCTTCACTTGTAGCTATATACTCTGCCTCTGTCACTGAATCAGCAACCATTTGCTGCTTGGAACTCTTCCAACTCACTGCACCTCCGTTCAAGGTAAACACATACCCTGAAACAGATTTACTGTCATCTTGGTCTGTTTGAAAACTTGAGTCCGTGAATCCCTCCAGTTTTAATTCAGACCCATCGTAGACAAGAAAAATATCTTTAGTCCTTCTCAAGTACTTTAGGATATTTTTTCACTGCCTTCCAGTGCTCTTCTCCTGGATTCGACTGGTATCTGCTTGTTACACTAAGTGCGTGAGCAACATCCGGTCTAGTACATATCATACCGTATATGATAGATCCTATTGCAGAAGCATAAGGGATCTTACTCATACGGTCTCTCTCCTCAGGTGTCTTTGGGGCCTGTTTCTTGGAGAGATTTATTCCATAGCTCATCGGCATGAGACCTCTTTTGGAATCTTCCATGCTAAACCTCTTTAGCATCGTATCAATGTACGTTCCTTGGGATAAGCCGAGCATCCTTTTAGATCTATCTCTATAGATCTTTATCCCCAAAATATAGGATGCTTCACCCAAGTCCTTCATGGAGAAGTTTTTCGATAACCAGATTTTAATGGATTGTAACATAGGAATGTCATTCCCTATCAGTAATATATCATCAACATATAATACAAGGAATGATACTGTGCTCCCACTAACCTTCTTGTATACACATGGTTCATCCTCGTTTTTGATAAAATCAAACTCTTTGATTGTCTCATCAAAACGAATGTTTCATCTAAGAGAAGCTTGCTTCAACCCATAAATGGATATTTGTAGCTTACAGACTTGATTTGTTCCAACTTTTGAAATAAATCCCTCTGGCTGTGTCATATACACATCCTCCTCAAGTTTCCCATTGAGGAAGGCCGTTTTCACGTCCATCTGCCAGATCTTATAGTCGTTGTAAGCTGCAATCGCAAGCAAAATCCGAATGGACTTGAGCATGGCTACTGGTGAGAAGGTTTCATCATAGTCAACTCCTTGTCTTTGTTTGAAACCTTTTGCAACCAGTCGGGCCTTATAGGTCTCTACCTTTCCGTCTGCTCCAGTCTTTTTCTTAAAAACCCATTTACACCCAATAGGTTTAATACCTTCAGGTGGTGAAACCAAAGACCATACTTTGTTTTCATACATGGAGTCCATTTCGGATTTCATGGCTTCAAGCCATTTCCCTGAGTCTTTATTACTCATAGCCTGTTCGTAATTCAATGGATCATCATCATTCATGATGTGTACCTCATCGTCATCCTCTATAACGAATCCATACCTCTCAGGTATCTTCGGTACTCTTCCAGATTTACGAACAGGGTGTGGTACAGTAGGTTCTTCTACTTGGTTAGGTACCTGACTTTGGTCCGTGGTAACTTGTGGTTCTTGAACTTCTTCAAGATATATCTTGCTCCCACTGACCCCTTCATGGATAAAGTCTTTCTTCAAGAAGGTAGCATGTTTCGCAACAAACACCTTTTGATCAGTTGGATGATAGAAATAATACCCTACGGTTTCTTTAGGGTATCCCACAAATCTACACTTATCGGATTTAGTCTGTAGCTTATCATTTTCAAACTTTTTGACATAAGCTGGACAACCCCAAGTCCTAACATGCTTAAGATTTGGTTTCCTCCCTTTCCACATCTCATATGGAGTCTTTGGGGCGGATTTGGTAGGTACCTTGTTAAGTAGGTATGCAGCCGTTTCTAGGGCATATCCCCAGAAGGAAATTGGAAGGTCGGTAAAACTCATCATGGATCGAACCATGTCCAACAGTGTTCGATTTCTCATTTCAGATACTCTATTTAACTGTGGTGTACCTGGAGGAGTCCATTGTGAGATTATACCATTTTCTCTGAGACAATTGAGAAACTCACTGCTTAAGTATTCTCCACCTCGATCTGATCGAAGTATCTTAATACTCTTGCCCGTTTGTTTCTCTACTTCACTTCTGAACTCTTTGAACTTTTCAAATGATTCTGATTTGTATTTCATTAAATACACATATCCAAATCTTGAGTGATCATCAGTGAAAGTAATAAAATAAGAATACCCACCCCGTGCACTTGTTGTCATAGGTCCACAAACGTCTGTGTGAATCAATGCCAACAACTCTGTAACTCTCTCTCCTTTTCCACTAAAAGGAGATTTAGTCATTTTACCCATGAGACAAGATTCACAAGTTGGATATGATTCATAATCAGATAGCTCGAGGAGCCTATCTTTATGCAACTTGGATAATCTTGTTTCATTGATATGACCGAGTCTATAGTGCCACATATAGGTATAATTAATATCATCTCTTTTCCTTTTCTTAATTTGTTCAATTTGAAATATATTTTCTTGTAAGTCAAGTGTATAAAGTCCATTTCGCAAATTTCCAATACCATATAAAACATCGCCTTTATAAATAGAACAACCATTGTTCTTTATAATAACGTCAAAACCTTCCATATCCAATACAGAAATTGAAATAATGTTTTTAATAATATTCGGAACATAATAACAATTATTAAGATAAATGGATTTGCCCGAAGGCATTGCTAAACAATAAGTTCCTACAGCTAATGCAGTAACTTTTGCTCCATTTCCCACTCGTGGGATCACCTCATCTTTGTTCAGCTTTCTACTTCTGACCAGTCCCTGCACAGTATTACATATGTGAGAACCACAGCCGGTATCCAATACCCACGTAGAATTATGACTTTCAGAAAAATTAATTTCAATCATAAACAAACCTTGATTGGAAGTCGAAGCTTCTCCAAGCTTCTTCTCTGCTAGAAACTTCTTGCAGTTCCTCTTCCAATGTCCCGGCTCATTGCAATGGAAGCACATTCCTTTAGCTGGTTCAGGTTTCTTTTGCTCCTTTTCTTTCCCTTTTCCCTTAGCCTTCTTAGATTTCTTCTTTTCAGAAGACTCCTTGGGCCTCTTCCTTTTATTGGAAGAATCCACCATTAAGACATGGTTCTTCTTGGATGAGAAGTGACCTTCTGCAGTTTTCAGCATGTTAAGCAGCTCAGGTAAGCTGACATCTAGCTTATTCATGTGAAAATTAACCACAAACTGCGAGAAGGTCTCAGGGAGTGACTGCAAGACCAAGTCTTGACTCAACTCCCCATCCATGACGAACCCAAGCTGTCCAAGGCGTTCAATCAAATTGATTACCTTCAGAACATGAGTCTCGACGGCAGTGCCCTCGATCATCCGAGATCGGAAGAGCTCCTTAGATATCTCATATCTAGTAGTCCTACTCTGTTCACCATACAACTCCTTGAGGTGAAGCAGCATAGCAGGAGCATCCATTTTTTCGTGCTGACGCTGAAGCTCGTTATTCATGGATGCGAGCATGATGCATTGAGCCACAGATGCATCATCTTGCCACTTTTAGAAAGTGGCAATCTCTTCCTCAGAGGCTGTTTCTGAAACAGATTCAGGGATAGTGGAATTTAGGACATAAGAAATCTTTTCAGCAGTGAGAACAATTCTCAGATTTCTTAGCCAGTCCTCATAATTCGGGCCGGTAAGCTTATTTGCATCAAGTATGCTACGTAGTGAGATTAGTGATTTTGACATTTTTAAAATTCTGCATGTGAAAAGACAACATTTTAGCAAACATTCATTTTATTAACTTTGCATACCAAAATAAATTTAGGTCTTTATTTTAAATTGGTATCTCCCACTATTTTCATCAAACTATATTACCCTCACTCATATAGTTCGGCAACATCTAATTAAAGATTTGCTAGTGAGATTAAGGATCCCATTTCAAATGTATATAACCTTGTGGATAGCACAACAAGCGATATACAAATAAATAGGTAGACAACTCTTGTCAATTACATCACCATGTAACTCCTTTTATTTTGTCTCTTAAATCATAATGGTCATGTGTGTGCACATCCGAACTAAAATGATTTAAGTTAAGTCCAGCCTATCACTTCCATAAATTCAAAAAAAAAAAAAATTCGTCCTTGTGGATATCACAACAAGACTAGATCGTTCAATTTTCTTGATAAGCATCAAATGTGATTAATTAACATCTTAAATATTCAATACTCGCCTTGTGGATAGCACAACAAACTCATATTAAATATTTAATACTCTATTAACTAATCATGCTAGAAGGCGACGTTCGATATTCCAAATATCATTTGAACGCTTCAGACTTAATATTATTTCTTTGAGGGGTTTGTTATTATTTGTCTCATCTTTTTAAGCGCGCATGCACATATATATATATATATATATAAAATACGCGTCATTTTATTAAACATGCGAAGCATGTTTGTATAAAATATAATATATATAATATTTAGCATGCAATATAGAATATTATATTCTACCCGGATTGATTATAGACTTTTATTCTAGTTTGGTTCACTAGAGCCACCAAGTGAACCAAAAGGTCAAACCTGGGAGTGCAAGAATTTAAATTTAAATATAACTATTACATTTAAACCCTGGCTCCATACAAATGAGTCTTCATGCGTTCCTTGCTCCTTGGTCTCCAATTTCTTCAAAATAATTCGAACTATCTCTATTACATTAACTATTTAAAATTAAATAGAAACCTTGATCAGCAGTCAAGGGGAAGTACATAGAAAGGAGATAGAATTTACATCGAGAATAAAACTAGAGAAGACGAGGTACGCAAACCCCATTTTATAAAACCCATTCATTCAAGCATTCAACCAAAATAAAATCCAATCACATTGGTCATTGTCCATAATCAATCCCTTTTATTACCATACATATCATCATACGTATCAATAAAACTTATTCATCTCATGAAAATAAATTCATTCCATATATGTATTAATATCAGTTAATGGGCAAAAGTTTGCTAAACTTTGTTTTTGGAAAAATAAACTCCTTTATTTCATTCAAAAACAATTCCAAATTAAACTCTTTAATTTTAGCAATTCTGAAATCTCATTTCATATAAAATAAACATCTTTATTTTAAACCTTTATTAATTAAATAAACCATTCATTTAATTAAATAAAACAAAAAAAAATTCAGTTCCTGTCCAGTGGCGCAGCTGCGCCAAGAATGTAAAGGGAACCGGCGCAGCATGAAAACCAGGAACAGCACCCGGCGCAGCTGCGCAGCAATATTGCCTTGTACCGGCGCAGCTGCGCAGCTTCGCAGAATCTGGAAAATTTTTGTTGCCCAGAACTCGATCCAATCGCATATCATACATGTATGGAATCACATAGACTGATAATTAGCACAAGATTGGCTCTGATACCACTGTTGGGTTTGTACGTAACGCAATCATGCAATCAAATCACATAAATAGGGCAGAAGCGTAAAAAACTAGGTTTTCAAAAATTTATACAAACTCATTATCATATTCATTCTTGTGCATCAATTATCAGTGAATGAAAAAGGAGAAAAACAGAATTATACCTTTGAAGATCCAAGCTTCCTCAGGTACAAGTTCTACTCCTTTGATTCCTTTGATTCCTCTGTAGTGGTTCCTTCCCTTGATCAATGTCAGCCACCCAAATGTTTGGCCTCTAACGGTGATCCACCAAGGAAGATGAAGAACTCAGTAAGATGGGTTATTGGCTTAACCCTTGTTTCTATCTCTATAGAATATGTGTACTCCCAACTCTTGAAAAATTCACGTACCTTATTTCTGATATAAGACTCTCTTATACAGATATTAGGTTAACCCTCCTAATCCAATTAGAATAGGGTTTTATTTAATTAATTAATTAAATACTTTTAATTAATTTATATCCTAATCTTTATTAGGATTGAGAGAGAGTACTCATATTATATTAATTCCTAAACTCCTTTAGAATTAAAATAATAATAATAATAATAATATTAATAAGACTCCTCTTATTAATTTATATTTAATATTTCTAAAATATTAAATAATAAACATTAAGCTATTTAATTTATTCTATCATCATAGATTAAATTAATTATACTTAATGCATTATTACTATCATGCCATTTTCTTCTTAAATAATTCTTCTTCCTTTTATGGTGTGACCCTTTAGGTTCTCCATATTAAACTGGTTGTGAATAAATCAATTAGAACAATTCTAATCTTATTTAAATAAACAAATTAAACTAATAATCTATTTAAATAAATAACATTTATTCTACAATAGGGATAAGCCTCCCTAGCGATCAACGACTTTCCAGATAATATAGATTTCAACATTAATCATAAAAGAACCTGTGAGTTAATAGTTACCGTACAATTCAATCCTTCCACCATACAATGTCCCAATTAAATATAAGACATGGATTTACTGTCAAGTCTTAATTTATTTAATCATATGTATTTCGATTAGAAAATGCACAACTCCAAATAATGCAAATTAGAAACCTCTTTCTAATTTCATTCTACCTTGGCCAAGGATTCCTGGGTTGTCATTTAACGAATCACATAGGACATATCTCCTCTTTTACTAGAGGTGGTAGATTCTTTATTGATCATTCATTATCTCCATATGTAACTCATTACACCCAAGCATACCCTATATATGCCTTAAAAGGCCTTAAGGAATTAGTCAAAGTATAATTTGTTACATACAAGATACTATGATGATCTCAAGTACAAGGATCACATGTACTACTATCACATTAGGAATTCCTATTGACAGGCGAGTAAAACTCCATTAGGTATTCCATAGCGAGTCACGTTCAGTGAACTTATTCTCCAATAAGCACCTACATACTTGCTTTAGTGTCTCCACACAAATGACCATGAGATCAGTCATCCTCATCCAATGAGCAAGCAACATATGTACCAATCTATCCGGATTTACTAATCCCTATTTTAGTAATCCCACAATTGGAAACTATTTTAGTTTTTAAGCTTTCTAAGAATTTAGATCTCATTATCATGATCTCATCATGATTCTAAAAGCATTGCTTAAAACTATGGGTTATTTACATATTATAAAAACAGCACCATGTAGATAATTATATGCTTTAAATGAATATTTTATTAATAAATAAATAAGATTATTTACAAAGTATGTGCTTTGTCATCATACATGATTGGCTTGTATGCACACTACTATCAGAAATTAGCATTAAAATGAGCAATCCAATCACTATCGCGTCCAAGACGATACGCAGATCTCACAAAAGTCTTCATTTGGGGAGACCTTTATATTGTTTCATTGGTTGTTTCAAATTTACAAAGAAAGAGATGATTAAGAGTTGTATTACTTCGTTCTACTTTGATTAGTGTTTAAAAGCAGAAACCCATGACTACCATGTTCAAAACCATGCATACATCTACACAAGTCTTCATTTAGGGAGACCTTATTGTTATATTGGTGTTCTAAAATTGTCAAAGAAAAAGGTGATTAGGAGTCCTATAACTTCGTTCTATTTTGATTAGCATCAAAGGAGCAATTCCATGACTATTGCGTTCAAAACGATTTTTTTTTTTGCTAAATTTGTTTGTATATTAATTTGCAAAAATCTAAAAATATTAAAGTGAAGATCATGACATAGTCTTCTTCTCCCGAGAGGACTAAGACACCTAGATGAATCTAGGAAACCAAACACCTAACCTAAAATTCATAATGCCTCACACCCCGAGGCTAGGTGAATGGGAACAACAAAAATACAATAGAATGTTACATCAAAAACCAAAAGAACCCACCCCATGCGAACCCACATGCCAAACACACGGCTTAGCAATAGGCCCATTGAACAGCCCAAATTCGGGATGAGCCCAATAAGTAGCAGCCCACGAGATAACACATGGCCAAACCAATTCAGCAATAAGCATCATCAACATTAAAAATTTAAAAAACTCCCATGGGCCCCAAACAAACACGCTGCCCAAGAGAAGCCTTACTAGCATCCCAAGGACAACAGCACACTGCCCAAGTCCAACCATCGAGAAAGCAACCAGCCGACAGGGACTTCAAGAGCAGCGATCAACCATGGCTTCCGGCGACAACCAGCAGATGCCGGCGATGAAACAAGAAAACGAAGAAACCAAAACAACCCAACACATCCAAAACTGAACTTAAAAGAATAAGCAAGAAATAACATAAGGTTCAATTTGGAAGCAAAATCGACAAACCCAACAAGCAAGATGCCGAAATCAGATACATCCCAAGAACCAAAAAAGAAAATACCCAAACTGATAACTTAAGAGGATAAGGCAGTTGACCGAATATCAGTAGGGGAAGCCACCATTTTAACCGAAAGCCCAGAACAGCCTAGAACCATAACCGCCGAAGCCATAAGACCCAGAATCCCATCAAGATCCGGAACTCCAATCCAAAAGATCCATCACTTCAGATCATGATGCCACTTCAAGCACACACAGAAATGAAGCCTCTACTAATCGCACATGAAATCCCACAATTAAGCAACCCCCGGACTTGGCAAAGCTCAATCAAAAAAGGATGTTCGAACAGGTCCATAGTATATCCGCCGAAAAAGATATATCAGAGCCTAGGCATTAAGTGGTGAAAAGAGGAAGTGGAAGGGATGGTGGGCCGAAGAGAGGAAGAGGGAGGAAGGAGGAGGCGGGTGGGCCGGATGAGAACCGAAGGAAGAAATGGAAAAGGGGTGCCGAAGAAAAATGAAGGAGGCGGGTGGTAAGAGCGGGGGTTTCCTATAGAGAAGGAGGAGCTTCTCTCTCTACCTTACTTGGAACCCTCTTATTCTCCCTAAATGAAAACGATTTGTACATCTCATACAAGTCTTCATTTAAGGAGACCTTAATTTTTATTTTTTTTTGCTAAATTTTTGTTGTATATAAATTGCAAAAAAACTAAGGATATTACAATGAAGATCAAAGCATAGTTCCCTTTTCCCGAGGGGACTAAAACACCTAGCAATCTAGGAAGCAATTTGCCTAACCTAATACACATTATCCTCACAACCCGAGGTTAGGCAAATAAATCAAAAGGCATCCCATAAAAGGCATCAAAGCCCAAACCACAAAAATAAAACCCATCCGTGGGTCAAACAAAGTCCGCATCAGCCCACGAGTCCAAATTGAAACCTATCTGTGGGTCACCAATTTTAGCAGATTTGAAAATGAAACACACACCATGGGCCCCAACAAAAAGCACACTGCCCAAAGCAATGAAAAGACCACCTGCAACCACAACCCAATGTTGTCGGAGCAAGAAAGAACCCAGAAATCAGTAGGAGTCCGGCGGTGAATAGGCACTAATGAGCCGGAAGATCCAAGACACCCATCAATACTGTCAAGCCAAACCATGGTCGACACCAACACTGAACGAAAACTCCATATATTCCGGCCCAAACCAACCGCATCACAATCTATTGCACTGATAGAACAATAAGCAGTAAATAGATTGTGCAAAACCCATCCCGATTCCGAACAGCCAGAACCGGTAACAACCATCAAACCATTCCGACTGCAAGGAACTTCAACAATGATTCTGGAAAACACATACAATCCAAGCAAAAGAAAAAACCAAAACGAACCAGCAAGATTGAATGAGAACAAAGGAAAATCCAAACAGACATGAACAAAAGCAATAAAAACCAACCAGATCCGGAGACAACAAGCATCCTAGTCTGAGCATTAAAGATAAGCAAATCAAAAGGCATAACATCCAGATTGGACCCAAACCACCAGAATCAAAAGATACCCAGATTCAGGCAAACCCAAACGCGCAAGAGCCGAACAAAAACCAACATCCAAAACCCCCAACACCCGGAGACAACAAGATCTGAAACCCAAACCCCAAAGGTCACCCTCACAGATCATAACTACGAATCCAGCACGCATTAAGAACATAGCCCTTTACTAATCGCACAAAAACTCCCATAATCTAGCAGCCCCGGACTTTGCAAAGCATAGATCGAAAAGGGATGTTCAGGACGGTTTACATTCAGCTGTCGGAAAACCAAACAAAATCGAAGCAAGGTCAAAGAGGTGGACAGAGGATTCATAAGAGATGGTGGCCCGTAAGGATGAAAGGGAAAGGGAGAGCAGGTGGGCTGGAAGTCAACGCCGGAGACCTCCAAACCAGATCCAAGCAACTGAGACCTTACGATCCACCCACAGCCAAAGAACATCCATACTCACAGAAGAAAAGAAAAGCACAAACACACCTAAGAGCCACCGGACTTTGCCAAAATAGGTGGGAAAACAGCTTTCTGGTTAAGACTTGCTTGGGAAAGCCGGGAAGACCCTAGACAAGTCAAGAGAAATGGCATGGAATGGAGGGAAAGAGCAGCATGGGTGGGCCGGTAGAGAGGAAAGGAGGACAAAGGAAGGGAAGATGCAGGAGGCAGAATGGTGGACGACATGAATGGGGGTGTCCTAGAGAGAAGTCAGAGTTTCTCTCTCTACCCTACTTAGAACCCTCTAGGCTGGGGAGACCTTATTGTTTCATTGGTTCTCTAAAATTGTGACAAACAAGATTTTTGTAATTTATTTTGAATATTTATTGAATTAAATAAATATTTTTGATGATTTAATTATTGAGTTAAATAATTAATTGATGAATTTGTGGTAGATTAATTTAATTATATGTGTCACATTAGTTAAATTAATGTGGTGAATTTTTATATTCAAAGTATGTATTTAATTGAGCTTATTTGATTAATATATTAATTAATAAGCATAATGTTATTCTAATTAATTTATTAATTAATTAGAGATTTATGATTAGACATAATTAATAAATAAGAATTTTAATTATGTGACTATGTGATTTAATGTAGATTTATGCTATTTTATTTAATTGATTTAAATAGCATTATTTGATTTAATTGGGTGTGACATTAATTAACTATATTATAATAAATTAATTAAAATAAATGAGAAGGGATTCCTTAAGCTAGCCAAACAAGGCCTTAAGGGGAGTTGGTCAGTTAACCCACTAAGGGACCAACTGACAACCACTCACCCATTATATATTATACGTATTATACTTATATACATATATACTATATCAATTCATATATTCATATCAGAGAGAATTTTGAGAGAAAAGATTGAGGAAGAAGAATTGGAAAAATTTATATCATCATCCTTGAATCATCTTCACCAACTAGCAAGGGTAAATTCAGTTATATTAAGTTTTAAGCTTTCTATTTTTACGTACTTTGAAGTTCTCTGTAATCGTCAATTTTGAATCATTGTTGGTTATATGGTTTTATATGGGTTAAATTATGTTTATAACATGTTTTATACCATGTATACATAAATCACAGTGATCAATTTTATGTAATTACGTCTTAATTAAGTTTTCAAAACTTCCATTAACGTACTTTGAAGTTTTCTGTAAAAGACTAAATTGATGACTTGTTCATGATATGGCTATATATATATTAATTGATGTCCATAACATATTATATGCCATATATGCATAACTTTCAGTGATCACACCATGGAATTTTGTTGATAATTGGGTTTTCAAAAGTTACAGAGTGTAAAAATTGTACATATGGCCCATATGGCCCTTACGTACAAAATTTACACACCTTATGCGTTTATTTAACTTAAATTAACACTTGAATGTGATTGTGTACATTTAAACGAACAAAATGGAAGTTAAACGAACGGATTCGGTGTTATAACGAATCCGTAACGTTGAATTCTTGTTTTCTTTCAAAACTTTATAAAATGTTGAAAATAGTGAAATTAAATGTTGTGATTTGTGTAATTTCGTGATTTAAAGTGTTAAAAGCATGCTTAGAACATGGTATGATGTTTCTGTAAATTCTATATCTCATGGGTAGCCTTAAATTCATTTCGTTAGTTTAATTTGGATTTATTTGGGTTGCTCTGTGTGTCATTCGCGAACTGGAAATCTGGGTCTGCGTTGCCGCGCGGCCGCGCTGGTCCCAAGGGTAACTGGCGCGCGGCCGCGCCCCTTGCAGAAATTTGAAATTTTTTTGCTAAGTGTTCGTGTGTTCTAAGAGGTGGTTTAAAACCTAATGTAATGAACATAAAGATATGCTAAACATATAATAAGAGGTTAATAACTTATATTACGTGAGTAATTAATAAGTTAATTACATGACTTGAATCGTTAATTGTATAGTCCAATAACGTGCTCAAGACCGATGTGTGTGATTCGATACGTATATCGAGTTATTGATTAATTTGTATTGTGAACGTATTGATGTGTAGGGTTTAATAAAGAACGTGAATTATAATTGTAGCTTGTGCAAGAGGCAAGTATCCTATCCCTAACTTATTGATTTAGCAAGTTCCCTAAATTCTAATTTATTCATTTATTAAGTCTTAGACTTGTGTTTCTATATCGAGTAAGCTCGTGTTCTTAATTGTTCAAGTTCGAAATTCATATTACATATTGTAACTCTTTTAAAAGCATGATTCAGTTATACAATACTTATTCGATTGTATACTCTTGAGATTTATTATTCAAATTGAATATCGATGTTATTGTTGAACCTTATAGGACTAGTGAACCCTTATTGATTCGACTAGTCCATAGTTGATGAACGTTCTAAATTCCAAAATACTTATTGAGCTTATCCAAACCAAACTTTCTTTGGTGCGGACTCTGATGTCAAAACTGAGATGAACAACCCTGTAAAAGGGGATTATTTACGCTTTAGCGTTGAGATATTGTGCACAATATGGTACTAAGGGCTGATCCCCCTAAGTACGAGAAGTAGAGTCCATAGTCTTATGACTGTTAAAGGTTTAAAGCATAAAAACTTTACAACCTAGGACATAGTTCAAGGTCTTATGACCCTCAGACGTTCTTTTGATTCCTGTTATTCATTCTTGAGTCAAAAGTTGAGTTTCTTTATTCAGATGTCTTTGATTCACTCGCATGTTATTATATTGTTGTCATATTATTATACTTGTGGGCAATCGTGCTCACTCTTGCGTAATAATAACATTGCAGTTAAGAACGAAAGGTCCAACGAGCCTTCTACTAGCAAAGGCAAGGGCAAGGTCAACAAGTGATGAAGACTTGTTGTTTATTTTATGTGTTTATGTTTCAGACTTATGTTAAAGTTGTGTAAAACTTATTTAATTAGTTATATTTCCGCATTTGATATTTAAGGTTAAGTACGACCTGGGATTGATGTATTTCTTTTCAGATGTTGTAACCCCATAAGGGGAGGATTATTTCTATTTATTTCATGGTTTGCATTTACTATGGGTAGATAGATAGATGATATTTGTACAGTGAACACCAAGTCCCGTGGAAATTGAAGTACCCGGATTTGGGGGTGTCACAGGTTGGTATCAGAGCTGTAGGTTATGAACCTTAGGTGGGGAAAAACCTTAGGATAGTAGCCTTTTTAGAGATCGAGAACATAGTAATGATAACTCTTATCGAGTTCTAAGAAAGATAATAACTTACCTTATGTGCTACGTGCTTATACTTATATATTCGAGTCTCGATTAGCATCACGTAATTACTAAAACTTAAAATTTTATTTGTCAGGATGACGAATGCTGGAGAACCTAGTCAGTCCAGGGACCCTGTACCCCTAGAGGCTAGAGAGGAGGAGCCCCGAGATATCCACGTAGTTTGGGAGCAGTTAGTCCGACGAGAGCCATCACCCTTGATCACAGTCATTGGTCAGGAGATTGTGCCGGTGTCTAATTCAGAGGAGGACTCTGAGGAAGACCCTGAGGAGATTGAAGTTCAGGCTGAGGCAGCTGAAGAGGAGGAGGAAGACCCTGAAGAGTTCCCGCCGAGCTCTATCAGTGCTGAGATGTATGACGAGCTGTATGACCGTAACATAGAGTTACGTGATACTGTTCAGGAGCTGAGGGAGACTGTTCAGGAGCTGAGGGAGCGGTCGGTTACTCAACAGTCTACCATCGAGCTGAGGGATGGAGAGGTTGAGGCTCTTCACACACGTTTGGGAAATGTAGAGTGGAATTTGGCTCACGAGAAGGGCCAAACCGAGCAGAAGTCAGAGGAAATTGAGGAATTGAAGAATGAACTAAAAGAGAAATCAGCAAGGCTGGCCATAGCAGAGGAGGCTTGAGTAAGGGAATCACGACGAGCAGATCTCGCAGAAGATAATTGTCGGGCGAAGAAGGCCAAGCTTGAAGAGACGTACTCTATACTTCAGTATGCAATTGACGAGGCCCAGGATCGGGTTATGAGGTACCCAATTCAGTTTGAAGGACTACCGTCGTACATGCTAGATCGCAGGACGATGTCTCGGATTATGGAAGAAGAGCGTGGCAAAGCTGTTCGTCGCCTTAATGGGCAGTGATAGGAACATTTGATTTTGTGAAACCTATCTGGTAGTTAATAATGTAAATTCCAATGTGTTTATAAACAGAGGAATATTTTATGTTTTAAATCCTGTAGATTCTTTATCTCAGGATAGTTGATGTAAATAGCAGTGATGCTATCGTATTATGTTAAAACTTTTGATTTAGTAATATATCAGAGTTTATTTGAGATAATGTGTTGACTGATTGTGTCTAAATGTTTAAGTTAAGCCTTAGATATTTAAAAGATTGAATAAAGTTCTAATACGCGTATTTCTTAAGAGTAAAATGCCGCCAAGGAGACGATCTAACCGTCAACAGGCCCAAGAAGGGTCAACTAACAACAACAACGACGCCAATGCTAACCCCGTTCAGCAGTTGGCGAACTTACTTGCTGGAGCGCTTAACAACCAACCTCAAGCTCCACCGACCACAACGTTCAAGGACTTCAAGGCGGTGGGACCGCCAGAGTTTAAAGGCACCATGAACCCGATAGAAGCTCAAACCTGGGTCATGGAGATGGAAAAAGTTTTTGACGTCGCCAGAGTCAGAGAGGACCAGAAAACCGCCTATGCAACGTTCATGCTGAAATCTGAGGCCAGCTATTGGTGGCAAGCGAATAAGGTCCGGGGAGGTGAAGGTGTGATTACCTGGGAGAGGTTCAAGGAGATGTTCTTCGAGATGTACTTTCCGACCAGCTCGCAGAATCAAATGGAGGTCCAGTTCTTGGAACTGAAACAGGGAAATATGTCCGTACCAGAATATGCGGCGAAATTCAATGAGTTGGCTAGGTTTGCCACGTATCAAGTGCACACCGATCAGAGGAAGGCAAGGAGGTTTGAACAGGGCCTGAAGCCCTGGTTGTATAGCAAAGTGTCAATGTTCCAATTGAACACTTTTGCTGGGGTGTTGGAGAAGGCCATTCTCGCTGAAGGCGAGAGTGATGCAGTTACAAAGTATAACCAAGATCAGAAAAAGAAGAAGAGTGAAGGTGAAGGAATTAACAAGGCTAGTGGTAGCAACACGGGAGGGAGTAATAATCAGAAGAGGAGGTGGAATGATAACTCATCGACTGGGAATCAGCAAGGTGGTCAGAAAAAGAGGATCGAAGCTTGTTCGACCTGCGGGAAAGCTCACCTGGGGGTCTGTATGAAGGGGAAAACGAGTATGTTATAATTGTGGTCAGGAAGGCCACATAGCACCTAACTGTCCGAACCCAAAGAAGGGCGCTTGCTTCACTTGCGGCTCAAAGGACCATCTGGCAAGGGACTGTCCCAAGAAGGGATCTGGAAGGGAAGGATCAGGTGGAAACAGGGGAAACAGCGGTGGAAGTGCTTTAACTATCACGGGACCAACCGCAACCAACCGACCAACCGCCAGGACCTTCAACATGACCGTGCAGGATGCTGTGCAGTCTCGCGATGTGGTGTCAGGTATCATTCCGATCAATAAAGTTAATGCTTATGTACTATTTGATTCGGGTGCTACTTGTTCATTTATATCCGATGACTTTGCTAAGAACTTAGAACTTCCTATGGACGAGTTAGAATACCCCATGAATATAGAGATTGCGAATAGAGAAGTAATCCCTGTTAAGTATGTACACAAGAACTGTAGAGTAGATATTAAGGGTAACATTATGAACGTAAATCTTATCCCGATTAGACTTGGGGAATTCGATGTTATTCTGGGAATGGATTGGCTAGTCAATTATGGGGCTGTAATTGATTGCCAGAGGAAGTGTATCAACCTTATGACCCCGTCAAAGGTTGTGTTTTATGGCAGTAAATCGCCTAGACAAGCGAGTTGTCTGACGATGATGCAGGCCAGGAAGTTGTTAAGACAAGGCTGTGTAGGATATTTAGCCTACATAGTCGATAGTCGTAAAGAAAATTCGAAATTAGAAGATATACCAGTCGTGAGGGACTTCTTAGACGTATTTCCGGATGATCTGCCAGGACTTCCGCCAGACAGAGAGGTTGAGTTTGTGATCGATTTGGCGCCAGGGACGGCCCCAATATCGAAGGCACCATACCGGATGGCTCCGGTAGAGATGAAAGAGTTAATGGTACAACTACAAGAGTTACTGGACAAGAAGTACATCCAACCGAGCGTATCGCCGTGGGGAGCGCCGGTGTTATTTGTGAAGAAGAAGGACGGGACGATGCGGCTTTGCATCGACTACAGAGAACTGAATAAGGTCACAATTAAGAATAGATATCCATTACCGAGGATCGACGATCTGTTCGACCAATTGAAGGGTGCAAGGTACTTTTCAAAGATAGACTTGAGGAGTGGCTATCATCAGCTGAAGGTGAGGCCAGAGGATGTTCCAAAGACAGCATTTAGGACTCGATATGGTCACTACGAATTTTTGGTAATGTCATTTGGTCTAACGAATGCTCCTGCAGCATTCATGGGCTTAATGAATGGAGTGTTCAAGCCGTTTTTGGACAAATTCGTGGTGGTATTTATCGACGATATTTTGGTATACTCGAAGACCAAGGAAGAACATGTAGAACATCTGAAGTTAACATTAGAGGCGTTGAGAAGAGAGAAGTTGTACGCCAAATTTTCTAAATGTGAATTCTGGATTGAAAGAGTGCAATTTCTTGGACATGTGATCGACAAGGACGGAATTTCGGTAGATCCCTCTAAAGTCGAAGCTGTGATGAACTGGGATCTGCCGAAAACACCGTCGGAAGTGAGGAGTTTTCTTGGATTGGCGGGTTATTATAGAAGATTTATTCAGGACTTTTCCAAGATCGCAACTCCGCTGACAAATTTGACTAGAAAATCGGTGAAATTCGTTTGGACAGAGAAGTGTGAGGAAAGTTTCCAAGAGCTCAAGAGGAGGTTGAGTTCAGCACCTGTGTTATCCCTTCCGGACGACACAGGCAATTTTGTGGTTTATAGTGATGCGTCGCATAAAGGACTTGGCTGTGTGCTTATGCAAAACGGCAGGGTCATTGCGTATGCATCACGACAATTGAAAGACTATGAGAAGGGGTATCCGACCCATGACTTGGAGTTAGCTGCCGTGGTATTTGCTTTAAAAATTTGGAGACACTATCTCTATGGGGAGAAGTGTGAAATATATACAGACCACAAGAGTCTGAAATATATCTTTACACAGAAGGACTTGAATATGCGCCAGAGAAGGTGGCTGGAGTTAATTAAGGATTATGACTGTGAAATCTTATACCATCCGGGTAAGGCTAATGTGGTTGCCGACGCCTTAAGCAGAAAGGGTCGGGAGAAATTGATGATGTTGACTACTCAGGAGGAACTAATTTCAGCAATGGAAAAGCTGAAATTGGAAGTGAAGTATTCGATGGAGATTGACGAGAAGTTGTTTCAGATTCAAGCTGGTACAACCCTATTGGATAAAGTTAAGGAAGCTCAACTTCAGGACGAAGAATGTGAGAAGGTTAAGAAAAAGATATCTGAAGGAACCGAACCGAGATTCAAGATAGACAGTGAGGGACTACTGAGATTTGAGAATAGAGTTCGGGTACCGTCAGTGCCAGAAATTAAGGATGACATTTTGAGAGAGGCTCATAGCTCACGGTATTCAATTCACCCCGGTAGTACCAAGATGTACCAGGATCTTCGACAGCACTTCTGGTGGCCGAATTTGAAACGAGATGTGGCTGAGTGTGTTGCAAAGTGTCTAACCTGTCAGAAAGTGAAAGCAGAACATCAGAGACCAAGTGGTTTGCTACAACCCCTGGAAATCCCAGAATGGAAATGGGAACACATTACGATGGATTTCGTGGTTGGCCTTCCGACGACTCAGAAAGGCTACGACGCAGTATGGGTTATCGTTGACCGACTGACGAAATCCGCACACTTCCTTCCGATTAAAATCAGATTCAACTTAGACCAGTTGGCAAGGCTATATGTGAAAGAGATTGTTTCGAGGCACGGAGTTCCGGTGTCAATTGTTTCCGACAGAGATCCGCGTTTCACATCGAACTTCTGGAAGCGACTACAAGAATGCATGGGGACACAGTTGAGAATGAGTACGGCTTATCACCCTCAGACAGATGGGCAGAGTGAAAGAACGATCCAGACATTGGAAGATATGTTGAGAGCATGCATCATGGATTTTAAGGAAATTGGGATGATCACCTACCGCTTGTGGAATTCGGTTACAACAACAGTTACCACGCTAGTATTGGCATGCCGCCTTACGAAGCGTTGTACGGAAGAAAATGCAGAACCCCGCTATACTGGGATGAAGTTGGCGAGAGACAACTATTAGGTCCAGAACTGGTACAGCAGACAGCAGAGATAGTCAAAGTGATCAGAACAAGACTGGTAGCAGCTCAGGATAGGCAGAAGAAATACGCCGATCCACACCGTAAGAACGTTGAGTTTGAATCGGGTAGCTATGTGTTCTTGAAAGTCTCTCCCTGGAAGGGGAAGATCAGATTCGGTAAGAAGGGAAAATTGAGCCCAAGGTTCATTGGACCCTTTGAAGTACTGCGAAGGATTGGAGAAGTTGCGTATGAGGTAGCCTTACCTCCGGCGCTTGAGAATGTCCACAACGTCTTTCATGTGTCAGTTTTACGCCCCTACAAACCCGATTACAAACATGTGATTGAATATGAACCCCTACATTTTGAGAAAGACTTATCCTATGAAGAAATTCCTGTTCAGATTGTTGACAGGAAAGAGCAAGTCCTCAGAAATAAAATTATACCTTCTGTTAAGGTAATTTGGAGGAACCACAATGCTGAAGAAGCTACGTGGGAACTCGAAGAGCATATGATGAAGAATTACCCAGATTTATTTACTTAATTTTTTTGTTTATGCGATTCTGGGGACAGAATCTTTGTAAGGGGGGGAGAATGTAACGGGACGAAATTTAATTGAACCGTGATTCTGGGGACAGAATCCTTTTAAGGGGGGAAAGATGTGACAAACAAGATTTTTGTAATTTATTTTGAATATTTATTGAATTAAATAAATATTTTTGATGATTTAATTATTGAGTTAAATAATTAATTGATGAATTTGTGGTAGATTAATTTAATTATATGTGTCACATTAGTTAAATTAATGTGGTGAATTTTTATATTCAAAGTATGTATTTAATTGAGCTTATTTGATTAATATATTAATTAATAAGCATAATGTTATTCTAATTAATTTATTAATTAATTAGAGATTTATGATTAGACATAATTAATAAATAAGAATTTTAATTATGTGACTATGTGATTTAATGTAGATTTATGCTATTTTATTTAATTGATTTAAATAGCATTATTTGATTTAATTGGGTGTGACATTAATTAACTATATTATAATAAATTAATTAAAATAAATGAGAAGGGATTCCTTAAGCTAGCCAAACAAGGCCTTAAGGGGAGTTGGTCAGTTAACCCACTAAGGGACCAACTGACAACCACTCACCCATTATATATTATACGTATTATACTTATATACATATATACTATATCAATTCATATATTCATATCAGAGAGAATTTTGAGAGAAAAGATTGAGGAAGAAGAATTGGAAAAATTTATATCATCATCCTTGAATCATCTTCACCAACTAGCAAGGGTAAATTCAGTTATATTAAGTTTTAAGCTTTCTATTTTTACGTACTTTGAAGTTCTCTGTAATCGTCAATTTTGAATCATTGTTGGTTATATGGTTTTATATGGGTTAAATTATGTTTATAACATGTTTTATACCATGTATACATAAATCACAGTGATCAATTTTATGTAATTACGTCTTAATTAAGTTTTCAAAACTTCCATTAACGTACTTTGAAGTTTTCTGTAAAAGACTAAATTGATGACTTGTTCATGATATGGCTATATATATATTAATTGATGTCCATAACATATTATATGCCATATATGCATAACTTTCAGTGATCACACCATGGAATTTTGTTGATAATTGGGTTTTCAAAAGTTACAGAGTGTAAAAATTGTACATATGGCCCATATGGCCCTTACGTACAAAATTTACACACCTTATGCGTTTATTTAACTTAAATTAACACTTGAATGTGATTGTGTACATTTAAACGAACAAAATGGAAGTTAAACGAACGGATTCGGTGTTATAACGAATCCGTAACGTTGAATTCTTGTTTTCTTTCAAAACTTTATAAAATGTTGAAAATAGTGAAATTAAATGTTGTGATTTGTGTAATTTCGTGATTTAAAGTGTTAAAAGCATGCTTAGAACATGGTATGATGTTTCTGTAAATTCTATATCTCATGGGTAGCCTTAAATTCATTTCGTTAGTTTAATTTGGATTTATTTGGGTTGCTCTGTGTGTCATTCGCGAACTGGAAATCTGGGTCTGCGTTGCCGCGCGGCCGCGCTGGTCCCAAGGGTAACTGGCGCGCGGCCGCGCCCCTTGCAGAAATTTGAAATTTTTTTGCTAAGTGTTCGTGTGTTCTAAGAGGTGGTTTAAAACCTAATGTAATGAACATAAAGATATGCTAAACATATAATAAGAGGTTAATAACTTATATTACGTGAGTAATTAATAAGTTAATTACATGACTTGAATCGTTAATTGTATAGTCCAATAACGTGCTCAAGACCGATGTGTGTGATTCGATACGTATATCGAGTTATTGATTAATTTGTATTGTGAACGTATTGATGTGTAGGGTTTAATAAAGAACGTGAATTATAATTGTAGCTTGTGCAAGAGGCAAGTATCCTATCCCTAACTTATTGATTTAGCAAGTTCCCTAAATTCTAATTTATTCATTTATTAAGTCTTAGACTTGTGTTTCTATATCGAGTAAGCTCGTGTTCTTAATTGTTCAAGTTCGAAATTCATATTACATATTGTAACTCTTTTAAAAGCATGATTCAGTTATACAATACTTATTCGATTGTATACTCTTGAGATTTATTATTCAAATTGAATATCGATGTTATTGTTGAACCTTATAGGACTAGTGAACCCTTATTGATTCGACTAGTCCATAGTTGATGAACGTTCTAAATTCCAAAATACTTATTGAGCTTATCCAAACCAAACTTTCTTTGGTGCGGACTCTGATGTCAAAACTGAGATGAACAACCCTGTAAAAGGGGATTATTTACGCTTTAGCGTTGAGATATTGTGCACAATATGGTACTAAGGGCTGATCCCCCTAAGTACGAGAAGTAGAGTCCATAGTCTTATGACTGTTAAAGGTTTAAAGCATAAAAACTTTACAACCTAGGACATAGTTCAAGGTCTTATGACCCTCAGACGTTCTTTTGATTCCTGTTATTCATTCTTGAGTCAAAAGTTGAGTTTCTTTATTCAGATGTCTTTGATTCACTCGCATGTTATTATATTGTTGTCATATTATTATACTTGTGGGCAATCGTGCTCACTCTTGCGTAATAATAACATTGCAGTTAAGAACGAAAGGTCCAACGAGCCTTCTACTAGCAAAGGCAAGGGCAAGGTCAACAAGTGATGAAGACTTGTTGTTTATTTTATGTGTTTATGTTTCAGACTTATGTTAAAGTTGTGTAAAACTTATTTAATTAGTTATATTTCCGCATTTGATATTTAAGGTTAAGTACGACCTGGGATTGATGTATTTCTTTTCAGATGTTGTAACCCCATAAGGGGAGGATTATTTCTATTTATTTCATGGTTTGCATTTACTATGGGTAGATAGATAGATGATATTTGTACAGTGAACACCAAGTCCCGTGGAAATTGAAGTACCCGGATTTGGGGGTGTCACAAAAATTGTCAAAGAAAGAGGTGACTAAGAGTCGTATTACTTTGTTCAAATATGATTAGCATCAAAAGAAGCAATCCCGTGACTATCGCGTTAAAAACGATGCAAAGTACATCTCACACAAGTCTTAATTTAGGAAGACCTTCTTATTGTTTTATTGGTTTACTCAAATTGTCAATGAAAGAGATTTTTATGAGTCCTATGACTTCGTTCTAGTTTGATTTTCATCAAAAGGAGCAATCTTATCACTAGTGCCTTAAAAACGATCCGTACATCTCACACAAGTCTTCATTCAGGAAGACCTTCTTATTGTTTCATTATTTTTCTCAAATTGTAAAAATATAGGTGATTATGAGTCCTATTAACTTATTCTAGTTGAAATTAGCATCAAAAGGAGCAATCCCATCACTATCACGTCCAAAACGATGCGTAGATCTCACACAAGTCTTCATTTAGGGAGACCTTCATATTGTTTCATTGGTTGTTTCAAATTTACAAAGAAAGAGGTGATTAAGATTTGAATTACTTTGGTCTACTTTGTTAGCGTTAAAAGAAGAAACCCATGACTATCGCGTTAAAAACCATGTGTACATCTCACACAAGTCTTCATTTATGGAGACGTTATTATTTCATTGGTGCTCTAAAATTGCCAGAGAAAGAGGTGATTAGGAGTCCTATAACTTCGTTTCAGTTTGATTAGAATCAAAAGGAGCAATCCCACGACTATCATGTTCAAAACGATGCATACATCTCAAACAAGTCTTCATATAAGGAGACTTTCTTATTATTTCACTGGTTCTCTAAAATTATCAAAGAAAGAGGTGATTATGAGTCCTATTACTTCGTTCTAATTTGATTAGCATCAAAATAAGAAATCCCATGACTATCGCGTTAAAAACGATTTGTACATCTCACACAAGTCTTGATTTAGGGGAGACCTTCTTATTGTTTCATTGGTTCTCTCAAATTGTCAAAGAAAGAGATGATTATGTGTCCTATGACTTCTTTCTATTCAGATTAGCATTAAAAGGAGCAATCATATCACTAGTGCCTTTAAAACGATCCGTACATCTCACACAAGTCTTCATTTAGGGAGACCTTCTTATTGTTTCATTAGTTATTTCAAATTGTCAAAATATAGGTGATTAAGAGTTCTATTACTTCGTTCTAGTTGAAATTAGCATCAAAATGAGCAATCCAATAACTATCGCGTCCAAAACGAAACATAGATCTAACACAAGTCTTCATTTAGGGAGACCTTCATATTGTTTTATTGGTTGTTTCAAATTTACAAAGAAAGAGATGATTAAGAGTTGTATTACTTCGTTCTACTTTGATTCGATTTAAAAGGAGAAACCCATGACTATCGCGTTCAAAACCATGTACATTCACACAAGTCTTCATTTAGGGAGACCTTATTGTTTCATTGGTGTTCTAAAATTGTCAAAGAAAGAGGTGATTAGGAGTCTTATAACTTCGTTCTAGTTTGATTAGCATCAAAAGGACCAATTCCATGACTATCGCGTTCAAAACGATGCGTATATCTTACACAAGTCTTCATTTAAGGAGACATTTTTATTGTTTCATTGGTTCCCTAAAATTGTCAAAGAAAGAGGTGATTAGGTGTCCTATAACTTCGTTCTAATATGATTAGCATCAAAAGGAGCAATCACATGACTATCGCATTAAAAATGATGCGTACATCTCACACAAGTCTTGATTTAGGAAAAAAATCTTATTGTTTCATTGGTTTTCTCAAATTGTCAAAGAAAGAGATGATTATGAGTTCTATAACATCGTTCTAGTTTTCTTTGCATCAAAGAAGCAATCCTATCACTAGTGCATTCAAAACGATCCGTACAACTCACACAACTCTTCATTTAGGAAAACCTTATTGTTCCATTAGTTCTCTCAAATTGTAAAAATATAGGTGATTATGAGTTATATTACTTCGTTCTAGTTGAAATTAGAATCAAAAGGAGTAATCCCATCACTTTCGCGTCCAAAACGATACGTAGATCTCGCACAAGTCTTCATTTAGGAAGACCTTCATATTGTTTCATTGGTTGTTTCAAATTTATAAAGAAAGAGGTGATTAAGGGTTGTATTACTTCATTCTATTTTGATTAGCGTGAAAAGAAGAAACCCATGACTATTATCTTCAAAACCATGCGTACATCTCACACAAGTCTTCATTTAAGGAGACCTTCTTATTATTTCATTAGTGCTCTAAAATTATCAAAGAAAGAGGTGATTAGGAGTCCTATAACTTCGTTCTAGTTAATTAGCTTCAAAAGGAGCAATCCCACGACTATCGCGTTCAAAACGATGCGTACATCTCACACAAGTCTTCATTTAAAGAGACTTTCTTATTGTTTCATTGGTTCTCTAAAATTATCAAAGAAAGAGATGATTATGAGTCCTATTACTTCGTTCTAATTTGATTTGCATCAAAAGAAGCAATCCTATGACTATCGCGTTAAAATGTTGTGTACATCTCACACAAGTCTTGATTTAGGGGAGACCTTATTGTTTTATTGGTTCACTCAAATTATCAAAGAAAGAGGTGTGATTATGAGTCCTATGACTTCTTTCTATTTAGATTAGTATTAAATGGAGCAATCCTATCACTAGCGCCTTCAAAACGATCTGTACATCTCACACAAGTCTTCATTTAGCGAGACCTTCTTATTTTTTCATTAGTTCTTAGAAATTGTCAAAATATAGGTGATTATGAGTCCAATTACTTCGTTCTAGTTGAAATTAGCATCAAAAATAGCAATCCAATCAATATCGCATCGAAAACGATGCGTAAATCTCACACAAGTCTTCATTTAGGGAGACCTTCATATTGTTTCATTGGTTGTTTCAAATTTATAAAGAAAGAGGTGATTAAGAGTTGTATTACTTCGTTCTACTTTAATTAGCGTTAGAAAGAGAAATCCATGACTGTGGTGTTTAAAACCATGCGTACAAATCTTCATTTATGGAGACCCTATTATTTCATTGGTGCTCTAAAATTGTCAAATAAAGAGGTGATTAGGAGTCCTATAACTTCGTTCTTGATTGATTAGCATCAGAAGGAGCAATCCCATGACTATCGCGTTCGAAACGATACGTACATCTCAAACAATTCTTCATTTAAGGAGACTTTCTTATTATTTTATTGGTTTTCTAAAATTATCAAAGAAAGTGCTGATTATGAGTCATATTACTTCGTTCTAATTTGATTAGCATCAAAATGAGCAATCCCATGACTATCGCGTTAAAAACAATGTGTACATCTCACACAAGTCTTGATTCAGGGAAGACCTTCTTATTGTTTCATTGGATCAAATTATCAAAGAAAGAGATGATTATGAGTCCTATGACTTCTTTCTATTAAATTAGCATTAAAAGGAGCAATCCTATCAATAGTGCCTTCAAAACGATCCGTACATCTCACACAAGTCCTCATTTAGGGAGATCTTCTTATTGTTTCATTAGTTTTCTCAAATTATCAAAATATAGGTGATTATGAGTCCTATTACTTCGTTCTAGTTGAAATTAGAATCAAAATGAGCAATCCAATCACTATCGCGTCCAAAACGATGCGTAGATCTCACACAAGTGTTCATTTAGGGAGACCTTCATATTGTTTCATTGGTTGTTTCAAATTTACAAAGAAAGAGGTGATTAAGAGTTGTATTACTTTGTTCTATTTTTATTAGTGTTAAAAGGAGAAACCCATAACTATCACGTTCAAAACCATGCGTACTTCTCACACAAGTATTCATTTATGGAGACCTTATTATTTCATTTGTGTTCTATAATTGTCAAAGAAATAGGTGATTAGGAGTCCTATAACTTCGTTCTGGTTTGATTACCATCAAAAGTTGCAATTCCATGACTATCGCGTTCAAGACGATGCGTACATCTCAAACAAGTCTTCATTTAAGGAAACCTTATTATTGTTTCATTGGTTCTCTAAAATTGTCAAAGAAAGAGGTAATCAGGTGTCCTATTACTTCGTTCTAATATGATTAGCATCAAAAAGAGCAATCCCATGACTATCGCATTAAAAACGATGCGTACATCTCACACAAGTCTTGATTTAGGAAAACCTTCTTATTGTTTAATTGGTTTTCTCAAATTGTCAAAGAAAGAGGTGATTATGAGTTTTATAACATCGTTCTAGTTTGATTTGCATCAAAAGGAGCAATCCCATGACTATCGAGTTCAAAACGATGCGTACATCTCACACAAGTCTTTATTTAAAAAGGCTTTCTTATTGTTTCATTGGTTCTCTAAAATTATCAAAGAAAGAGATTATTATGAGTCATATTACTTCGTTCTAATTTGATTAGGATCAAAAGGAGCATTCCATGACTATCGCGTTAAAAACGACGTGTACATCTCACACAAGTCTTGATTTAGGGGAGAACTTCTTATTGTTTCATTGGTTCCCTCAAATTATCAAAGAAAAGGTGATTATGAGTTCTATGACTTCTTTGTATTGAGATTAGCATTAAATGGAGCAATCCTATCACTAGCTCCTTCAACACGATCCGTACATCTCACACAAGTCTTCATTTAGAGAGACCTTCTTATTGTTTCATTAGTTCTCACAAATTGTCAAAACATAGGTGATTATGAGTCCTATTACTTCGTTCTAGTTGAAAGTAGCATCAAAAGGAGTAATACAATCAATATCGCATCCAAAATGATGCGCAGATCTCACATAAGTCTTCATTTAAGGAGACCTTCATATTGTTTCATTGGTTGTTTCAAATTTACAAAGAAAGAGGTGATCAAGAGTTGTATTACTTCGTTCTAGTTTGATTAGCGTCAAAAAGAGAAACTCATGACTATCGCGTTCAAAACCATGCGTACATCTCACACAAGTTTTCATTTAGGGAGACATTCTTAATGTTACATTGGTTCTCTAAAATTGTCAAAGAAAGAGGTGATTAGGAGTCCAACAACTTCGTTCTTGTTTAATTAGCATCAAAAGGATGAATTCCATGACTATTGTGTTCAAAACCATGCGTACATCTCACACAAGTTTTCATTTAAGGAGACCTTATTATTGTTTCATTGGTTGTCTAAAATTATCAAAGAAAGAGGTGATTAGGAGTTCTATTACTTCGTTCTAATATGATTAGCATCAAAATGAGCAATTCCATGACTATCGCGTTAAAAATGATGCGTACATCTCACACAAGTTTTGATTTAGGAAGACCTTCTTATTGTTTCATTGGTTTTCTCAAATTGTCAAAGAAAGAGGTGATTATGAGTCCTATGACATCGTTCTAGTTTAATTTGCATCAAAAGGAGCAATCCTATCACTAGTGCCTTCAAAACGATCCGTACATCCCACACAAGTCTTCATTTAGGAAGACCTTCTTATTGTTTCATTAGTTCTCTCAAATTATAAAAATATACTATGAGTCCTATTACTTCATTCTAGTAGAAATTAAAATCAAAAGGAGCAATCCCATCACTATCGTGTCTAAAATGATACGTAGATCTCACACAAGTCTTCATTTAGGAAGACCTTCATATTGTTTCATTGGTTGTTTCAAATTTACAAAGAAAGAGGTGATTAAGAGTTGTATTACTTCATTCTAGTTTGATTAGCGTGAAAAGAAGAAACCCATGACTATCGTGTTCAAAACCATGCGTACATCTCACACAAGTCTTCATTTAGGGAGACCTTCTTATTATTTCGTTGGTGCTCTAAAATTATCAAAGAAAGAAGTGATTAGGAGTCCTATAACTTCGTTCTAGTTTATTAGCATCAAAAGGAGCAATCCCATGACTATCGCGTTCAAAACGATTCGTACATCTCAAACAAGTCTTCATTTAAGGGGACTTTCTTATTGTTTCATTGGTTTTCTAAAATTATCAAAGAAAGAGGTGATTATGAGTCCTATTACTTCGTTCTAATTTGATTAGCATCAAAATGAGAAATCCCATGACTATCGCGTTAAAAACAATGCGTACATCTCACACAAGTCTTGATTCAGGGAAGACCTTCTTATTGTTTCATTAGTTCTCTCAAATTATCAACGAAAGAGATGATTATGAGTCCTATGACTTCTTTCTATTAAATTAGCATTAAAAGGAGCAATCCTATCACTAGTGCCTTCAAAACGATCCGTACATCTCACACAAGTCTTCATTTAGGGAGATCTTCTTATTGTTTCATTAGTTCTCTCAAATTATCAAAATATAGGTGATTATGAGTTTTAGTAGAAATTAACATCAAAATGAGCAATCCAATCACTATCGCGTCCAAAACGATGTGTAGATCTCACACAAGTCTTCATTTAGGGAGACCTTCATATTGTTTCATTGGTTGTTTAAAATTACAGAGAAAGAAGTGATTAAGACTTGTATTACTTTGTTCTATTTTTATTAGCGTTAAAAGGAGAAACTCATGAATATTGCGTTCAAACCATGCGTACTTCTCACACAAGTCTTCATTTAGGGAGACCATATTGTTTCATTTGTGTTCTATAATTGTCAAAGAAATAGGTGATTAGGAGTCCTATAACTTCGTTCTGGTTTGATTACCATCAAAAGTTGCAATTCCATGACTATCGTGTTCAAGACGATGCGTACATCTCAAACAAGTCTTCATTTAAGGAGACCTTCTTATTGTTTCATTGGTTCTCTAAAATTGTAAAAGAAAGAGGTGATTAGGTGTTCTATTACTTCGTTCTAATATGATTAGCATCAAAAGGAGCAATCCCATGACTATCGCATTAAAAACGATGCGTACATCTCACACAAGTCTCGATTTAGGAAAACCTTCTTATTGTTTAATTGGTTTTCTCAAATTGTCAAAGAAAGAGGTGATTATGAGTTCTATAACATCGTTCTAGTTTGATTTGCATCAAAAGGAGCAATAATATCACTAGTGCCTTCAAAACTCACACAAGTCTTTATTTAGGAAGACCTTCTTATTGTTCCATTAATTCTCTCCAATTGTAAAAATATAGGTGATTATGAGTCCTATTACTTCGTTATAGTTGAAATTAGAGTCAAAAGGAGCAATTCCATCATTATCGCGTCCAAAACGATGCGCAGATCTCACACAAGTCTTCATTTAGGGAGACTTTCATATTGTTTCATTGGTTGTTTCAAATTTACAAAGAAAGAGGTGATTAAGAGTTGTATTACTTCATTCTACTTTGATTAGCGTGAAAAGAAGAAACCAATGACTATCGTGTTCAAAACCATGCGTACATCTCACACAAGTCTTCATTTAGGGAGACCTTCATATTATTTCATTGGTGCTCTAAAATTATCAAAGAAAGAGGTGATTAGGAGTCCTATAATTTTGTTCTAGTTTGATTAGCATCAAAAGGAGCAATCCCACGACCACCGCGTTCAAAACGATGCGTACATCTCACACAAGTCTTTATTTAAAGAGACTTTCTTATTATTTCATTGGTTCTCTAAAATTATCAAAGAAAGAGATGATTATGAGTCCTACTACTTCGTTCTAATTTGATTAGCATCAAAAGGAGCATTCCATGACTATCGCGTTAAAACGATGTGTACATCTAACACAAGTCTTGATTTAGGGGTGAACTTCTTATTGTTTCATTGGTTCTCTCAAATTATCAAAGAAAGAGGTGATTATGAGTCCAATGACTTCTTTTTATTTAGATTAGCATTAAATGGAGCAATCCTATCACTAGTGCCTTCAAAACGATCCGTACATCTCACTCAAGTCTTCATTTAGAGAGACCTTTTTATTGTTTCATTAGTTCTCACAAATTGTCAAAACATAGGTCATTATGAGTCCTATTACTTTGTTCTAGTTGAAATTAGCATAAAAAAGAGCAATAAAACCAATATCGCGTCCAAAACGATGTGTAGATCTCACACAAGTCTTCATTTATGTAGACTTTCATATTGTTTCATTGGTTGTTTCAAATTTACAAGGAAAGAGGTGATTAAGAGTTGTAATACTTCGTTCTACTCTGATTATCGTCAAAAGGAGAAACCCATGACTGTGGCGTTCAAAACCATACGTGTAACGACCAGGAATTTTAAGCTCCTTATTAATTTTATATGTGATTTAAAATTTTTAGGAGTTAATTTTTCAAACTTATTTAAACCTTATGTGGTTATGTGCTTATGTGAATTAACCTATGCGAATAAATGCTAGGATTTTTTTTAAAAGGAATCACTAATGGTTATTTATAAATTAGTAGATTAACCTTAAGACTTTTATATCAGAGTATTGATAAAAGTGTTAGTAATTATATTTTCAATTTTTTTGAATATAATGTAGAGATTTAATCGTGTTTGATTAATTCGAATTGGGAGTAATTAATTGATAATGTGATGATTAATTATTATTATGAATAAATAATAAGTAATGAGTAAGAGATTAATAAATATAATAATATTATATTTACTTGGTTAATTATTTTATACAAGTATGCAATATATTAAACCTTGTAATATGTGGTGGTTATCTTCATATTATATAAAGTGCAATGTGCACATTAATGTGGCTATGTATATTATATATAGACTATATAGTAAGATTTATTTGCATTAGTAAAGTTACATGATGTGTGTAGGTAAAACTTTTATGAATACCCTATCACCTTACATTAATATCAATAAACATTATTAATTGATAATACTTTCAGTAAGTTATTATAATTATTATAATAATAATAATTATTATAATAATACCCAATTACTTTATATTCGGTGTTAGTATAATGTACATGGATTATATGATTGGTATATATATACCTACTTGATACTTTATTTTATTAATTGAGATAGCATTGTAACACCTATTTAAATGTATATGGAATAATTACTTATAACCTATGTACATACAATGGGTATATATATTATATTATCTAAGTGTAGTTAATATAAACCTAAGTGTGGGCATATATTATACACACCTTGCAATTGCTGAGAATTGTCCCTATATGAGAGCCCAGCTTCTTCTCCTTCACGTGAAACACCCACATGCCTAGCTACTCTACTTCTCCTCATTTTCTTCAATAAGTCATAGCTAATGAGTATGGAGGGAGTGGTTTCCATGATTGTAATCACCAACTCCCACCAACTTCTTCTTACCCATTGTATATTCTAGCAATCCTTTGTTTTAATTTTGTGAACAAAGCTTGAAACCGTGTATTGAATTGGCTATATATATAAGAGCTCTCTCCTTGTTCTTTGTCTTGCTGAGATTTTTATGAAAGTATAGAATTGATAAGTAGAGCTTGTATTCTGAGATTTCAATTGAGTTGAGTGAGAGGATTATTGCAGCTAGTCCATTTCTCACAGAGGTACAATTTCGTTTCCATGTTCTTCATTGTTCTGTTTCTGAGATTTCTAGATTTTGATTTCAATTGAGCATGGATTGATTGTTAAGTTGATTGGAACATGATTGTTAGGTGGTATATAAGTTATTATATATGTTAGAACTTGTCTGGAACGATTTTGGTTGGAAATTTTTTGATTTGGGCTAACTCACTGCCTAAACTGCACAACTTCAGGCCTGGCCGCCAGCCTGCGCAGCTGCGCCAGTATTACACTGGCTAGCGGCGCAGCTGCGCCAGTGCCTGTCTGCAGAATTTTATTTTCTGTTTTGCTTTCTTTTTTTTTTTACTAAATTTAGACTGAATTTAATAAATAAAGGTGAAATACAAGACCTCATGGGAGAGACCCAATCAGAATATAGCAAAAACATCAAAGGACAGGCCCCGCGATGTTAGGACTATATAAGATTACGAGGCGGACGCCCAACAAGTGGCAAAACAGGAATGCCAAACAAAGAACATGATAAAACATCAGAAGAACCCCAAAAATAGCAGGCTGCGAAAGACTGTAGACATATATAGTATACCAACACAGACTGCACGAAACCACCTAAGAATCCCAGCAGTCAGAATGAGCAAGAGCGGCAGCAAAATCCCATGAAAGAGCACCCGCCCAAACCAGCAGCAACATCTAGCCAAAATTCAGAATCAGCAACGGGCCGACCACAAACCAGCAGCAGCATGCCAGAAGACCATCGCTACAAGCCGAAGGCATAGCAGCACATAGCAGCAGCCAAACCACGAGCAATAGCAGCAGAAGTCTAGTTTCACAAGATCACCAAAACCAGCAAACAAGACTGCCGAACACAGCAAACCCAGGAGGTAGCACAGCAGTAACCACAAACTGCACTCTAGCAGAAAACACACAGCAACGATAGTAGCTGAATGTAGAAATAACAGCCCACGTGAAAAGTAACAACCAAGACTGCAGGGGCACAACAACTGTAGCATACACGAGATGCACAACCGAGATGAAGCAAACCCAAAATTCCCCAGATCACAACAGTAAAGAACCAGACAACAGCCCGTAAAGCAGCAAACGCAGCATCATGAGACATGATAGCAGCGTGATAACCGACCCAATCCACAAGGTCATCACAAATAGCAGCCCAGACCCAAAAAACAGCAACATCAGCCAGATTGTAGAAATCTACAGATTTCAAGAGGAGTAAACTGTAGAAACTGGTAAAACAACCAGCAAGCAGCAGCAGACCCCAAATCAAAACCAGCAGGCCAACAACAAGCAACATTACGCAGCAACCAGCACCAGTCCCCAATGGGCTTACCACCAATGACAGCAGCATGCCAGTCCAAGATGTAGCAGACCATAACCAAAAATCAGAACACAGATCCCAAATCAAAACCAGCAAACCACTACAAGGATGAGCACGCAGCAACACAATGCTGAAAATAAACAGCAGCAACAGACCCGAAGCTCAGTCCAAAAGAGACCAAGCAATAGACTGCATCCCACAAAGCCAGCAGAAACTGGCAGGCACAATTGAACCAATTATGCAGCAAAAAGAAAACCAGCAGCAAACACAGAACCTGCAGAAAACCCACAGTAGACTTGCAACCATACAAAAGGGGAAAATGTTGGCAGGCAACAACATCAAACCAGCAGCAAATCAGCCAAGATTGCAGAAAAAGGACTCAAGAGCATAGCCAAACACTTTGCCCAGCAAAACCCAAGGGCAAACTTTCAGAAAACAAAAAGACCAAACAAAGCATCATGACCCAGCCACCGAACCAAAACCAGAAAACCAAAACTGGCAAGGCCAAGGAGCAAAGGAGCAGCATACCAGCAGCAGAACCCTAAGGAAGAGGGGAGAGGAGCACGCCCAAAGCCAAGCACAAGAGGCAACTTGGACAGGGAACTGCACACAGAACTGGCAAAACATGAACAAGGAACTGCACACAGATCATCAGTAACAGCAACCAAGAAAATCAGAGGCCAGCAACAACAAGAACCAAAGCAACAAAACCAACCAGAACTGCAAACCCAGAACTGCAAACCCAGGAAACAGACTGACTGACAGCCTAGCAGCAACAGACCCAAGCAAACCAAGCTCAAGGGAGAGACCCAACCGGAAAGCAGCAGCAGTAAATAGGCAGCAGCAAAAAGAAAGAGAGAACCTAGATGCCCAAAGCAGCAGCCCAGATGATGCTGGCCCATGTTGGGTTTGTACGTAACCAAATCATGCAATCAAATCACATAAATAGGGCGGAAACGTAAAAAACTAGGTTTTCAAAATTTATACAAACCCATTACCATGATCATTCTTGTGCATCAATTATCAGTGAATGAAGAAGGAGAAAAAAACAGAATTATACCTTTGAAGATACAAGCTTCCTCGGGTACAAGTTCTACTCCTTTGATTCCTTTGATTCCTCTGTAGTGGCTCCTTCCCTTGATCAATGTCAGCCACCCAAATGTTTGGCCTCTAACGGTGATCCACCAAGGAAGATGAAGAACTCAGTAAGATGGGTTATTGGCTTAACCCTTGTTTCTATCTCTATAGAATATGTGTACTCCCAACTCTTGAAAAATTCACATACCTTATTTCTGATATAAGACTCTCTTATATAGATATTAGGTTAACCCTCCTAATCCAATTAGAATAGGATTTTATTTAATTAATTAATTAAATACTTTTAATTAATTTATATCCTAATCTTTATTAGGATAGAGAGAGAGTAATGATATTATATTAATTCCTAAACTCCTTTAAAATTAAAATAATAATAATAATAATAATAATAATATTAATAAGACTCCTCTTATTAATTTATATTTAATATTTCTAAAATATTAAATAATAAACATTAAGCTATTTAATTTATTCTATCATCATAGATTAAATTAATTATACTTAATGCATTATTACTATCATGCCATTTTCTTCTTAAATAATTTTTCTTCCTTTTATGGTGTGACCCTTTAGGTTCTCCATATTAAACCGGTTGTGAATAAATCAATTAGAACAATTCTAATCTTATTTAAATAAACAAATTAAACTAATAATCTATTTAAATAAATAACATTTATTCTACAATAGGGATAAGCCTCCCTAGCGATCAACGACTTTTCAGATAATATAGATTTCAACATTAATCATAAAAGAACCTGTGAGTTAATAGTTACCGTACAATTCAATCCTTCCACCATATAATGTCCCAATTAAATATAAGACATGGATTTACTGTCAAGTCTTAATTTATTTAATCATATGTATTTCGATTAGAAAATGTACAACTCCAAATAATGCAAATTAGAAACCTCTTTCTAATTTTATTCTACCTTGGCCAAGGATTCCTGGGTTGTCATTTAACGAATCACATAGGACATATCTCCTCTTTTACTAGAGGTGGTAGTTTCTTTATTGATCATTCATTATCTCCATATGTAACTCATTACACCCAAGCATACCCTATATATGCCTAAAAAGGCCTTAAGGAATTAGTCAAAGTATAATTTGTTACATACAAGATACTATGATGATCTCAAGTCCAAGGATCACATGTACTACTATCACATTAGGAATTCTTATTGACAGGCGAGTAAAACTCCATTAGGTATTCCATAGCGAGTCACGTTCAGTGAACTTATTCTCCAATAAGCACCTACATACTTGCTTTAGTGTCTCCACACAAATGACCATGAGATCAGTCATCCTCATCCAATGAGCAAGCAACATATGTACCAATCTATCCGGATTTACTAATCCCCATTTTAGTAATCCCACAATTGAGAACTATTTTAGTTTTTAAGCTTTCTAAGAAGTTAGATCTCATTATCATGATCTCATCATGATTCTAAAAGCATTGCTTAAAACTATGGGTTATTTACATATTATAAAAACAGCACCATGTAGATAATTATATGCCTTAAATGAATATTTTATTAATAAATAAATAAGATTGTTTACAAAGTATGTGCTTTATCATCATACATGATTGGCTTGTATGCACACTACTATCAATCTCCCACTTGCACTAAAGCCAATCGCCATGGTATCTCATACCCATCTTCTCTAAGTGACGATCAAACTGCTGTTATGTTAAAGCTTTTGTAAATGGATCTGCAATGTTGTCTTGAGAGTCTACACGCTCCAAGGTGACGTCTCCTCTTTCAATGATCTCCCTAATCAAGTGAAATCGCCGCAACACGTGTTTAGATTTCTGATGAGACCTGGGTTCCTTAGCCTGTGCAACCGCTCTGGTGTTGTCACAGTATACGGGAACTGCTTCTCCAATGCTAGGAACCACACCAAGTTCAGTTATGAACTTCTTCATCCAAACAGCTTCCTTTACAGCTTCACTTGCAGCTATATACTCTGCCTCTGTCACTGAATCAGCAACCGTTTGCTGCTTGGAACTCTTCCAACTCACTGCACCTCCGTTCAAGGTAAACACATACCCTGAAACAGATTTACTGTCATCTTGGTCTGTTTGAAAACTTGAGTCCATGAATCCCTCGAGTTTTAATTCAGACCCACCGTAGACAAGAAAAATATCTTTAGTCCTTCTCAAGTACTTTAGGATATTTTTCACTGCCTTCTAGTGCTCTTCTCCTGGATTCGACTGGTATCTGCTTGTTACACTAAGTGCGTGAGCAACATCCGGTCTAGTACATATCATACCGTACATGATAGATCCTATTGCAGAAGCATAAGGGATCTTACTCATACGGTCTCTCTCCTCAGGTGTCTTTGGGGCTTGTTTCTTGGAGAGTTTTATTCCATGGCTTATCGGCATGAGACCTCTTTTGGAATCTTCCATGCTAAACCTCTTTAGCATCATATCAATGTACGTTCCTTGGGATAAGCCGAGCATCCTTTTAGATCTATCTCTATAGATCTATATCCCCAAAATATAAGATGTTTCACCCAAGTCCTTCATGGAGAAGTTTTTAGATAACCAGATTTTAATGGATTATAACATAGGAATGTCATTCCCTATCATTAATATATCATCAATATATAATACAAGGAATGATACTGTGCTCCCACTAACCTTCTTGTATACACATGGTTCATCCTCGTTTTTGATAAAATCAAACTCTTTGATAGTCTCATCAAAACGAATGTTCCATCTACGAGAAGCTTGCTTCAACCCATAAATGGATCGTTGTAGCTTACAGACTTGATTTGTTCCAACTTTTGAAATAAATCCCTCTGGCTGTGTCATATACACATCCTCCTCAAGTTTCCCATTGAGGAAGGCTGTTTTCACTTCCATCTGCCAGATCTCATAGTCGTTGTAAGCTGCAATCGCAAGCAAAATCCGAATGGACTTGAGCATGGCTACTGGTGAGAAGGTTTCATCATAGTCAACTCCTTGTCTTTGTTTGAAACCTTTTGCAACCAGTCTGGCCTTATAGGTCTCTACCTTTCCGTCTGCTCCAGTCTTTTTCTTAAAAACCCATTTACACCCAATAGGTTTAATACCTTCAGGTGGTGAAACCAAAGACCATACTTTGTTTTCATACATGGAGTCCATTTCAGATTTCATGGCTTCAAGCCATTTCCCTGAGTCTTTATTACTCATAGCCTGTTCGTAATTCAATGGATCATCATCATTCATGATGTGTACCTTATCGTCATCCTCTATAACGAATCCATAGCTCTCAGGTATCTTCGGTACTCTTCCAGATTTACGAACAGGGTGTGGTACAGTAGGTTCTTCTACTTGGTTAGGTACCTAACGTTGGTCCGTGGTAACTTGTGGTTCTTGAACTTCTTCAAGATATATCTTACTCCCACTGACCCCTTCATGGATAAACTCTTTCTCCAAGAAGGTAGCATGTTTCGCAACAAACACCTTTTGATCAGTTGGATGATAGAAATAATACCCTACGGTTTCTTTAGGGTATCCCACAAATCTACACTTATCGGATTTAGTCTGTAGCTTATCATTTTCAAACTTTTTGACATAAGCTGGACAACCCCAAGTCTTAACATGCTTAAGATTTGGTTTCCTCCCTTTCCACATCTCATATGGAGTCTTTGGGGCGGATTTGGTAGGTACCTTGTTAAGTAGGTATGCAGCCGTTTCTAGGGCATATCCCCAGAAGGAAATTGGAAGGTCGGTAAAACTCATCATGGATCGAACCATGTCCAACAGTGTTCGATTTCTCCTTTCAGATACTCCATTTAACTGTGGTGTACCTGGAGGAGTCCATTGTGAGATTATACCATTTTCTCTGAGACAATTGAGAAACTCACTGCTTAAGTATTCTCCACCTCGATCTGATCGAAGTATCTTAATACTCTTGCCCGTTTGTTTCTCTACTTCACTTCTGAACTCTTTGAACTTTTCAAATGATTCTGATTTGTATTTCATTAATTACATATATCCAAATCTTGAGTGATCATCAGTGAAAGTAATAAAATAAGAATACCCACCCCGTGCACTTGTTGTCATAGGTCCACAAACGTCTGTGTGAATCAATGCCAACAACTCTGTAAATCTCTCTCCTTTTCCACTAAAAGGAGATTTAGTCATTTTACCCATGAGACAAGATTCACAAGTTGGATATGATTCATAATCAGATAGCTCGAGGAGCCCATCTTTATGCAACTTGGATAATCTTGTTTCATTGATATGACCGAGTCTACAGTGCCACATATAGGTATAATTAATATCATCTCTTTTCCTTTTCTTAATTTGTTCAATTTGAAATATATTTTCTTGTAAGTCAAGTGTATAAAGTCCATTTCGCAAATTTCCAATACCATATAAAACATCGTCTTTATAAATAGAACAACCATTGTTCTTTATAATAACGTCAAAATCTTCCATATCCAATACAGAAATTGAAATAATGTTTTTAATAATATTCGGAACATAATAACAATTATTAAGATAAATGGATTTGCCCGAAGGCATTGCTAAACAATAAGTTCCTACAGCTAATGCAGCAACTTTTGCTCCATTTCCCACTCGTGGGATCTCCTCATCTTTGTTCAGCTTTCTACTTCTGACCAGTCCCTGCACAGTATTACATATGTGAGAACCACAGCCGGTATCCAATACCCAAGTAGAATTATGACTTTCAGAAAAAGTAATTTCAATCATAAACAAACCTTGATTGAAAGTCGAAGCTTCTCCAAGCTTCTTCTCTGCTAGAAACTTATTGCAGTTCCTCTTCCAATGTCCCGGCTCATTGCAATGGAAGCACATTCCTTTAGCTGGTTCAGGTTTCTTTTGCTCCTTTTCTTTCCCTTTTCCCTTAGCCTTCTTAGATTTCTTCTTTTCAGAAGACACCTTGGGCCTCTTCCTTTTATTGGAAGAATCCACCATCAAGACATGGTTCTTCTTGGATGAGAAGTGACCTTCTGCAGTTTTCAGCATGTTAAGCAGCTTAGGTAAGCTGACATCTAGCTTATTCATGTGAAAATTAACCACAAACTGCGAGAAGGTCTTATGGAGTGACTGCAAACCAAGTCTTGACTCAACTCCCCATCCATGACGAACCCAAGCTGTCCAAGGCGTTCAATCAAATTGATTACCTTCAGAACATGAGTCTCGACGGCAGTGCCCTCGATCATCCGAGATCGGAAGAGCTTCTTAGATATCTCATATCTAGCAGTCCTACTCTGTTCACCATACAACTCCTTGAGGTGAAGCAGCATAGCAGGAGCATCCATTTTTTCGTGCTGACGCTGAAGGTCGTTATTCATGGATGTGAGCATGATGCATTGAGCCACAGATGCATCATCTTGCCACTTTTAGAAAGTGGCAATCTCTTCATCAAAGGCTGTTTCTGAAACAGATTCAGGGATAGTGGAATTTAGGACATAAGAAATCTTTTCAGCAGTGAGAACAATTCTCAGATTTCTTAGCCAGTCCTCATAATTCGGGCCGGTAAGCTTATTTGCATCAAGTATGCTTCGTAGTGAGATTAGTGATTTTGACATTTTTAAAATTCTGCATGTGAAAAGACAACATTTTAGCAAACATTCATTTTATTAACTTTGCATACCAAAATAAATTTAGGTCTTTATTTTAAATTGGTATCTCCCACTATTTTCATCAAACTATATTACCCTCACTCATATAGTTCGGCAATATCTAATTAAAGATTTGCTAGTGAGATTAAGGATCCCATTTCAAATGTATATAACCTTGTGGATAGCACAACAAGCGATATACAAATAAATAGGTAGACAACTCTTGTCAATTTCATCACCATGTAACTCCTTTTATTTTGTCTCTTAAATCATAATGGTCATGTGTGTGCACATCCGAACTAAAATGATTTAAGTTAAGTCCAGCCTAGCACTTCCATAAATTCAAAAAAAAAAAAAATCGTCCTTGTGGATAGCACAACAAGACTAGATCGTTCAATTTTCTTGATAAGCATCAAATGTGATTAATTAACATCTTAAATATTCAATACTCGCCTTGTGGATAGCACAACAAACTCATATTAAATATTTAATACTCTATTAACTAATCATGCTAGAAGGCGACGTTCGATATTCCAAATATCATTTGAACGCTTAAGACTTAATAATATTTCTTTGAGGGGTTTGTTATTATTTATCTCATCTTTTAAGCGCGCATGCACATATATATATATAAAATACACTTCATTTTATTAAACATGCGAAGCATGTTTGTATAAAATATAATATATATAATATTTAGCATGCAATATAGAATACTATATTCTACCCGGATTGATTATGGACTTTTATTCTAGTTTGGTTCACTAGAGCCACCAAGTGAACCAAAAGGTCAAACCTAGGAGTGCAAAAATTTAAATTTAAACGTAACTGTTACATTTAAACCCGGGCTCCATACAAACGGGTCTTCACGCGCTCCTTGCTCCTTGGTCTCCAGTTTCTTCAAGATAATTCTAACTATCTCTATTACATAAATTATTTTTAAATAGAAACCTTGATCAGCAGTCAAGGGGAAGTACATAGAAGGGAGATAGAATTTTACACCGAGAATAAAATCAGAGAAGACGAGGTACGCAGACCCCATTTTATAAAACCCATACATTTAAGCATGCATCCAAAATAAAATCCAATCACATTGGTCATAGTCCATAATCAATCCCTTTTATTACCATACATATCATCATACGTATCGATAAAACTTATTCATCTCATGAAAGTAAATTCATTCCATATATGTATTAATATCAGTTAATGGGCAAAAGTTTGCTAAACTTTGTTTTTTGGAAAAATAAACTCCTTTATTTCATTCAAAAAACAATTCCAAATTAAACTCTTTAATTTTAGCAATTCTGAAATCTCATTTCATATAAAATAAACATCTTTATTTTAAACCTTTATTAATTAAATAAATCATTCATTTAATTAAATAAAAAAAATTCAGATTCTGTTAGTGGCGCAGCTGCGCTAGGAATATAAAAAGAACCATTGCAGCATGAAAAACCAGGCCAAGACACCGGCGCAGCTGCGCAACAAGAAGGTCAGGAACCGGCGCAGCTGTGCAGCTTCGCAGAATCAAAAAAACTTTTGTTGCCCAGAACTCGATCCAATCGCATATTATACATGTATGGAATCACATAGACTGATAATTAGCACAAGATTGGCTCTGATACCACTGTTGGGTTTGTACGTAACGCAATCATGCAATCAAATCACATAAATAGGGCGGAAGCGTAAAAAACTAGGTTTTCAAAATTTATACAAACCCATTACCATGATCATTCTTGTGCATCAATTATCAGTGAATGAAGAAGGAGAAAAAAAATAGAATTATACCTTTGAAGATACAAGCTTCCTCAGGTACAAGTTCTACTCCTTTGATTCCTTTGATTCCTCTGTAGTGGCTCCTTCCCTTGATCAATGTCAGCCACCCAAATGTTTGGCCTCTAACGGTGATCCACCAAGGAAGATGAAGAACTCAGTAAGATGGGTTATTGGCTTAACCCTTGTTTCTATCTCTATAGAATATGTGTACTCCCAACTCTTGAAAAATTCACGTACCTTATTTCTGATATAAGACTCTCTTATATAGATATTAGGTTAACCCTCCTAATCCAATTAGAATAGGGTTTTATTTAATTAATTAATTAATTACTTTTAATTAATTTATATCCTAATCTTTATTAGGATAGAGATAGAGTACTGATATTATATTAATTCCTAAACTCCTTTAGAATTAAAATAATAATAATAATAATAATAATATTAATAAGACTCCTCTTATTAATTTATATTTAATATTTCTAAAATATTAAATAATAAACATTAAGCTATTTAATTTATTCTATCATCATAGATTAAATTAATTATACTTAATGCATTATTACTATCATGCCATTTTCTTCTTAAATAATTCTTCTTCCTTTTATGGTGTGACCCTTTAGGTTCTCCATATTAAACTGGTTGTGAATAAATCAATTAGAACAATTCTAATCTTATTTAAATAAACAAATTAAACTAATAATCTATTTAAATAAATAACATTTATTCTACAATAGGGATAAGCCTCCCTAGCGATCAACGACTTTCCAGATAATATAGATTTCAACATTAATCATAAAAGAACCTGTGAGTTAATAGTTACCGTACAATTCAATCCTTCCACCATACAATGTCCCAATTAAATATAAGACATGGATTTACTGTCAAGTCTTAATTTATTTAATCATATGTATTTCGATTAGAAAATGCACAACTCCAAATAATGCAAATTAGAAACCTCTTTCTAATTTCATTCTACCTTGGCCAAGGATTCCTGGGTTGTCATTTAACGAATCACATAGGACATATCTCCTCTTTTACTAGAGGTGGTAGATTCTTTATTGATCATTCATTATCTCCATATGTAACTCATTACACCCAAGCATACCCTATATATGCCTTAAAAGGCCTTAAGGAATTAGTCAAAGTATAATTTGTTACATACAAGATACTATGATGATCTCAAGTCCAAGGATCACATGTACTACTATCACATTAGGAATTCCTATTGACAGGCGAGTAAAACTCCATTAGGTATTCCATAGCGAGTCACGTTCAGTGAACTTATTCTCCAATAAGCACCTACATACTTGCTTTAGTGTCTCCACACAAATGACCATGAGATCAGTCATCCTCATCCAATGAGCAAGCAACATATGTACCAATCTATCCGGATTTACTAATCCCCATTTTAGTAATCCCACAATTGGGAACTATTTTAGTTTTTAAGCTTTCTAAGAATTTAGATCTCATTATCATGATCTCATCATGATTCTAAAAGCATTGCTTAAAACTATGGGTTATTTACATATTATAAAAACAGCACCATGTAGATAATTATATGCCTTAAATGAATATTTTATTAATAAATAAATAAGATTGTTTACAAAGTATATGTTTTATCATCATACATGATTGGCTTGTATGCACACTATTATCAGCCCAAACCCAAAAGCAGAAGGCACGCGGAAAGCACGCAGCAGAGTGCAAAACCAACTAACAAGGGACAGCAGCCAGTAGCAACAAACGGCAGCAGAAACAGTCCAAAATGGCTGGGACCAGAACAGAACAGGAACAGAACAGGAATCCACCCATGTTCACACAGGAACAACAATCCCACCCATGAACTCACAGGAACAGAACAAGCACAGTTACAACACAAAGGATCTATAGCAAATTCTAGACTTAATTTTTTGAAATTTGGCATTGGAGTGAAGCCCACACTTAATCAAATGAATAATATCACGGATAAGAGTCCGTGCAGGGATGGAAATATGTGAGAAAATCCTAGCATTCCTTTCGGTCCAGATTTTATAAACCACAGCAGCAAAGCCAAAATGGAGAAGACTATAATGAAATTTTTTGCAAGAGCGGGAATAGATAAAGCAAGTAATGGAGGCCCAACTCCTACTAAACCCTCTCCAACCGCACTGCCTAAGGACAGCAACCAGAATCTGAAAAGAGAAGGAGCATTCAAAGAATAAATGGTTGAATGTTTCCCTTTCATTCGAGCAAAGCACACACATAGGGTTGATATCAAGGCCAAATTGAGTCAAATTGTCAAGGGTCCGAAGCCCCTTATGAAAAGCAAGCCAGAGAATAAAAGATTGCCGGGGGGGGGGCACAATCTTATGCCAAACCAAGCTATGCCAAGACACAGTTGGCCCAGTTATCCGAATAGAATTCCAGATAGTAGCAGCCTTAACAACTTTAGCTTTGGTACCTTCCCAGAGAAGGCCATCACAGTTCACTGAATTACACGGTCTAGAAAAGTCAAAGGAATTTCGAAACGCAAGGACATCTTGATGATTCGACGCAGGAAACACCCACCTAGAGTTTTGAATAATGCTATTCACACAGGCGTGAGGACCGAGGCCGGAGTTAACAATCAGAGACGAATGAATAGAATTGGACAAAAAAGATTGACCAATCCATGGGTCGAACCATAAGCTAGTATTAGCACCATTTCCTATGTGATAAGAAATGTGCCTACGGGCAAGATCCCTGCATTGCAACACTTTCCTCCATATGCAAGAGCAGTCAGAAGGAATAGGAATAGCCCAGAAAGATTTATTCTTTAGCATAGTAGCATGAACCCATTTAGCCCAAAGAGAGGATGAAAAGGGATTGATGACATGCCAAAGTTGCAATAAGATAAGCGATTTATTCCATTCCGCAAGATTTTTTATTGCAAGACCACCCTCAGTAAAAGGAAGACAGATCTTTGTCCAAGCAACTTTAGAGCCATGCATGTCCATGGATGGGCCCTTCCATAAGAATCTAGACATGGAAGACTGAAGATCTTTCAAAACTGCTGCAGGAAGAATGAAGTGAGCCTACCAATAGGCTTGGGTGGCGAAGATAACTGACTTGATAAGTTGCATACGATCGGCGTATGAAAGAAATTTATTGGTCCAAGAGCTTATTTTGGCTTTGACCCTTTCAAGAAGGGGCCGGCACTCCGCAAGGCTAAGTTTTGAGGTGATCAAGGGAACCCCCAAGAATTTTGCAGGGAAACCCCCCAATTGGAAGTTTAAAAGGCTAATAATAAGATCCGATTGGGCAGGAGGGACATGGGAGAGGAAAAACATACTCTTCGAGGCATTAATGAGGAGCCCCGAGCCCAAGGAAAATTGGTCAAGGAAAGTCTTAATATTCATGACAGAATCAATGTCACCATGACAAAAAATAAGAATATCATCCGCAAAGCAAAGGTGAGTGAGGGATAAAGGCGCAGAACGCCAATGAAACTTGAAAGAGGCCTGCTTCGAGGTCTGGGTAAGTATAAGAGATAAGACTTCCATAATAATGACAAAGAGGTAGGGGGATAAGGGGTCACCTTGTCTGCCTTTGGCCCCTTTGAAGTAACCACATAAAGCCCCATTAACCTTAACAGAGAAACTGGAAGTGGAGATGCAAGCCTTTATCCAATAAATAAATTTCGGAGGGAACTTGAAAACTTTAAGAGCAGCCCACAGAAAATCCCAGGAAACAGAGTCAAAAGCCTTCCTGAGGTCAATCTTCAAAGAACACCTAGCCGGGCCAGAGGGTCTATGGTAATTTCTGAATAATTCCTGAGCAAGAAGAATGTTATCCCTAATTCTCCTTCCCGGAACAAAAGCAGATTGGAAAGGAGATATGATGGAAGGAAGAATATCCTTAAGCCTAGACGCAATGAGCTTCGAAATGCACTTATAGGTTGTGTTACAGTAGGAGATGGGTCTATAATCATTCATAGAAGAGGGGTTTGGAACTTTCGGCACAAGAGCAATGGCAGTGGCGTTAGACCCCCGAAGCAGACATCCTTGACTGAAAAAGGAGCGAATAGCAGCAGTAAAAACCTCCCCAACATTGTCCCAAGCATGGAGGAAAAAATTGACATTAAACCCATCAGGGCCAAGGCTCTTGTTCTTCTTCATGTGCATAAGCGTGGACAAAATCTCCGCATCCGATACATCCCTTTCAAGCAAAAGAGCTTGTTGAGAGGACACCAGCTTGGCCCCAAGAGAGTCCAGGGTAGGGAGAAAGGAGCAATCAGAAGTAGAAGGAGTTCCAAGAAGATCACAGAAGTGGTTAACGGCAACACGTTGAACAGCCAGGTGCCCAAAACATAATTCACCCTCCGAATTCTCAATCACTAAAATTTTATTTGTGTTCCACCTTTGCTTTACTTGGTTATGGAAGAAACCCATATTCTTATCACCTTCCTTCAACCATTGAATTCTTGATTTTTGCTTAATAAGCTTCTCTTCAAAAAGGAGAGCATCCCAAAGAGAATCAGATTGAGATCTTTGAAGTAGAAGGAGAGAAGGATCGCCCGGATTGAGGGATATGGCATGCTGGGTAGCGTGCAGGCATTCCCTAGCTTTCTTCACATTTGAGATCAAATTTCCATTGCTCTTATTAAGATCCTTAAACCCAAACTTTACAGCAGACAGCTTCCCAGCCAAAATTTGTAGCGGGTCACCCGAGCAAGGAGTGAGCCATGCAATCCGAACCACATCAGAATAATTTTCCAGACCCATCATGAAATTGAAGAACTGGAACGGCTTTGGAATAAGGGGCAAGGAAATACTAGAGTTAATCACCACAGGGCAGTGATCAGATAGGTCCCGCGGGCAAAAGAGGGCATGGGAGTTGGGAAAAGAATCCAACCAGAGGTCATTAACCAAAGCACGATCAAGCTTCTTGTAAGTTGGGTTAACAGTTTGAGAATCCCACCAAGTGAGAAGAGGGCCAGTAGCACTGAGATCCGTCAAGTGGAGATCATCAAGCCAATCCTTAAAGTCTTGCATACCATAGTCCCAAGAACAAGCACCTCCATCTATTTCATTCAAGGATTTAACCACATTGAAATCCCCAAGAAGAGTCCATGGTTTATCAATCGAGCCAGCAATGGCTCTCAAGTCATTCTAAAGAGATTTCCTTTCACTTGGGGTATTAAGACCATAAACAACAGTAACAAACCCACTAAAACTAAGATTAACAGAAGAAACAAAACAATGGATAAATTGTGCAGACTTTGTGATAACATTGACATTCCAGATATTTGGTCCCAACCCACCCAAATTCTACCATTTACATGATACTTATAATTAAAGAGCCACTGCCAATTCCTACAGATAGCTTTAGAGATAGAATTGGCCTTAGGTGACTTGACCCTTGTTTCAACCAGGCCAACAAAAGAGATACTATGTTTACAGATGAGCTCATGAACGCTAGTCTGCTTAGGGAACGTATTTACACCTCTAATATTCATAGAGCAAAAATTTAACATAAACAGGGGAAGATATTAAGCTAGGGACTTCTTGCTCCCCCCTCCTTTGATCTTTTTCTTAGAGGCTTGGCCGACATCAAGAGAGCCTACAGCTTTGTGTTTAAGATCCCTAACATCCTTCTCATCAATCAGTTTAAGTTTACCCACAAGGGGGTTAGGAGAAGGAGTGATATCAGTGTCAGAGAAACAGTCCTGAGAAACAGCAGCCACAGGGGAAAGAAGTTTGAAAGAATTAGAGTTTTGTGGGCCAGAGGGAGTAGTCAGACCAAAATGCTATTTAGGACCTTTAGCAACCAGGGTCCAACTGTCGATTTTTGCAGAAGGAGGGGAGGGAATGATAGCTGGAGGAGCAAGAGATTCACCAACAACGGGAGCAGGCATTGAGGGGGCAGCTTTGGGAACCCATTTATAGTTAGCTTGAGGACATCTAAGAAGAGAGTGCCCAAAGAACTTGCAATGAGAGCATGACAAGGGTTTATTCTGGTACTTTACTCCAACCGATACCACTTTTTCTGATGAGGTTTCCTCATCAAGGACAACAACTTCAAGGCTAGAAGGCAGACCTGAAGAAGTAGTGACCTCAACACATATCCTAGCAAAGCTCATAGGCTCCAATTTTTCAGTAAACTTATCAACAAAGAGAGGTTTACCTATCCCACTAGCAAGATAACTGAGACCAGCGCCTGACAAGTAGGACAAAGGAACATTATGGAATTTCACCCAAACAGGGGCCTTTGAGCACATATCAGATTTAAAATCCAACCCCTCCTTCCAACGCTTGAGCTGGAGAAGCTTATTTGAAATATACCAAGGACCTTAAGCTAGGATATTATCACATTCCTCAGGATCAGAAAACTTGAAGATGAAATACCCCTTATCCTGCAAAAGACCTTCTGCAGACCCAGACTATCCCACATCTTATGAACATTATCATCAACCATTTTAAAAGGAAGCCGAGAGTGAATAAAACTTCCAACAAGGCAAGATTTCCAGATATTATTACCAAGCTGAAGAACCTCTGAAGGAGCCTTAATAGTAACAGGACCATTTTCCAGAGACGGGGGAGCAGGGGGAAAATATTCAAGAACCAAAGAAGCTTTAGAGTTGCCTTTTGCAACAACAGAACTCCAAGAAGGCATAACCGGAGGTACCTCACCCTCTTCTAAGACGTCACAAGATGAAGAGGCCAGTTGTGCCTGCTGGGCCATCCCGGAGCTACCAGCCTTCAAGCAAGGCTTCAAAAAAGGCGGAACCAACACCGGCCCAACTTGCCCAGAAGCAGACCCAAAGGTTCCCACCAATTTCGTAGCACCAGGCAACTCACCTTCAGCCAAAGAAGGCACAGCACCAGAGGCAAAGAGGTTAGGGGTCTTTACCAGAACAGCAGGGCTGACATTTCTAAGAGAACTTTTATCAAACAGATCTTTAGCATTGACAGTGCGAACAGTTTTACCTATACAGGCGAACTCATTGACATTATCAACTGAGAACCCTTGAGCTTTAATGAAGTCTAACAACAAGTTGCATCTTTTCCGCTCATCAGCAGCTTCAATATTCCCCTGTTGCGATAACGCTTGAGCAGCAATGAAAATTTCTTTCATGGTGGTACCGTGTTGAAGCCCTAGGCTAGCATCACCAACACTATTGGTTTCAGAGGAGCCAGAGCTTAACGAGTCAAGGGCAGCATTGGCCGGAACGGGAACAGACTCGGCCATAGCATCATCATCAATAAAAGGAGAGTTTGGGTTTGAGATCCCAAATTCAACAAAGAGATCCTGGGAAGCAGTACTCACCGAGTTTCCAGCCGAAAGGTGGGAATGATCGACCATAATGAGGAAGGGAGAAGGTAAAGGTCAAGATGGAAACGAAGGAGACGAAGGAAAGAGATACAGGTCGAATGACACAGACGGAGGAATGAGCCAGAAGAGAGAATGGTGGTGAAATAACCCAAGAGAGAAGCTGCCAGAAAAGAGAGAATGGTGGTGAAATAACCCTTCAAAGTAAACTTGACCAATAATTTTGTCTTGTGATATGAGAGCATTAATGTGGCTTTGGTATGTGTTTCTAATGCAAGTGAGTCATAGTTACAAAACACTTTGATTATACTAAAACGATCTTTGTGGACTTAGTATACTTTTGAAGGAGAACTTAAGATTTGAAAGTTAAATACCATGTGAGACATGTTGTGAGCATATAAGCATAAGTATTAAGGTTTCATTATGACTATAGACGTATTAACATGAACCTCATTTGTTTATATACAAATTTCACATATACATGCTAAATTATAGAAAATGAACTTCAAGTATGAACTATGTGATTAGAGTATATGTGTGTAGTATACTCGAGCATATATATTAAGTATTGTTTGGTCTCGTATGAGGTAATATGAGAGGAATAGCGAACCTTTGAAGTATGAACTTGTTTAACTTAAGGTTTACCGGCATGAAAACATATGACTTCGAAATTGGATTAGGACGAGCATGCTAGTTTTGAATGGGAGATTATAACTTGATAAGCATGTGTATTGGTTTAATGGAAATAGTTGCATGCTAGAGTTACGCCAGGACACTTTCAGACCCGAACAATTTGCTTAAGTCAAATTTTAACAGTTAATATATTATGATGCTATAAATGGTATGTTTGATATTGAACGTGATCTTATGTGATAGATTTATATAACGACTAGATTCTAGTATGTGTGAACTTATATTAGTTTATACTAATTGGAGAGATCGACTTGTTAATATTAGGTCGTTCCAACGCTGTTTAATTAAAGCTAGAATTATTTGTAGCTGAGCAAACAGGCAAGTTCCCGAACTTCACTCTTTGATTGTGCAAGTTCCTTTGAAACCATTCTTGTATTATATGCAAGTCTCCCTAACTTTACTCAAATTTATATCGAGCAGAGTATTATTATATTGCAAGTTTTCCTGAACTACTCTTTTATTTGAGCAAGTTTTTCTTGACTTATACTTATTTATTGTACAAGTATCCGGACCCTATTGTGCAAGTATTCTAAATTCTTGTACTACCTTATTCAATGAACCGTGTAAGCGAGTTTCTAAACTTCACTTATTTTTTGTGAAAGTTTCCTATCCTTCTGATATTGTATTGAGTAGGTTATTATTGTATTGTGCAAGTTTCCTGAACTTCACATTTTGAGTATTGTGAAAGTTTCCCAAACTTCACACTTTGGTTTTTGTGAAAGTTCCCCGAACTTCACATTTTGGGTATTGTGAAAGTTCCCCGAACTTCACACTTTGGTTATTGTGAAAGTTTCCCGAACTTCACATTTTGAGTATTGTGAAAGTTCCCCGAACTTCACATTTTGAGTATTGTGAAAGTTCCCCGAACTTCACACTTTGGTTATTTTACAAATTCCCGAACTTCATTTCTTTATTATGCAAGTTCTCTAAACTTATACAAACTCGTATATTGTGCAAGTATCTTATCTTTGTGTTTACTTTACTCAAAAAACGTTGTAAGCAAATGTCCTAGCCTATGCATTTATTTTATGCAAGGAATCTATTATCGTGCAAGTTCCCCGAACTTCACACATTGAGTATTGTGCAAGTTCCCCGAACTTCACACGTTGAATATTGTGCAAGTTCCCCGAACTTCACACGTTGAGTATTGTGCAAGTTCCCCGAACTTCACATGTTGAGTATTGTGCAAGTTCCCCAAACTTACACAAATTCATATATTGTGCAAATTCTAAACTTCACTTTGTGCAAGTTCTCTATCCTTCTCATATTGTATTGAGTAGGTTATTGTTGAATCGAAAGTTGTTTACTTAATTGCTTGAACTTTATTTCCAAGCATGTTATTTAGTGGTTTAATTACTTATCAATTATTCCACATTGATATTATTGATGTCTGCACCTAGTGCATTTGAGCTCGTACAGTCTTGGACTTGTACATTATTCAAGGTTCTAAATTTCTTGAACTATGTCAGTAAGAGTCTAAACCTTTGCTCGGTCAGACTAGTGTATGAAGTTTTCTTTAAAGCTATCCCAACCAATTGATGGTAAGGATTGTTAGACGGAACAGAACACCCCTCATATGTAGGAGTGTGCTCAGGTATCTAATATATATAATACGAGTAAGCATATATAAGTGTTATGCATATTCACGTTGTACCCGAGGTTGATCTCCTCGAGGTGCTAAGTTTCTGTAGCCAGAAGCCAGTAAACCAAAAAGGGTCAATTAGCTATTGAACCCATTGGAAAGTTATAGTTCAAAGTCTACTCGACTATCAGTCATTCTAAAGGCAATTATTATCTTTGCTTTTAATAGTCATATTATTGAATCTTTCAGATATTCATAGTGTTGAATCATGCAGGTTGTTGAACCTTACAGATACTCATATCGTTGAATCATACAGATATTCATAGTATTGAATCATATAGATTATTGAATCATTCTAACATTCATATTGTTGAATCTTTCAGATATTCATTTTGTTGAAATCATTGTCAGATATTTTTCTATTCATCATGATATATCCTTTATTGTTGTATTTAAACCTGCTGAGCAAACTTGTTGCTCATTCTTGCTATATCATGAATTATATTGCAGTTAAGCCCGAGCCCTCAGGGAAGGACAAGGGTAAAGGAAAGATATAGGATGGTTTGCAAGGAGCAGACTTTGCCTTTATGATTTGTTTAATTATTGTTAATGTAATATAAACCCTAATGTTTATTCTAGGGTATGTTTGTATTGATGTATTAAGGTTATCGAATCTTGGGATTAGTAACACCATTTGAATGAACGACGTACGTTTATTACATTCCGCATTTTAGTTATCGTATGTTACTTAAAGGTGGATGTTATTATTGTTTCGTGGCGACCGGACCGGGGTCAGATGACCCAGATTCGGGGGTGTCACAATACGTACCTCTCACAAAAGTCTTTATTTAGGGAGACCTTATTGTTTCATTGGTGTTCTAAAAATGTCAAAGAAAGAGGTGATTAGGAGTCCTACAACTTCGTTCTTATTTGATTAGCATCAAAAGGAGCAATTCCATGACTATCGCGTTTAAAACGATGCGTACATCTCACACAAATCTTCATTTAAGGAGATCTTCTTATTGTTTCATTGGTTCTCTAAAATTATCAAAGAAAGAGGTGATCAGAAGTTCTATTACTTCGTTCTAATATGATTAGCATCAAAAGGAGCAATCCCATAACTATCGAGTTAAAAACGATGCGTACATCTCACACAAGTCTTGATTTAGGAAGACCTTCTTATTGTTTTATTGTTTTTCTCAAATTATAAAATAAAGAGGTGATTATGAGTCTTATGACTTCGTTCTTGTTTGATTTGCATCAAAAGGAACAATGATATCACTAGTGCCTTCAAAACGATCTGTACATCTCACACAAGTCTTCATTTAGGAAGACCTTATTATTATTTCATTAGTTCTCTCAAATTATAAAAATATAGGAGATTATGAGTCATATTACTTTGTTCTAGTTGAAATTAGAATCAAAATAAGCAATCCCTTCACTATCTCGTCCAAAACGATGCGTAGATCTCACATAAGTCTTCATTTAGGGAGACTTTCTTATTGTTTCATTGGTTGTTTAAATTTACAAAGAAAGAGGTGATTAAGAGTTGTATTACTTCGCTCTACTTTGATTAGCGTCAAAAGGAGAAACCCATGACTATCGCGTTCAAAACCATGCGTACATTTCACACAAGTCTTCATTTAGGGAGACCTTCTTATTATTTCATTAGTGCTGTAAAATTATCAAAGAAAGAGGTGATTAAGAGTCCTATAACTTCGTTCTAGTTTGATTAGCATCAAAAGGGGCAATCCCATGACTATCGCGTTCAAAACGATGCGTACATCTCACACAAGTCTTTATTTACGGAGACTTTCTTATTGTTTCGTTGGTTCTCTAAAGTTATCAGAGGTAGAGGTGATTATGAGTCCTATTACTTCGTTCTAATTTGATTAGAATCAAAAGGAGCAATCGCATAACTATCGCGTTAAAAACGATGTCTACATCTCACATAAAGTCTTGATTTAGGGGAGACCTTCTTATTATTTTATTAGTTCTCTCAAATTATCAAAGAAAAGGTGATTATGAGTCCAATGACTTCTTTCTTTTTAGATTAGCATTAAAAGGAGCAATCCTATCACTAGTGCCTTCAAAACGATCCGTACACCTCACATAAGTCTTCATTTAGGGAGACCTTCTTATTGTTTCATTAGTTCTATCAAATTGTCAAAATATAGGTGATTATGATTCCTATTACTTCGTTCTAGTTGAAATTAGCATTAAAATAAGCAATCCAATCACTATCACGTCCAAGACGATGCGTAGATCTCACATAAGTCTTCATTTAGGGAGACCTTTATATTGTTTCATTGGTTGTTTAAAATTTACAAAGAAAGAGGTGATTAAGAGTTGTATTACTTCGTTCTACTTTGATTAGCGTTTAAAGGAGAAACCCATGACTATCGCGTTCAAAACCATGCATACATCTACACAAGTCTTCATTTAGGGAGACCTTATTGTTTCATTGGTGTTCTAAAATTGTCATAAAAAGAGGTGATTAGGAGTCCTACAACTTCGTTCTAGTTTGATTAGCATCAAAGGAGCAATTCCATGACTATCGCGTTGAAAATGGTTTGCACATCTCATACAAGTCTTCATTTAAGGAGACCTTATTGTTTCATTGGTTCTCTAAAATTGTCAAAAAAAACAGAGGTGATTAGGAGACCTATTACTTCGTTCTAATATGATTTGAATCAAAAGGAGCAATCCCATGACTATCGGGTTAAAAGCGATGCGTAGTACATCTCACACAAATCTTGATTTAGCAGAGACCTTCTTATTATTTCATTGGTTTTCTCAAATTGTCAAAGAAAGAGGTGATTATGAGTCCTATGACTTCGTTCTAGTTTGATTTGAATCAAAAGGAGCTATCTTATGACTAGTGCCTTCAAAACGATCCGTACATCTCACACAAGTCTTCATTTAGGAATACCTTTTTATTGTTTCATTAGTTCTCTCAAATTATAAAAATATAGGTGATTATGAGTCATATTACTTCGTTCTAGTTGAAATTAGAATCAAAAAGAGCAATCCCATAACTATCGCGTCCAAAACGATGCGTAGATCTCACACAAGTCTTCATTTAGGGAGACCTTCTTATTGTTTCATTGGTTGTTTCAAATTTATAAAGAAAAAGGTGATTAAGAGTTGTATTACTTCGTTCTACTTTGATTAGGGTCAAATGGAGAAATCCATGACTATCGCGTTCAAAACCATACGTACATCTCACACAATTCATCATTTAGGGAGACCTTCTTATTATTTCATTGGTGCTGTAAAATTATCAAAGAAAGAGGTAATTAAGAGTCCTATAACTTCGTTGTTGTTTGATTAGCATCAATAGGAGCAATCCCATGACTATCGCGTTCAAAAAGATCCGTACATCTCACACAAGTCTTCATTTAAGGAGACTTTCTTATTGTTTCATTGTTCTCTAAAGTTATCAAAGAAAGAGGAGATTATGAGTCTTTTTACTTCGTTCTAATTTGATTAGCATCAAAAGGAACAATCCCATAACTATCGCGTTAAAAACGATGTGTACATCTCACACAAGTCTTGATTTAGGAGAGACCTTATTGTTTCATTGGTTCTCTCAAATCATCAAAGAAAGAGGTGATTATGAGTCCTATTACTTTGTTCTAATTTGATTAGAATCAAAAAGGGCAATCCCATGACTATCGCGTTAAAAAGGGTGTACATCTCACACAAGTCTTGATTTAGGGTAGACCTTCTTATTGTTCCATTGGTTCTCTCAAATTATCAAAGAAAAGGTGATTATGAGTCCTATGACTTCTTTCTATTTAGATTAGCATTAAATGGAGCAATTCTATCACTAGTGTCTTCAAAACGATCCGTACATCTCACACAAGTCTTCATTTAGGGAGACCTTCTTATTATTTCATTGGTGCTGTAAAATTATCAAAGAAAGAGGTGATTAAGAGTCCTATAACGTCGTTCTAGTTTGATTAGCATCAAAAGGAGCAATCCCATGACTATCGCGTTCAAAACGATGCGTACATCTCACATAAGTCTTCATTTAAGGTGACTTTCTTATTGTTTCGTTGGTTCTCTAAAGTTATCAAAGGTAGAGGTGATTATGAGTCCTATTACTTCATTCTAATTTGATTAGAATCAAAAGGAGCAATCGCATAACTATCGCGTTAAAAATGATGTCTACATCTCACATAAAGTCTTGATTTAGGGGAGACCTTCTTATTATTTTATTAGTTCTCTCAAATTATCAAAGAAAAGGTGATTATGAGTCCTATTACTTCATTCTAATTTGATTAGAATCAAAAGGAGCAATCGCATAACTATCGCGTTAAAAATGATGTCTACATCTCACATAAAGTCTTGATTTAGGGGAGACCTTCTTATTATTTTATTAGTTCTCTCAAATTATCAAAGAAAAGGTGATTATGAGTCCAATGACTTCTTTCCTTTTAGATTAGCGTTAAAAGGAGCAATCCTATCACTAGTGCCTTCAAAACGATCCGTACACCTCACATAAGTCTTCATTTAGGGAGACCTTCTTTTTGTTTCATTAGTTCTATCAAATTGTCAAAATATAGGTGATTATGATTGCTATTACTTCGTTCTAGTTGAAATTAGCATTACAATAAGCAATCCAATCACTATCACGTCCAAGACGATGCGTAGACCTCACATAAGTCTTCATTTAGGGAGACCTTTATATTGTTTCATTGGTTGTTTGAAATTTACAAAGAAAGAGGTGATTAAGAGTTGTATTACTTCGTTCTACTTTGACTAGCGTTTAAAGGAGAAATCCATGACTATCGCGTTCAAAACCATGCATACATCTACACAAGTCTTCATTTAGGGAGACCTTATTGTTTCATTGGTGTTCTAAAATTGTCATAAAAAGAGGTGATTGGGAGTCCTACAACTTCGTTCTAGTTTGATTAGCATCAAAGGAGCAATTCCATGACTATCGCGTTGAAAATGGTTTGTACATCTCACACAAGTCTTCATTTAAGGAGACCTTATTGTTCCATTGGTTCTCTAAAATTGTCAAAAAAACAGAGGTGATTAGGAGACCTATTACTTCGTTCTAATATGATTTGAATCAAAAGGAGCAATCCCTTGACTATCGGGTTAAAAGCGATGCGTAGTACATCACACACAAATCTTGATTTAGCAGAGATCTTCTTATTGTTTCATTGGTTTTCTCAAATTGTCAAAGAAAGAGGTGATTATGAGTCCTATGACTTCATTCTAGTTTGATTTGAATCAAAAGGAGCTATCTTATCATTAGTGCCTTCAAAACGATCCGTACATCTCACACAAGTGTTCATTTAGGAAGACCTTTTTATTGTTTCATTAGTTCTCTCAAATTATAAAAATATAGGTGATTATGAGTCATATTACTTCGTTCTAGTTGAAATTAGAATCAAAAAGAGCAATCCCATAACTATCGCGTCCAAAACGATGCGTAGATCTCACACAAGTCTTCATTTAGGGAGACCTTCTTATTGTTTCATTGGTTGTTTCAAATTTATAAAGAAAAAGGTGATTAAGAGTTGTATTACTTCGTTCTACTTTGATTAGGGTCAAATGGAGAAATCCATGACTATCGCGTTCAAAACCATACGTACATCTCACACAAGTCATCATTTAGGGAGACCTTCTTATTATTTCATTGTTGCTGTAAAATTGTCAAAGAAAGAGGTAATTAAGAGTCCTATAACTTCGTTGTTGTTTGATTAGCATCTAAGGGAGCAATCCCATGACTATCGCGTTCAAAAAGATCCGTACATCTCACACAAGTCTTCATTTAAGGAGACTTTCTTATTGTTTCATTGTTCTCTAAAGTTATCAAAGAAAGAGGAGATTATGAGTCCTTTTACTTCGTTCTAATTTGATTAGCATCAAAAGGAACAATCCCATAACTATCGTATTAAAAACGATGTGTACATCTCACACAAGTCTTGATTTAGGAGAGACCTTATTGTTTCATTGGTTCTCTCAAATCATCAAAGAAAGAGGTGATTATGAGTCCTATTACTTTGTTCTAATTTGATTAGAATCAAAAAGGGCAATTCCATGACTATCGCGTTAAAAAGGGTGTACATCTCACACAAGTCTTGATTTAGGGTAGACCTTCTTATTGTTTCATTGGTTCTCTCAAATTATCAAAGAAAAGGTTATTATGAGTCCTATGACTTCTTTCTATTTAGATTAGCATTAAAAGGAGCAATTCTATCACTAGTGCCTTCAAAACGATCCGTACATCTCACACAAGTCTTCATTTAGGGATACCTTCTTAATATTTCATTGGTGCTGTAAAATTATCAAAGAAAGAGGTGATTAAGAGTCCTATAACTTCGTTCTAGTTTGATTAGCATCAAAAGGAGCAATCCCATGACTATCGCGTTCAAAGCGATGCGTACATCTCACACAAGTCTTCATTTAAGGTGACTTTCTTATTGTTTCGTTGGTTCTCTAAAGTAATCAAAGGTAGAGGTGATTATGAGTCCTATTACTTCGTTCTAATTTGATTAGAATCAAAAGGAGCAATCGCATAACTATCGCGTTAAAAACGATGTCTACATCTCACATAAAGTCTTGATTTAGGGGAGACCTTCTTATTATTTTATTAGTTCTCTCAAATTATCAAAGAAAAGGTGATTATGAGTCCAATGACTAATTTCTTTTTAGATTAGCATTAAAAGGAGCAATCCTATCACTAGTGCCTTCAAAACGATACGTACACCTCACATAAGTCTTCATTTAGGGAGACCTTCTTATTATTTCATTAGTTCTATCAAATTGTCAAAATATAGGTGATTATGATTCCTATTACTTCGTTCTAGTTGAAATTAGCATTAAAATAAGCAATCCAATCACTATAACGTCCAAGACGATGCGTAGATCTCACATAAGTCTTCATTTAGGGAGACCTTTATATTGTTTCATTGGTTGTTTGAAATTTACAAAGAAAGAGCTGATTAAGAGGTGTATTACTTCGTTCTACTTTGATTAGCGTTTAAAGGAGAAACCTATAACTATCGCGTTCAAAACCATGCATACATCTACACAAGCCTTCATTTAGGGAGACCTTATTGTTTCATTGGTGTTCTAAAATTGTCATAAAAAGAGGTGATTAGGAGTCCTACAACTTCGTTCTAGTTTGATTAGCATCAAAGGAGCAATTCCATGACTATCGCATTGAAAATGGTTTGTACATCTCACACAAGTCTTCATTTAAGGAGACCTTATTGTTTCATTGGTTCTCTAAAATTGTCAAAAAAACAGAGGTGATTAGGAGACCTATTACTTCGTTCTAATATGATTTGAATCAAAAGGAGCAATCGCATGACTATCGGGTTAAAAGCGATGCGTAGTACATCTCACACAAATCTTGATTTAGCAGAGACCTTCTTATTGTTTCATTTGTTTTCTCAAATTGTCAAAGAATGAGGTGATTATGAGTCCTATGACTTCGTTCTAGTTTGATTTGAATCAAAAGGAGCTATCTTATCACTAGTGCCTTCAAAACGATCCGTACATCTCACACAAGTCTTCATTTAGGAAGACCTTTTTATTGTTTCATTAGTTCTCTCAAATTATAAAAATATAGGTGATTATGAGTCATATTACTTCGTTCTAGTTGAAATTAGAATCAAAAAGAGCAATCCCATAACTATCGCGTCCAAAACGATGCGTAGATCTCACACAAGTCTTCATTTAGGGAGACCTTCTTATTGTTTCATTGGTTGTTTCAAATTTATAAAGAAAAAGGTGATTAAGAGTTGTATTACTTCGTTCTACTTTGATTAGGGTCAAATGGAGAAATCCATGACTATCGCGTTCAAAACCATACGTACATCTCACACAAGTCATCATTTAGGGAGACATTCTTATTATTTCATTGGTGTTGTAAAATTGTCAAAGAAAGAGGTAATTAAGAGTCCTATAACTTCGTTGTTGTTTGATTAGCATCAAAAGGAGCAATCCCATGACTATCGCGTTCAAAAAGATCCGTACATCTCACACAAGTCTTCATTTAAGGAGACTTTCTTATTGTTTCAATGTTCTCTAAAGTTATCAAAGAAAGAGGAGATTATGAGTCCTTTTACTTCGTTCTAATTTGATTAGCATCAAAAGGAACAATCCTATAACTATCGCGTTAAAAACGATGTGTACATCTCACACAAGTCTTGATTTAGGAGAGACCTTATTGTTTCATTGGTTCTCTCAAATCATCAAAGAAAGAGGTGATTATGAGTCCTATTACTTTGTTCTAATTTGATTAGAATCAAAAAGGGCAATCCCATGACTATCGCGTTAAAAAGGGTGTACATCTCACACAAGTCTTGATTTAGGGTAGACCTTCTTATTATTTCATTGGTTCTCTCAAATTATCAAAGAAAAGGTGATTATGAGTCCTATGACTTCTTTCTATTTAGATTAGCATTAAAAGGAGCAATTCTATCACTAGTGCCATCAAAACGATCCGTACATCTCACACAAGTCTTCATTTAGGGAGACCTTATTATTTCGTTGGTGCTCTAAAATTGTCAAAGAAAGAGGTGATTAGGAGTCCTATAACTTCGTTCTAGTTTGATTAGCATCAAAAGGAGCAATCCCGTGACTATCGCGTTCAAAACGATGCGTACATCTCACACAAGTCTTCATTTAAGGTGACTTTCTTATTGTTTCGTTGGTTCTCTAAAGTTATCAAAGGTAGAGGTGATTATGAGTCCTATTACTTCGTTCTAATTTGATTAGAATCAAAAGGAGCAATCGCATAACTATCGCGTTAAAAACGATGTCTACATCTCACATAAAGTCTTGATTTAGGGGAGGCCTTCTTATTATTTTATTAGTTCTCTCAAATTATCAAAGAAAAGGTGATTATGAGTCCAATGACTTCTTTCTTTCTAGATTAGCATTAAAAGGAGCAATAGTGCCTTCAAAACGATCCGTACACCTCACATAAGTCTTCATTTAGGGAGACCTTCTTATTGTTTCATTAGTTATATCAAATTGTCAAAATATAGGTGATTATGATTGCTATTACTTCGTTCTAGTTGAAATTAGCATTAAAATAAGCAATCCAATCACTATCACGTCCAAGACGATGCGTAGATCTCACATAAGTCTTCATTTAGGGAGACCTTTATATTGTTTCATTGGTTGTTTGAAATTTACAAAGAAAGAGCTGATTAAGAGTTGTATTACTTCGTTCTACTTTGACTAGCGTTTAAAGGAGAAATCCATGACTATCGCGTTCAAAACCATGCATACATCTACACAAGTCTTCATTTAGGGAGACCTTATTGTTTCATTGGTGTTCTAAAATTGTCATAAAAAGAGGTGATTAGGAGTCCTACAACTTCGTTCTAGTTTGATTAGCATCAAAGGAGCAATTCCATGACTATCGCGTTGAAAATGGTTTGTACATCTCACACAAGTCTTCATTTAAGGAGGCCTTATTGTTTTATTGGTTCTCTAAAATTGTCAAAAAAACAGAGGTGATTAGGAGACCTATTACTTCGTTCTAATATGATTTGAATCAAAAGCAGCAATGACTATCGGGTTAAAAGCGATGCGTAGTACATCTCACACAAATCTTGATTTAGCAGAGACCTTCTTATTGTTTTATTGGTTTTCTCAAATTGTCAATGAAAAAGGTGATTATGAGTCCTATGACTTCGTTCTAGTTTGATTTGAATCAAAAGGAGCTATCTTATCACTAGTGCCTTCAAAACGATCCGTACATCTCACACAAGTCTTCATTTAGGAAGACCTTTTTATTGTTTCATTAGTTCTCTCAAATTATAAAAATATAGGTGATTATGAGTCATATTACTTCGTTCTAGTTGAAATTAGAATCAAAAGAGCAATCCCATAACTATCACGTCCAAAACGATGCGTAGATCTCACACAAGTCTTCATTTAGGGAGACCTTCTTATTGTTTCATTGGTTGTTTCAAATTTATAAAGAAAAAGGTGATTAAGAGTTGTATTACTTCGTTCTACTTTGATTAGGGTCAAATGGAGAAATCCATGACTATCGCGTTCAAAACCATACGTACATCTCACACAAGTCATCATTTAGGGAGACCTTCTTATTATTTCATTGGTGCTGTAAAATTGTCAAGGAAAGAGGTAATTAAGAGTCCTATAACTTCGCTGTTGTTTTATTAGCATCTAAGGGAGCAATCCCATGACTATCGCGTTCAAAATGATCCGTACATCTCACACAAGTCTTTATTTAAGGAGACTTTCTTATTGTTTCATTGTTCTCTAAAGTTATCAAAGAAAGAGGAGATTATGAGTCCTTTTACTTCGTTCTAATTTGATTAGCATCAAAAGGAACAATCCCATAACTATCGCGTTAAAAACGATGTGTACATCTCACACAAGTCTTGATTTAGGAGAGACCTTATTGTTTCATTGGTTCTCTCAAATCATCAAAGAAAGAGGTGATTATGAGTCCTATTACTTTGTTCTAATTTGATTAGAATCAAAAAGGGCAATCCCATGACTATGGCGTTAAAAAGGGTGTACATCTCACACAAGTCTTGATTTAGGGTAGACCTTCTTATTGTTTCATTGGTTCTCTCAAATTATCAAAGAAAAGGTGATTATGAGTCCTATGACTTCTTTCTATTTAGATTAGCATTAAAAGGAGCAATTCTATCACTAGTGCCTTCAAAACGATCCGTACATCTCACACAAGTCTTCATTTAGGGAGACCTTCTTATTATTTCATTGGTGCTATAAAATTATCAAAGAAAGAGGTGATTAAGAGTCCTATAACTTCGTTCTAGTTTGATTAGCATCAAAAGGAGCAATCCCGTGACTATCGCGTTCAAAACGATGCGTACATCTCACACAAGTCTTCATTTAAGGTGACTTTCTTATTGTTTCGTTGGTTCTCTAAAGTTATCAAAGGTAGAGGTGATTATGAATCCTATTACTTCGTTCTAATTTGATTAGAAGCAAAAGGAGCAATCGCATAACTATCGCGTTAAAAACGATGTCTACCTCTCACATAAAGTCTTGATTTAGGGGAGACCTTCTTATTATTTTATTAGTTCTCTCAAATTATCAAAGAAAAGGTGATTATGAGACCAATGACTTCTTTCTTTCTAGATTAGCATTAAAAGGAGCAATCCCCTCACTAGTGCCTTCAAAACGATCCGTACACCTCACATAAGTCTTCATTTAGGGAGGCCTTCTTATTGTTTAATTAGTTCTATCAAATTGTCAAAATATAGGTGATTATGATTCCTATTACTTCGTTCTAGTTGAAATTAGCATTAAAATAAGCAATCCAATCACTATCAAATCCAAGACGATGCGTAGATCTCACATAAGTCTTCATTTAGGGAGACCTTTATATTGTTTCATTAGTTGTTTGAAATTTACAAAGAAAGAGGTGATTAAGAGTTGTATTACTTCGTTCTACTTTGACTAGCGTTTAAAGGAGAAACCCATGACTATCGCGTTCAAAACCATGCATACATCTACACAAGTCTTCATTTAGGGAGACTTTATTGTTTCATTGGTGTTCTAAAATTGTCATAAAAAGAGGTGATTAGGAGTCCTACAACTTCGTTCTAGTTTGATTAGCATGAAAGGAGCAATTCCATGACTATCGCGTTGAAAATGGTTTGTACATCTCACACAAGTCTTCATTTAAGGAGACCTTATTGTTTCATTGGTTCTCTAAAATTGTCAAAAAAACAGAGGTGATTAGGAGACCTATTACTTCGTTCTAATATGATTTGAATCAAAAGGAGCAATCCCATGACTATCGGGTTAAAAGCGATGCGTAGTACATCTCACACAAATCTTGATTTAGCAGAGACCTTCTTATTGTTTCATTGGTTTTCTCAAATTGTCAATGAAAGAGGTGATTATGAGTCCTATGACTTCGTTCTAGTTTGATTTGAATCAAAAGGAGCTATCTTATCACTAGTGCCTTCAAAACGATCCGTACATCTCACACAAGTCTTCATTTAGGAAGACCTTTTTATTGTTTCATTAGTTCTCTCAAATTATAAAAATATAGGTGATTATGAGTCATATTACTTCGTTCTAGTTGAAATTAGAATCAAAAAGAGCAATCCCATAACTATCGCGTCCAAAACGATGCGTAGATCTCACACAAGTCTTCATTTAGGGAGACCTTCTTATTGTTTCATTGGTTGTTTCAAATTTATAAAGAAAAAGGTGATTAAGAGTTGTATTACTTCGTTCTACTTTGATTAGGGTCAAATGGAGAAATCCATGACTATCGCGTTCAAAACCATACGTACATCTCACACAAGTCATCATTTAGGGAGACCTTCTTATTATTTCATTGGTGCTGTAAAATTGTCAAAGAAAGAGGTAATTAAGAGTCCTATTACTTCGTTGTTGTTTGATTAGCATCTAAGGGAGCAATTCCATGACTATCGCGTTCAAAATGATCCGTACATCTCACAGAAGTCTTCATTTAAGGAGACTTTCTTATTGTTTCATTGTTCTCTAAAGTTATCAAAGAAATAGGAGATTATGAGTCCTTTTACTTCGTTCTAATTTGATTAGCATCAAAAGGAACAATCCCATAACTATCGCGTTAAAAACGATGTGTACATCTCACACAAGTCTTGATTTAGGAGAGACCTTATTGTTTCATTGGTTCTCTCAAATCATCAAAGAAAGAGGCGATTATGAGTCCTATTACTTTGTTCTAATTTGATTAGAATCAAAAAGGGCAATCCCATGACTATCGCGTTAAAAAGGGTGTACATCTCACACAAGTCTTGATTTAGGGTAGACCTTCTTATTGTTTCATTGATCTCTCAAATTATCAAAGAAAAGGTTATTATGAGTCCTATGACTTCTTTTTATTTAGATTAGCATTAAAAGGAGCAATTCTATCACTAGTGCCTTCAAAACGATCCGTACATCTCACACAAGTCTTCATTTAGGGAGACCTTCTTATTATTTCATTGGTGCTGTAAAATTATCAAAGAAAGAGGTGATTAAGAGTCCTATAACTTCGTTCTAGTTTGATTAGCATCTAAAGGAGCAATCCCGTGACTATCGCGTTCAAAACGATGCGTACATCTCACACAAGTCTTCATTTAAGGTGACTTTCTTATTGTTTCGTTGGTTCTCTAAAGTTATCAAAGGTAGAGGTGATTATGAGTCCTATTACTTCGTTCTAATTTGATTAGAATCAAAAGGAGCAATCGCATAACTATCGCGTTAAAAACGATGTCTACATCTCACATAAAGTCTTGATTTAGGGGAGACCTTCTTATTATTTTATTAGTTCTCTCAAATTATCAAAGAAAAGGTGATTATGAGTCCAATGACTTCTTTCTTTTTAGATTAGCATTAAAAGGAGCAATCCTATCACTAGTGCCTTCAAAACGATCCGTACACCTCACATAAGTCTTCATTTAGGGAGACCTTCTTATTATTTCATTAGTTCTATCAGATTGTCAAAATATAGGTGATTATGATTCCTATTACTTCGTTCTAGTTGAAATTAGCATTAAAATAAGTAATCCAATCACTATCACGTCCAAGACGATGCGTATATCTCACATAAGTCTTCATTTAGGGAGACCTTTATATTGTTTCATTGGTTGTTTGAAATTTACAAAGAAAGAGCTGGTTATTCTACTTTGATTAGCGTTTAAAGGAGAAACCCATGACTATCGCGCTCAAAACCATGCATACATCTACACAAGTCTTCATTTAGGGAGACCTTATTGTTTCATTGGTGTTCTAAAATTGTCATAAAAAGAGGTGATTATTTGATTAGCATCAAAGGAGCAATTCCATGACTATCGCGTTGAAAATGGTTTGTACATCTCACACAAGTCTTCATTTAAGGAGACCTTATTGTTTCATTGGTTCTCTAAAATTGTCAAAAAAAACAGAGGTGATTAGGAGACCTATTACTTCGTTCTAATATGATTTGAATCAAAAGGAGCAATCCCATGATTATCGGGTTAAAAGCGATGCGTAGTACATCTCACACAAATCTTGATTTAGCAGAGACCTTCTTATTGTTTCATTGGTTTTCTCAAATTGTCAATGAAAGAGGTGATTATGAGTCCTATGACTTCGTTCTAGTTTGATTTGAATCAAAAGGAGCTATCTTATCACTAGTGCCTTCAAAACGATCCGTACATCTCACACAAGTCTTCATTTAGGAAGACTTTTTTATTATTTCGTTAGTTCTCTCAAATTATAAAAATATAGGTGATTATGAGTCATATTACTTCGTTCTAGTTGAAATTAGAATCAAAAAGAGCAATCCCATAACTATCGCGTCCAAAACGATGCGTAGATCTCACACAAGTCTTCATTTAGGGAGACCTTCTTATTGTTTCATTGGTTGTTTCAAATTTATAAAGAAAAAGGTGATTAAGAGTTGTATTACTTCGTTCTACTTTGATTAGGGTCAAATGGAGAAATCCATGACTATCGCGTTCAAAACCATACGTACATCTCACACAAGTCATCATTTAGGGAGACCTTCTTATTATTTCATTGGTGCTATAAAATTGTCAAAGAAAGAGGTAATTAAGAGTCCTATAACTTCGTTGTTGTTTGATTAGCATCAAAAGGAGCAATCCCATGACTATCACGTTCAAAAAGATCCGTACATCTCACACAAGTCTTCATTTAAGGAGGCTTTCTTATTGTTTCATTGTTCTCTAAAGTTATCAAAGAAAGAGGAGATTATGAGTCTTTTTACTTCGTTCTAATTTGATTAGCATCAAAAGGAACAATCCCATAACTATCGCGTTAAAAACGATGTGTACATCTCACACAAGTCTTGATTTAGGAGAGACCTTATTGTTTCATTGGTTCTCTCAAATCATCAAAGAAAGAGGAGATTATGAGTCCTATTACTTTGTTCTAATTTGATTAGAATCAAAAAGGGCAATCCCATGACTATCGCGTTAAAAAGGGTGTACATCTCACACAAGTCTTGATTTAGGGTAGACCTTCTTATTGTTTCATTGGTTCTCTCAAATTATCAAAGAAATGGGGATTATGAGTCCTATGACTTCTTTCTATTTAGATTAGCATTAAATGGAGCAATTCTATCACTAGTTCCTTCAAAACGATCCGTACATCTCACACAAGTCTTCATTTAGGGAGACCTTATTGTTTCATTAATTCTCTCAAATTGTCAAAATATAGGTGATTATGAGTCCTATTACTTCGTTCCAGTTGAAATTAGTATTAAAAGGAGCAATCCAATCACTATCACGCTTAGGACGATGCATAGATCTCACACAAGTCTTCATTTAGGGAGACCTTTATATTGTTTCATTGGTTTTTTTTTTGCTAAATTTTAAGACTATAAATAAAAGAAACAAGCTACAAGGGACATTGGAGGACTCCAATAGGATATAACATATACATCATAGGACAAGCCCTATGATGTCATGACTATAAAAAGCAGGCCTAAACCCAACCGACAAGATGGAAAAACCACCAGAAAGACCAATCCTATTACAAAGGAATAATCAAAATAAACCCAACCAAAACAGGAACAAACCGACCCACTAACAAAGCAAAGCAGCTGGTAAAACCCAACCCAATAGCCTAAAACCCAAATCTCGAGATGTTAGGAACCCAAGGCGGACCGGTCATCAAAGCATAGCAAGAAATCGGGCATGGCCCAAACGGTCACCCAGCATGAAACAAAACTGGACAACCAACAAGCAAACACCGAAAACAATTCGGCTTCCTAGAACAGCATGGAAATCATGGAACCTGCATGGGAAACTGCTGGGCAGAACAGCTACCAAGTCCAGCAACCCAACTGGAGAAAGCAAAACATAACCTCCAGCCCAAATCAACATCCAACTCAAAAAAGCACCAAAACAGTACATTAACTGAGAACCAGACCACCTTGAACAACATCAACTGTAACACACAGCCCAACCATAACTGCAACAGCAACAGGAACGGTAAACAACATGCAGCAACGGTAACATTAACCCAAACACAACCAAATCAAATAGACAGTTCAGACCAAAATCCCAACTCCATTACAGAATCCAGTTACAATAAAAATTGTTAACAAGAGAAGCTTTAATAAAGGAGGAGGAGGAGGATAGTCTAGATTTGATGATGTGGACAGCATCCATGGCAATACAAGACGAGGGAGTGAGTTTGCCAGTGTGAATTTTCAAGTTCCTCGACTCCCAGATCTTATAAAAAGTGATAGCAAGGGTCAAATAAAGAATGTTTTTAGTGAGCCAACATCCTTGAAATGAGATAATAAAACTTGTAACATTAATCCAGTCCATACTAGCAGTGGCCCAGTCACCCAAGTCCAAGGTATGCTGGAGAATAGCAGTAGAGTAAGGGTTATCAAAAAAAGGTGAGCGAAACTTTCAGCACAAAGATGACAAAAAGGGCAAGCAGAGATTTGCCCCAAGGACTAATGCCTAGTGATATCGTTAGTTGGGAGTTTATTAAGGAACCCCAACCAAAGAATAAAGGAGTACCGGGGAACATGAAGCTTGTGCCACACAATCTTGTGCCGGACAGGTTTCGGTTGCTTAGATCTAATGCAATGCCAAATATTCCTTGCTTTAGTTCCAGCAAGCTGAAGACCATTCCATTCAATCCGATCTGCAGATAAGGGTCGGAAAGGTTGGTTGATAATAAGCCTATGAAACTCAATCAACTCATGGTGGTTGCTCTGGGGGAGGTTCCAGGATGTGCACAAAATAATGTCAGCAACCAGATTTAGCAAAAAAAAAAAAAAATGTCAGCAACCAAGGCAGAATGGGGTAACCCAGAATTTCTAAGCAAGGAGTGGTTAGGATTGATGGGAATACCATTAATCCAGGGGTCATACCATAGACTAGTATTTAGGCCATTTCCCACAAAGTACCGAATATGGTTCCTAGCAAGAGGCCTAAGCTTGAGTACCTATTTCCAAATCCAAGAGCAATCCAAAGGAGGATTCAACGACCAAAAATTTCTCCCTTTCAATACAGTTCTGTTGATCCAAGCAGCCCAAATAGAGGAAAAGTCCGAACGGATAATGGAGAGCAAAGAAAGAGGTGATTAAGAGTTGTATTACTTCGTTCTATTTTGATTAGCGTTAAAAGAAGAAACCCATGACTATCGCGTTCAAAACCATGCATACATCTACACAAGTCTTTATTTAGGGAGACCTTATTGTTTCATTGGTGTTCTAAAATTGTCAAAAAAAGAGGAGATTAGGAGTCCTATAACTTTGTTCTAGTTTGATTAGCATCAAAGGAGCAATTCCATGACCATCGAGTTCAAAAAGATTTGTACATGTAACACAAGTCTTCATTTAAGGAGACCTTATTGTTTCATTGGTTCTCTAAAATTGTCAAAGAAAAAGGTGAATAGGAGTCCTATTACTTCGTTCTAATATGATTAGCATCAAAAGGAGCAATTCTATTACTATCGCGTTAAAAACGATGCGTAGTACATCTCACACAAGTCTTGATTTAGCGGAGACCTTCTTATTGTTTCATTGATTTTCCCAAATTGTCAAAGAAAGAGGTGATTATGAGTCCTATGACTTCGTTCTGGTTTGATTTACATCAAAAGGAGCAATCCTATAACTAGTGCTTTCAAAACGATCCGTACATCTCACACAAGTCTTCATTTAGGAAGACCTTCTTATTGTTCTATTAGTTCTCACAAATTATAAAAATATAGGTGATTATGAGTCATATTACTTCGTTCTAGTTGAAATTAGAATCAAAACGAGCAATCCCATCACTATCACGTCCAAAACGAAGTGTAGATCTCACACAAGTATTCAATTAGGGAGACCATCTTATTGTTTCATTGGTTGTTTCAAATTTACAAAGAAAGAGGTGATTAAGAGTTGTATTACTTCGATCTACTTTGATTAGCATCAAAAGGAGAAACCCATGACTATATCCTTCAAAACCATGCGTACATCTCACACAAGTCTTCATTTAGGGAGACCTTCTTATTATTTCATTGGTGCTGTAAAATTGTCAAACAAAAAGGTGATTAAGAGTCTATAACTTCGTTCTAGTTTGATTAGCATCAAAAAGAGCAATCCCATGACTATCGCTTTCAAAACGATGCGTACATCTCACACAAGTCTTCATTTAAGGAGACTTTCTTATTGTTTCATTGGTTCTCTAAAGTTATCAAAGGTAGAGGTGATTATGAGTCCTATTACTTCGTTCTAATTTGATTAGAAGCAAAAGGTGATTATGATTCCTATTATTCGTTCTAGTTAAAATTAGCATTAAAATAAACAATGCAATCACTATCGCGTCCAAGACGATGCGTAAATCTCACACAAGTCTTCATTTAGGGAGACCTTTATATTGTTTCATTGGTTGTTCCAAATTAACAAAGAAAGAGGTGATTAAGAGTTGTATTACTTCGTTCTACGTTGATTAGAGTTTAAAAGAGAAACCCATGACTATCGTGTTCAAAACCATGCATACATGTACACAAGTCTTCATTTAGGGAGACCTTATTGTTTCATTAGTGTTCTAAAATTGTCAAAAAAAAAGAGCTGATTAGAAGTCCTATAACTTCGTTCTAGTTTGATTAGCATCAAAGGAGCAATTTCATGACTATCGCGTTGAAAATGATTTGTACATCTCACACAAGTCTTCATTTAAGGAGACCTTATTGTTTCATTGGTTCTCTAAAATTGTCAAAAAAACAGAGGTGATTAGGAGACCTATTACTTCGTTCTAATATGATTTGAATCAAAAGGAGCAATCCCATGACCATCGGGTTAAAAGCGATGCGTAGTACATCTCACACAAATCTTGATTTAGCAGAGACCTTCTTATTGTTTCATTGGTTTCCTCAAATTGTTAAAGAAAGAGGTGATTATGAGTCCGATGACTTCGTTCTAGTTTGATTTGAATCAAAAGGAGCTATCTTATCACTAGTGCCTTCAAAATGATCCGTACATCTCACACAAGTCTTCATTTAGGAAGACCTTTTTATTGTTTCATTAGTTCTCTCAAATTATAAAAATATAAGTGATTATGAGTCATATTACTTCGTTCTAGTTGAAATTAGAATCAAAAAGAGCAATCCCATAACTATCGCATCCAAAACGATGCGTAAATCTCACACAAGTCTTCATTTAGGGAGACCTTCTTATTGTTTCATTGGTTGTTTCAAATTTATAAAGAAAAAGGTGATTAAGAGTTGTATTACTTCGTTCTACTTTTATTAGGGTCAAATGGAGAAATCCATGACTATTGCGTTCAAAACCATACGTACATCTCACACAAGTCATCATTTAGGGAGACCTTCTTATTATTTCATTGGTGCTGTAAAATTGTCAAAGAAAGAGGTAATTAAGAGTCCTATAACTTCGTCGTTGTTTGATTAGCATCAAAAGGAGCAATCCCATGACTATCGCGTTCAAAACGATGCGTACATCTCACACAAGTCTTCATTTAAGGAGACTTCTTATTGTTTCATTGTTCTCTAAAGTTATCAAAGAAAGAGGTGATTATGAGTCCTTTTACTTCGTTCTACTTTCATTGGCATCAAAAGGAACAATCCCATAACTATCGCGTTAAAAACGATCTGTACATCTCACACAAGTCTTGATTTAGGAGAGACCTTATTGTTTCATTGGTTCTCTCAAATCATCAAAGAAAGAGGTGATTAGGAGTCCTATTACTTCGTTCTAATTTGATTAGAATCAAAAGGAGTAATCCCATGACTATCGCGTTAGAAAGGATGTGTACATCTTACACAAGTCTTGATTTAGGGTAGACCTTCTTATTATTTCATTGGTTCTCTCAAATTATCTAAGAAAAAGTGATTATGAGTCCTATGACTTCTTTCTATTTAGATTAGCATTAAAAGGAGCAATCCTATCACTAGTGCCTTCAAAACGATCCGTACATCTCACACAAGTCTTCATTTAGGGAGACCTTCTTATTGTTTCATTAGTTCTCTCAAATTGTCAAAATATAGTTGATTATGAGTCCTATTACTTCGTTCTAATTAAAATTAGCATTAAAATGAGCAATCCAATCACAATCGTGTCTAAGACGATGCGTAGATCTCACACAAGCCTTTATTTAGGGAGACCTTTATATTGTTTCATTGGTTGTTTCAAATTTACAAAGAAAGAGGTGATTAAGAGTTGTATTACTTCGTTCTATTTTGATTAGCGTTAAAATAAGAAACCAATGACTATCGTGTTCAAAACCATGCATACATCTACACAAGTCTGGGTTTATTTAAGGAGACCTTATTGCTTCATTGGTGTTCTAAAATTATCAAAAAAAGAGTTGATTAAGAGTCCTATAACTTCGTTCTAGTTTGATTAGCATCAAATGATCAATTCCATGACTATCGCGTTCAAAATGATTTGTACATCTCATACAAGTCTTCATTTAAGGAGACCTTATTGTTTTATTAGTTCTCTAAAATTGTCAAAGAAAAAGGTGATTAGGAGTCCTATTACTTCGTTCTAATATGATTAGCATTAAAAGGACCAATCCCATTACTATCGCGATAAAAACGATGCGTAGTACATCTCACACAAGTCTTGATTTTGCGGAGACCAACTTATTATTTCATTGGTTTTCTCAAATTGTCAAAGAAAGAGGTGATTATGAGTCCTATGATTTCGTTCTGGTTTGATTTGCATCAAAAGGAGCGATCCCATAACTAGTGCTTTCAAAACGATCCGTACATCTCACACAAGTCTTCATTTAGGAAGACCTTCTTATTGTTTCATTAGTTCTCTTAAATTATAAAAATATAGGTGATTATGAGTCATATTACTTCGTTCTAGTTGAAATTAGAATCAAAACGAGCAATCTCATTACTATCGCTTCCAAAACAATGCGTAGATCTCACACAAGTCTTCATTTAGGGAGACCTTCTTACTGTTTCATTGGTTGTTTCAAATTTACAAAGAAAGCCATTAAGAGTTGTATTACTTCGCTCTACTTTGATTAGCGTCAAAAGGAGAAACCCATGACTATCGCGTTTAAAACCATGCGTACATCTCACACAAGTCTTCATATAAGGAGACCTTCTTATTATTTCATTGGTGCTGTAAAATTGTTAAAAAAAGAAGTGATTAAGAGTCCTATAACTTCGTTCTAGTATGATTAGCATCAAAAGGAGCAATCCCATGACTATCGCGTTCAAAACGATGCGTACATCTCACACAAGTCTTCATTTAACGAGACTTTCTTATTGTTTCATTTGTTCTCTAAAGTTATCAAAGGTAGAGGTGATTATGAGTCCTATTACTTCGTTCTAATTTGATTAGAATCAAAAGGAGCAATCCCATAACTATCGCGTTAAAAAGGATGTGTACATCATAAAGTCTTGATTTAGGGTAGACCTTCTTATTGTTTTATTGGTTCTCTCAAATTATCAAAAAAGGTGATTATGAGTCCAATGACTGATTTCTTTTTAGATTAGCATTAAAAGGAGCAATCCTATCACTAGTGCCTTCAAAACGATCAGTACATCTCACACAAGTCTTCATTTAGGTATTGTTTTGATTAGTTCTCTCAAATTGTCAAAATATAGGTGATTATGGTTCATATTACTTCGTTCTAGTTGAAATTAGCATTAAAATAAGCAATGCAATCACTATCGCGTCCAAGACGATGCATAGATCTCACACAAGTCTTCATTTAGGGAGACCTTTATATTGTTTCATTGGTTGTTTCATATTTACAAAGAAAGAGGTGATTAAGAGTTGTATTACTTCGTTCTACTTTGATTAGCGTTTAAAGGAGAAACCCATGACTATCGCGTTCAAAACCATGCATACATCTACACAAGTCTCCATTTAGGGAGACTTTATTGTTTCATTGGTGTTCTAAAATTATCAAAAAAAGAGGTGATTAGGAGTCCTATGACTTCGTTCTAGTTTGATTAGCATCAAAGGAGCAATTCCATGACTATCGCGTTGAAAATGATTTGTACATCTCACACAAGTCTTCATTTAAGGAGACCTTATTGTTTCATTGGTTCTCTAAAATTGTCAAAAAAAGAGGTCATATTACTTCGTTCTAGTTGAAATTAGAATCAAAAAGTGCAATCTCATCAATATCGCGTCCAAAACAATGCGTAGATCTCACACAAGTCTTCATTTAGGGAGACCTTCTTATTGTTTCATTGGTTATTTCAAATTTACAAAGAAAGAGGTGATTAAGAGTTGTATTACTTCATACTACTTTGATTAGCGTCAAAAGGAGAAACACATGACTATCGCGTTCAAAACCATCTTATTATTTCACTAGTGCCTTCAAAACGATCCGTACATCTCACACAAGTCTTCATTTAGGGAGACCATCTTATTATTTCATTGGTGCTGTAAAATTGTCAAAGAAAGAGGTAATTAAGAGTCATGTAACTTCGATCTAGTTTTATTAGCATCAAAAGGAGCAATCCAATGACTATCGCTTTCAAAACGACGCGTACATCTCACACAAGTCTTCATTTAAGGAGACTTTCTTATTGTTTCATTGTTCTCTAAAGTTATCAAAGAAAGAGGTGATTATGAGTCTTTTTACTTCGTTCTAATTTGATTTGCATCAAAAGGAACAATCGCATGACATCGCGTTAAAAACGATGTGTACATCTCACACAAGTCTTGATTTAGGAGAGACCTTATTGTTTCATTGGTTCTCTCAAATCATCAAAGAAAGAGGTGATTATGAGTCCTATTACTTCGTTCTAATTTGATTAGAATCAAAAGGAGCAATCCATGACTATCTCGTTAAAAAGGATGTGTACATCTCACACAAGTCTTGATTTAGGGTAGACCTTCTTATTTTTATTTTTTTTTGTTGCTAAATTTAGGCTGTATTAAATAAATTGAAGATACAAAACCTCATGGGAACCCCAATCAGAATAAAGTATTACATCATAGGACATACCCTATGATGTTAAAACAATAAAAGATTACAAGGCAAGCCTAACCAATCAGAAAAGGAACCAGACAACTGCCATAAAAAGACAAAACCATGAAGCAGCAAAATCCCATGAAAGACAATAAAGGACAGCAAAAGCATACTTAAACCAACTACTTTGCAGCAGTAGAAGAAGCAACCATGGTCCTGCAGCAACATTTGCAGACAAACGAGCACGACTGCAAGCAAACTGCATAATATAGCCGACAAGCACATAGCAGAACTACAGAAAGAGCAAACAAACTGCAGCAGATAGCAGCAAGTAACACCAAACCAGTGCACAGAGAAGAAAAACAGAACGGCAGAACGGCAGCAAGAAGCTACTGGCAGAAACTGCAGCTTCTTTAAGCAACAGGCCCAGCCCAAACTGCCAAACCAGCAGCAAAGCGGCAGACGAGGTTTAGCAGCAAGACCCCAGCAGCCGGAGCAGCCCAGAACCCACCCGACTATCGCAACATAGAGCCTAAAACCAGCAACAACATGAGGAACAATGAGGCAACCAAGAGCAGCAAGTAGTCAAGCAGGCAAGAAGGCAAGTAGCAGCAACAGGAACCAAGCAGCAGCAGCATTAAGCTGCAGAAACTGCATCAACACCGGACCCTGGAGACTGCATAGGAATCCTACAGAAACCAAGGAACAGCAGCCCCTCGAAAAACCAGCAGCCCAATAACTGAACCAAAGGAAACCCAGCTTGAATCGGAACACAAGTACCAGCCAAGAAAAGCAGCAGCTGGAGACAGCAGAGAAGAACCCCAATAAACAACAGGAACCAAAGCAGCATGACAGAGCATTCCTTAGCTCAGAAACTCATGGGGAGCCCCAATCAGAGTATAGCATAGACATCATAAGGCATGCCCTGAGATGTCAAGATGATAGCAGATTACAATGCCAAAGCCCAACCAAGCAACAATGACATTACCTCATAAGAAACCTAGGATATTTCATCCTCAACAAACATCAAAAACAAGACCTGTAGCAGCAGCATCAAGAGAGGCCAAGAGGCTCATAGCTTGCATCCTAAATGGCCAGAGCAGTACAAGCAGAGCAGCAAACCAAAACCCGCAAGTCAAGAGAACCTAAGAGCAATAGCCGCAGCCCCAACAAACCAGCAGCAGCAAATTTTGACAGCAGATGGAACAAACCACATCCAAGTAAAATGGAACTGGCCCATAAGCCAAAAGGGGAAAACAGGTGCAGCAGAAAATCAAGGTAGATGCAGACCAAAGCAGACAAAAAACAATAGACTGCAACCCTAGCAGAAGCGAAACCAGCCCCAGAAGAACAGACAACCCAGAGTAGCAGTACCAACAATTCAGCAGCAAATGCTGCAGAACTGCCAACCAAACAGAAACCAATTCTGACAGCAGCTAAACATAACTTGCAGCAGCCAGTCAAAGCAGAAAAGGCACCAAAACCAGCAGCAGCCAATTGAGTCAGCAGCTACAAAAAGCAAACCAAACCAGAATGCAACCCAAAACCAGAACACACTGACACCAGCAGCAAATAGTCAGCGGTCCAATTTCAGCAGTAGCAATCCAAAGAAACCAGAAATAGTAGCCCAATCCAGCAGCAGCAGACGAGCACAAACCGCAGCATCAGCAGGCTAAAACAAACAAGGAGTAGCAGGCACACATAAATCTGGGCAAATCCGTCAACCTGCAGCAACAACTACAGCAAACACAGCAGACTCAGCAGCATGCAAAGACCATGCATACAGACCAAATTGCAGAAATCTGCATACAAGGTCAAAACAGCTGCATGGGATAGCAGCAGGCAATAGCATACACCCGAAACCTGCTATGCACACCAAGAGACAGCAAATACAGCACAGAAGCAGACACGAAGAGAAAGGCCCAGCATCCTACTGCATACATTAGCCCAGAGCTGGGAAACCCAGGCATACAACTGCACAAAACTGGGGCAGCAAAGGGGAATCCACCAAGAGCAGCTAACAACCAGGCAAACTGACAGCAGCACAGACCCGCGGCCCCATCTGGACCAGCTGGTAGCAGAACAAAAAAGGATCCTGTATCGAACCCAAAAACACTAGGCCCATCCTTATAAAGAGAGGTGATGAAAACAAGGTCTAGATTTAAGTTTCAGAAACTTGGCATTTGTGTGGAGACCACACTTAAGAAGATGAATAAGATCTCTGATAATGACCCGAGCAGGAGTGGACTTATTGGTAAAGATCCTAGCGTTCCGTTCTTGCCAGATCCTATAGACAACAATAGCAAACCCAAGGTGTAATAAATTGTGTTGGAATTTGGGGCCAGATCTGTTACATATAAAATCAGTGATTGAAGTCCAGCTCCTGCAGAAACCTCTCCATCCACATCTGCGCAGCACAGCAACCAAGAGTTGAAAAGAAAAGTTACATTGAAAGAAAAGGTGTTGAAAGTTTTCTCTCTCAGAACGACATAGGACACACATGGGATTAACCGCAAGGCCAAACAGAGTCAGTTTATCAAGAGTCCTTAGACCTTTGTGGAAGGCAAGCCAAAGAAAGAAGGAGTAACGTGGGGGCAAAATTTTATGCCACACAAGACTATGCCACTCTACAGCACGCCCAGCTTGACGAATAGAGCTCCAAATGGTAAAGGCTTTAACATCCGTAGCCAGAATACCATTCCAAAGAAGCCCATCCTGGATATCAGAGTTGCAAGTCCTAGATATGTCAAAGGATGCTCTAAATTGAATGACATCATTATGGTTTGAGGATGGCAGAGTCCAACTAGAATCATGGATGATACAGCTCACAGTGGCATTAGGACTCAAACCAGAATTTGTAATCAGAGGGGAGTGAATAGAACGAGCCAAAGGAGAGCGATGTAACCATGGGTCAAACCATAGGCTTGTATTGGCACCATTACCAATAGAGAAGGTAATGTGTTGCAAGTCCTAGATATGTCAAAGGATGCTCTAAATTGAATGACATCATTATGGTTTGAGGATGGCAGAGTCCAACTAGAATCATGGATGATACAGCTCACAGTGGCATTAGGACTAAAACCAGAATTTGTAATCAGAGGGGAGTGAATAGAACGAGCCAAAGGAGAGCGATGTAACCATGGGTCAAACCATAGGCTTGTATTGGCACCATTACCAATAGAGAAGGTAATGTGCCGACAAGCAAGAGACCTAAGTTGAAGAACTTTCCTCCATATCCAAGAACAATCATTAGGAATAGGGATAATCCAGAAATATTTGTTTTTAAGATGGGAAGCCCGGATCCAGTCGGCCCAAAAGGAAGGAAGAGATGGATTAACCACCTTCCAGAGATGCATCAAAATCAGAGCTTTGTTCCAATCCTTAATATTTTTAATCGCAAGACCACCTTCATCAAGTGGGAGTGAGATTTTGCTCCAAGCAACTTTAGAGCCATGCTTCTGCAATGAGGGGCCTTTCCAGAGGAATCTAGAAAAGGAGGATGTAATGTCTTTCAATACAGAGGCTGGGAGAATAAACTGAGCAGACCAGTAGGCCTGGATAGCGAAGATAACAGACTTAATCAATTGCAATCTACCAGCATAAGAGAGGAATTTGTTAGTCCATGAAGAAATTCTGGCTTTGATCCTTTCGAGAAGGGCTTGGCAATCAGAAAGACTGAGCTTGGATGTGATAAGAGGAACCCCTAAGAACTTGGCAGGGAATTCACCCAACTGGAATCCCAAGAGAGAGAGAATAGCATCAGTTTGATCAGGAGGGACATTTGAGAGAAAACACATACTTTTCGAGGAGTTAATGTGAAGGCCTGACAGGGAAGCGAATTGGTCGAGACATTTCTTGATGATCTGAACAGAATCAAAGTCACCATGGCAGAAGATAATGAGATCATCCGCGAAGCAAAGATGAGTAAGAGAGACAACAGCAGTTTTCCAATGAAATTGGAAGGAAGGGAGCCTAGACGCTTTAGATAGCAAAAGCGAGAGCACTTCCATAACAATGACAAATAGGTAAGGTGACAAAGGGTCACCTTGCCGAAGACCCTTGCCCCCTTTAAAATAGCCACAGAGAGCGCCATTCACCTTAACAGAGAAGCTTGTGGTGGTGATGCAAGCTTTAATCCAAAAAAGGAATTTGGGAGGAAAGTTAAACTGTTTAAGTGCAGCCAACAAGAAACCCCAAGACACCGAGTCGAAAGCTTTCCTTAAATCAATTTTCAAAGCACATCTAGCTGGACCGGAATTTCGATGATAGTTCCTAAAAAGCTCTTGAGCAAGAAGAATATTGTCCCCAATCCTCCGTCCCTTGATGAAAGCAGATTGGCACGGCGAGATAAGATCCGGAAGAACATTCTTAAGACGGGATGCAATGATCTTTGATATACACTTGTAAGTCGTATTGCAGCACGAGATAGGCCTAAAATCATTCATGGAGGTTGGGTTAGGGATTTTAGGAACAAGGGCAATGGCCGTAGCATTAGTTCCTCTAAGCAAACAACCGCGGCGGAAAAATGAGTGGATAGCAGTAGTGAAAACAGGACCAACAATGTTCCAAGTAAGGAGAAAGAAGTTCACATTAAAACCGTCAGGGCCAGGGCTTTTGTTTTTTTTCATAGACTTTAATGTAGCCAGGATTTCAGAATCAGTTATATCCTTTTCCAGCATTTCAGCTTGGCTTGGGGTCACCTTGGTATCCACTAATTGCTCCAGAGCTTGGATATCGAGATCATTACCAAGGGAAGTCCTACCTAGAAGAGAACCAAAATGGTCTACAGCAATACTCTGGACAGCCGAGTGCCCATAACATAAATCACCCTCAGCATCCTCAATTGCTAAGATTTTATTCTGATTCCATCTATTCTTAATTTGGTTAAAAAAATAACCAGAATTCTTATCCCCTTCCTTAAGCCATTGAATCCTGGATTTCTGCTTTAAAAGCCTCTCTTCACAAAGGAGATCATCCCACAGAGTAGCAGACTGGGTTCGTTGAAGAGCAAGGAGCAAGGGATCAGCAGAGTTAACAGAAAGAGCTTGTTGCGTAGCATGAAGAAGCTCTCTAGAATTCGCCACATTAGAAATGAGATTACCATTAACTCTGTTAAGGTGGATTAAGGCTCTCTTAACAGCTCTAAGCTTCCCCGAAAGGATCTGTAAAGGATCACCAGGGATGGGAGCACTCCACGCAGATTGCACCACTTCAAAGAAATTATCCAGCCCAGCCATGAAGTTAAAGAATTGAAAGGGCTTCGGAATGGAGGGAAGAGCCAGTCCTAACCGAATAACCACAGGGCAATGATCAGAGAGCTCTCGAGGAGTAAAGATGGCCTGAGAGTTAGGGAAGGAGCCAAGCCACAAGCTGTTAACCAATGCTCTGTCCAGCTTTTTGTAAGTGGGAGAAGAAAGCTGGGAATTCCACCAGGTGAGGAGAGGGCCTGAAGCCCTAAGATCCACCAGAGATAAGTCAGATAGCAAGTCCTTTAAGTCTTGCATGCCATAATCCCACGAACAAGCACCACCATCAATTTTAGAGAGAGATTGCACAACATTAAAATCACCCAGTAGGGACCAAGATTTATCAATAGACAACGCAATAGCCCTCAAGTCTTTCCATAGAACCTTCCTCTCAGAGGGGGTATTAAGTCCATAAATAACAGTAACAAAAAATTGGACATCAAGAGACAAAGAAGAAACAGAACAATGCATAAGTTGAGACGTTTTAGAAATAATAATAACATCCCATATACTCGGGTCCCAACCAACCCAAATCCTACCATTAATATGATAATCATAATTAAATTTCCATTTCCAATGCTTACAAATAGTTTTAGAAATGGATAAGGCTTTAGTGCACTTGACCCTAGTCTCCACAAGGCCCAAAAAGGAGAGACTATGCTTACAGATGAGAGCTTTGACACTAGCCTGCTTAGGGGACATATTTACACCTCTAATATTCATAGAGCAAAAACTTGACATAAAGATAGATAGAAGAGTTAGATAGGGGACATGAGGCTCCCCCCTCCTTTAATCTTTTTCTTAGATGCTTGGCCAGTATCAAAAGTACTTTTGGCCTTATGTTTGAGGTCCTTGACAGCCTTCTCATCAATTTGCTTTAGTTTGACAACAAGAGGATTGGGAGATGGAGTGTTGTCTGTGTCAGAGAACCCTTCCAAAGGAGCAATAATATCAAAAGTATTGGTGGTATGAGCAATATGGGGAAAAGAGCTCTTTGCTACAAGTGAGCCACCCTGCTTCTTAGGCCCCTTAGCAACCAAAGACCAATTTCCAGAAGAACCAGCAGGAGGAGCAGCAGGTGGAACAACAGCAGGTGGAACCGGATCTAAACCGACAGGAGAGACTTTAGGTAACCACTTATAGTTAGCCCTAGGGCATCTTAACAAAGAATGCCCAAAAGATTTACAGTGTGAGCACAGCTGAGGCTTGTTTTGGTACTCAACATTAACCGTAGTAATCTTTTCAGTAGTAGTTTCCTCATCAATCACTACCAAGTCCAAACTACTAGGCATAGCAGAAGAAGGGGTGATCTCAACACACACCCTTGCAAAATTCATCGGCTCCAATTTTTCAGTCATCTTATCCACAAATAGAGGTTTTCCCACAGCACTAGCAATGTAACTTAAACCATCAGAGGAGAGGTATGACAGGGGAATGTTGTGGAACTTCACCCAGACAGGGGCTTTGGAGCACGTATCAAAATGAAAGTCCATTCCTTCCTTCCATTGCTTCAAACAAAGAAGTTTGTTTGAAATATACCAGGGGCCCAAGGCCAGGACATTGTCCCGATCCGAATAAGAAGCGAATTTGAAAATGAAGAACCCCTTTTCCTGCAGAAAAACATTAAGTAGCCCATACTTGTCCCACATACTGTGGGCAGCCTCCTCAACCAACTTAAACGGCAGACGAGAATGGAGAAAACCTCCCACCAGACTAGTGCTCCAAAGGCTTATACCTTTTAACAGAACAGCAGGAGGAGGACGCACCACAATAGGTCCATTATCAGAAGAAGGGGGTGGAGGGGGCCGGTAGTCAAGCTTAAAAGAAGGGGGGTCTACCTTGGCCACAATAGAACTCCAGGAAGGTTTAGAAAGCAGAGTAGGAGAGGAAACTCCCACCTGAGGGGCCTTATCCTTAACCAAAGGAGGAATCTCACCTTCCTCAAGAGCAGAGGGAGCAGCAAACAGGGGGTCTATAGGGGTGGGAAAAGAACAAGCCATGTCAGGCTCAGCAGGCCGAGAATGGGACAGGCCATCACTTCCTATTGTAAGAGGACTACTAACAAACAGGCCATGTTCATTAACCAAACGAGCTCTAGGTACTCCTCTTTGGACGAAATCATTCAGCTGTTGAGTGGAGAAACCTTGAGCATGGATAAAATCCATAAGATCATTGCATTTTTTAGGTTCTGCAACCGCATCTATACGCCCTTGTTGGGATAGTTGTTGAGCTGCCATGAAAATCTCCTTCATATTAGACCCAAAATGGAGCCCTAACCGGTCTAGATCATCCTCACTTGACGAAGAAATTGCAGAACCAACAGACTTTTGGGGATTAGCAAGCGGGACGGCAACAGAATCCGCCATATCCACAATAAAGGGACCCAAAGGAGGGGAACTCGGAGAAGAACTAGGCTTAGAGACGCCGAATTCATTAAAGAGATCCCTAGAGTCTGAGCTCAAAGAGTTTCCGGCAGAAAGGTGCGAATAATCTACCATAATACTGAGCCGAAAAGAACCCTAGAAAAGAGAAGCAAGTGAAAGAGTTTAGAACAGAAATCAGAAATATAAGCCAGAAGGGAGATTGGTGGAGGAACAACCCAAGGGAGAAGCTGCCGGAAAAGGGGAGGGGGCCAAGGGGAACAAAAAGGGAAAACAGAAAAGTTAGGTGCGGACAGAAATTGTTGGTGGGTGCGGGCGGGAGACAAAAAAGGAAAAAAGGAGTAAACGGAAATGGATGGGCGTTTAACGGGAAAAAAAAGGTTTTAGAGAGAAGGGGGAGAGAATCCTAGAGAGATAAGCTAACCCATGATCCTCCGGTAGACCTTCTTATTGTTTCATTGGTTCTCTCAAATTATCAAAGAAAAGGTGATTATGAGTCCTATGGCTTCTTTCTATTTAGATTAGCATTAAAAGGAGCAATCCTATCACTAGTGCCTTCAAAACGATCCGTACATCTCACACAAGTCTTCATTTAGAGAGACCTTCTTATTGTTTCATTAGTTCTCTCAAATTGTCAAAATATAGTTGATTATGAGTCCTATTACTTCGTTCTAGTTGAAATTAGCCTTAAAATGAGCAATCCAATCACAATCGGGTCTAAGACGATGCGTAGATCTCACACAAGCCTTCATTTAGGGAGACCTTTATATTGTTTCATTGGTTGTTTCAAATTTACAAAGAAAGAGGTGATTAAGAGTTGTATTACTTCGTTCTATTTTGATTAGAGTTAAAAGGAGAAACCCATGACTATCGCGTTCAAAACCATGCATACATATCTACACAAGTCTTTATTTAAGGAGACCTTATTGTTTCATTGGTGTTCTAAAATTATAAAAAAAAAGAGGTGATTATGAGTCCTATGATTTCGTTCTGGTTTGATTTGCATCAAAAGGAGCGATCCTATAACTAGTGCTTTCAAAACGATCCGTACATCTCACACAAGTCTTCATTTAGGAAGACCTTCTTATTGTTTCATTAGTTCTCTCAAATTATAAAAATATAGGTGATTATGAGCCATATTACTTCGTTCTAGTTGAAATTAGAATCAAAACGAGCAATCCCATTACTATCGCGTCCAAAACGATGCGTAGATCTCACACAAGTCTTAATTTAGGGAGACCTTCTTATTGTTTCATTGGTTGTTTCAAATTTACAAAGAAAGAGGTGATTAAGAGTTACATTACTTTGCTCTACTTTGATTAGCATCAAAAGGAGAAACCCATGACTATCGCGTTCAAAACCATGCGTACATCTCACACAAATCTTCATTTAGGGAGACCTTCTTATTATTTCGTTGGTGCTGTAAAATTATCAAAGAAAGAGGTGATTAAGAGTCCTATAACTTCGTTCTAGTTTGATTAGCATCAAAAGGAGCAATCCCATGACTATCACATTCAAAACGATGCGTACATCTCACACTAGTCTTCATTTAAAGAGACTTTCTTATTGTTTCATTGGTTCTCTAAAGTTATCAAAGGTAGAGGTGATTATGAGTCCTATTACTTCGTTCTAATTTGATTAGAATCAAAAAGAGCAATCCCATAACTATCGTGTTAAAATGGATGTGTACATCTCACATAAAGTCTTGATTTAGGGGAGACCTTCTTATAGTTTTATTGGTTATCTCAAATTATCAAAGAAAAGGTGATTATGAGTCCAATGACTTCTTTCTTTTTAGATTAGCATTAAAAGGAGCAATCCTATCACTAGTGCCTTCAAAACGATCCGTACATCTCACACAAGTCTTCATTTAGAGAGACCTTCTTATTGTTTCATTAGTTCTCTCAAATTGTCAAAATATAGGTGATTATGATTCCTATTACTTCGTTCTAGTTGAAATTAGCATTAAAATAAGCAATGCAATCACTATCGCGTCAAAGACGATGCATAGATCTCACACAAGTCTTCATTTAGGGAGACCTTTATATTGTTTCATTGGTTGTTTCAAATTTACAAAGAAAGAGGTGATTAAGAGTTGTATTATTTCCTTCTACTTTGATTTGCGTTTAAAGGAGAAACTCATGACTCTCGCGTTCAAAACAATGCATACATCTACACAAGTATTCATTTAGGGAGACCTTATTGTTTCATTGGTGTTCTAAAATTGTCAAAAAAAAAGAGGTGATTAGGAGTCCTATGACTTCGTTCTAGTTTGATTAGCATCAAAGGAGCAATTCCATGACTATCGCGTTGAAAATGATTTGTACATCTCACACAAGTCTTCATTTAAGGAGACCTTATTGTTTCATAGGTTCTCTAAAATTGTCAAAAAAAAGAGGTGATTAGGAGACCTATTACTTCGTTCTAAAATGATTAGCATCAAAATGAGCAATCCCATGACTATCGCGTCAAAAACGATGCGTAGTACATCTCACACAAGTCTTGATTCAGGAAGACCTTCTTAATGTTTCATTGGTTTTCTCAAATTGTCAATGAAAGAGGTTTTTATGAGTCCAATGACTTCGTTCTAGTTTGGTTTGCATCCAAAGGAGCAGTCCAATCACTAGTGCCTTCAAAACGATCCGTACATCTCACACAAGTCTTCATTTAGGAAGACCTTTTTATTGTTTCATTAGTTCTCTCAAATTGTAAAAATATAGGTGATTATGAGTCATATTACTTCGTTCTAGTTGAAATTAGAATCAAAAGGAGCAATCCCATGACTATCGCGTTAAAAACGATGCGTAGTACATCTCACACAAGTCTTGATTTAGCGGAGACCTTCTTATTGTTTCATTGTTTTTCTCAAATTGTTAAAGAAAGAGGTTATTATGAGACCTATGACTTCGTTCTGGTTAGATTTGCATCAAAAGGAGCTATCCTATCACTAGTGCCTTTAAAACGATCTGTACATCTCACACAAGTCTTCATTTAGGAAGACCTTTTTATTGTTTCATTAGTTCTCTCAAATTGTCAAAATATAGGTGATTATGAGTCATATTACTTCGTTCTAGTTGAAATTAGAATCAAAAGGAGCAATCCCATCACTATCGCGTCCAAAACGATCCGTAGATCTCACACAAGTCTTCATTTAGGGAGACCTTTATATTGTTTCATTGGTTGTATCAAATTTACAAAGAAAGAGGTGATTAAGAGTTGTATTACTTCGTTCTACTTTGATTAGCGTTTAAAGGAGAAACCCATGACTATCGCGTTCAAAACCATGCATACATCTACACAAGTTTTCATTTAGGGAGACCTTATTGTTTCATTGGTGTTCTAAAATTGTCAAAAAAATAGGTGATTAGGAGTCCTATGACTTCGTTCTAGTTTGATTAGCATCAAAGGAGCAATTCCATGACAATCGCGTTGAAAATGATTTGTACATCTCACACAAGTCTTCATTTAAGGAGACCTTATTGTTTCATTGGTTCTCTAAAATTGTCAAAGAAAAAGGTGATTACGAGTCCTATTACATTGTTCTAATATGATTAGCATCAAAAGGAGCAATCCCATGACTATCGCGTTAAAAACGATGCGTAGTACATCTCACACAAGTCTTAATTTAGCAGCGACCTTCTTATTGTTTCATTGGTTTTCTCAAATTGTCAAAGAAAGAGGTGATTATGAGTCCTATGACTTCGTTCTAGTTTGATTTGCCTTAAAAGGAGCTATCCTATCACTAGTAGTGCCTTCAAAATGATCCGTACATCTCACACAAGTCTTCATTTAGGAAGACTTTTTTATTGTTTCATTAGTTCTCTCAACTTGTAAAAATATAGGTGATTATGAGTCATATTACTTCGTTCTAGTTGAAATTAGAATCAAAAGGAGCAATCCCATCACTATCGCGTCCAAAACGATGCGTATATCACACACAAATCTTCATTCAGGGAGACCTTCTTATTGTTTCATTGGTTGTTTCAAATTTACAAAGAAAGAGGTGATTAAGAGTTGTATTACTTCGTTCTACTTTGATTAGCGTTTAAAGGAGAAACCCATGACTATCGCGTTCAAAACCATGCATACATCTACACAAGTCTTCATTTAGGGAGACCTTCTTATTTCATTGGTGTTCTAAAATTGTCAAAAAAATAGGTGATTAGGAGTCCTATGACTTCGTTCTAGTTTGATTAGCTTTTAAGGAGCAATTCCATGACTATCACGTTGAAAATGATTTGTACATCTCACACAAGTCTTTATTTAAGGAGACCTTATTGTTTCATTGGTTCTCTAAAATTGTCAAAGAAAAAGGTGATTAGGAGTCCTATTACTTTGTTCTAATATGATTAGCATCAAAAGGAGCAATTCCATGACCATCGCGTTAAAAACGATGCGTAGTACATCTCACACAAGTCTTAATTTAGCAGAGACCTTCTTATTGTTTCATTGGTTTTCTCAAATTATCAAAGAAAGAGGTGATTATGAGTCCTATGACTTCGTTCTAGTTTGATTTGCCTTAAAAGGAGCTATCCTATCACTAGTAGTGCCTTCAAAATGATCCGTACATCTCACACAAGTCTTCATTTAGGAAAACCTTTTTATTGTTTCATTAGTTCTCTCAAATTGTAAAAATATAGGTGATTATGAGTCATATTACTTCGTTCTAGTTAAAATAAGAATCAAAACGAGCAATCCCACAACTATCGCGTCCAAAACGATGCGTAGATCTCTTACAAGTATTCATTTAGGGAGACCTTATTGTTTCATTGGTTGTTTCAAATTTACAAAGAAAGATGTGATTAAGAATTGTATTACTTTGTTCTACTTTGATTAGCGTCAAAAGGAGAAACCCATGACTATCACGTTCAAAATCATGCGTACTGATAGTAGTGTGCATACAAGCCAATCATGTATTATGACAAAGCACATACTTTGTAAATAATCTTATTTATTTATTAATAAAATATTCATTTAAGGCATATAATTATCTACATGGTGCTGTTTTTATAATATGTAAATAACCCTTAGTTTTAAGCAATGCTTTTAGAATCATGATGAGATCATGATAATGAGATCTAAATTCTTAGAAAGCTTAAAAACTAAAATAGTTCCCAATTGTGGGATTACTAAAATGGGGATTAGTAAATCCGGATAGATTGGTACATATGTTGCTTGCTCATTGGATGAGGATGACTGATCTCATGGTCATTTGTGTGGAGACACTAAAGCAAATGTAGGTGCTTATTGGAGAATAAGTTCACTGAACGTGACTCGCTATGGAATACCTAATGGAGTTTTACTCGCCTGTCAATAGGAATTCCTAATGTGATAGTAGTACATGTGATCCTTGGACTTGAGATCATCATAGTATCTTGTGTGTAACAAATTATACTTTGACTAATTCCTTAAGGCCTTTTAAGGCATATATAGGGTATGCTTGGGTGTAATGAGTTACATATGGAGATAATGAATGATCAATAAAGAATCTACCACCTCTAGTAAAAGAGGAGATATGTCCTATGTGATTCGTTAAATGACAACCCAGGAATCCTTGGCCAAGGTAGAATGAAATTAGAAAGAGGTTTCTAATTTGCATTATTTGGAGTTGTGCATTTTCTAATCGAAATACATATGATTAAATAAATTAAGACTTGACAGTAAATCCATGTCTTATATTTAATTGGGACATTGTATGGTGGAAGGATTGAATTGTACGGTAACTATTAACTCACAGGTTCTTTTATGATTAATGTTGAAATCTATATTATCTGGAAAGTCATTGATCGCTAGGGAGGCTTATCCCTATTGTAGAATAAATGTTATTTATTTAAATAGATTATTAGTTTAATTTGTTTATTTAAATAAGATTAGAATTGTTCTAATTGATTTATTCACAACCGGTTTAATATGGAGAACCTAAAGGGTCACACCATAAAAGGAAGAAGAATTATTTAAGAAGAAAATGGCATGATAGTAATAATGCATTAAGTATAATTAATTTAATCTATGATGATAGAATAAATTAAATAGCTTAATGTTTATTATTTAATATTTTAGAAATATTAAATATAAATTAATAAGAGGAGTCTTATTAATATTATTATTATTATTATTATTTTAATTCTAAAGGAGTTTAGGAATTAATATAATATCAGTATTCTCTCTCAATCCTAATAAAGATTAGGATATAAATTAATTAAAAGTATTTAATTAATTAATTAAATAAAACCCTATTCTAATTGGATTAGGAGGGTTAACCTAATATCTATATAAGAGAGTCTTATATCAGAAATAAGGTACGTGAATTTTTCAAGAGTTGGGAGTACACATATTCTATAGAGATAGAAACAAGGGTTAAGCCAATAACCCATCTTACTGAGTTCTTCATCTTCCTTGGTGGATCACCGTTAGAGGCCAAACATTTGGGTGGCTGACATTGATCAAGGGAAGGAGCCACTCAGAGGAATCAAAGGAATCAAAGGAATCAAAGGAGTAGAACATGTACCTGAGGAAGCTTGGATCATCAAAGGTATAATTCTGTTTTTCTCCTTCTTCATTTACTGATAATTGATGCACAAGAATGATCATGGTAATGGGTTTGTATAAATTTTTGAAAACCTAGTTTTTTACACTTCCGCCCTATTTATGTGATTTGATTGCATGATTGCGTTACGTACAAACCCAACACGTACATCTCGCACAAGTCTTCATTTAGGGAGACCTTCTTATTATTTCATTGGTGCTATAAAATTGTCAAAGAAAGAGGTAATTAAGAGTCCTATAACTTCGTTCTAGTTTGATTAGCATCAAAAGGAGCAATCCCATGACTATCGCGCTCAAAAAGATGCGTACATCTCACGTAAGTCTTCATTTAAGGAGACTTTCTTATTGTTTCATTGTTCTCTAAAGTTATCAAAGAAAGAGGTGATTATGAGTCCTTTTACTTCGTTCTAATTTGATTGGCATCAAAACGAACAATCCCATGATAATCGCGTTAAAAATGATGTGCACATCTCACACAAGTCTTGATTTAGGAGAGACCTTATTGTTTCATTGGTTCTCTCAAATCATCAAAGAATGAGGTGATTATGAGTCCTATTACTTCGTTCTAATTTGATTAGAATCAAAAGGAGCAATCCCATGACTATCGCGTTAAAAAGGATGTGTACATCTCACACAAGTCTTGATTTAGGGGAGACCTTCTTATTGTTTCATTGGTTCTCTCAAATTATCAAAGAAAAGGTGATTATGAGTCCTATGACTTCTTTCTATTTAGATTAGCATTAGAAAGAGCAATCCTATCACTAGTGCCTTCAAAACGATCCGTACATCTCACACAAGTCTTCATTTAGGGAGACCTTTTTATTGTTTCATTAGTTCTCTCAAATTGTCAAAATATAGGTGATTATGAGTCCTATTACTTCGTTCTAGTTGAAATTAGCATTAAAATGAGCAATCCAATCACTATCGCATCTAAGACGATGCGTAGATCTCACACAAGTATTCATTTAGGGAGACCTTTATATTGTTTCATTGGTTGTTTCAAATTTACAAAGAAAGAGGTGATTAAGAGTTGTATTACTTCGTTATATTTTGATTAGCGTTAAAAGAAGAAACTCATGACTATCGTGTTCAAAACCACCTCTTTCTTTGACAATTTTAGAACACCAATGAAATAATAAGGTCTCCCTAAATGAAGACTTGTGTAGATGTACGCATGGTTTTGAACGTGATAGTCATGGGTTTCTCCTTTTAGCATTAATCAAAGTAGAACGAAGTAATACAACTCTTAATTAGCTCTTTCTTTGTAAATTTGAAACAACCAATGAAACATATGAAGGTCTCTCTAAATGAAGACTTGTGTGAGATCTACGCATCGTCTTGGACGCGATAGTGATTGGATTCCTCATTTTAATGCTAATTTCAACTAGAACGACGTAATAGGACTCATAATCACCTATATTTTTACAATTTGAGAGAACTAATGAAACAATAAAAAGGTCTCCCTAAATGAAGACTTGTGTGAGATGTACAGATCGTTTTGAAGGCACTAATGATATGATTGTTCCTTTTGATGCAAATCAAACTAGAACGAAGTCATAGGACTCATAATCACCTCTTTATTTCATAATTTGAAAAAACCAATTAAACAATAAGAAGGTCTTCCTAAATCAAGACTTGTGTGAGATGTACGGATCGTTTTTAACGCGATAGTCATGGGATTGCTCCTTTTGTTGCTAATCATATTAGAACGAAGTAATAGAACTCCTAATGACAATTTTAGAGAAACAACGAAACAATAAGAAGGTCTCCTTAAATAAAGACTTGTGTGAGATGTACACATGGTTTTGAACGCGATAGTCATGGAATTGCTCCTTTTGATGCTAATCAAACAATAACGAAGTTATAGGACTCCTAATCACCTCTTTCTTTGACAATTTTAGAACACCAATGAAACAATAAGCTCTCCATAAATGAAGACTTGTGTGAGATGTACGCGTGGTTTTGAATGCCACAGTCATGGGTTTCTCCTTTTGACGCTAATCAAATTAGAACGAAGTAATACAACTCTTAATCACCTCTTTCTTTGTAAATTTGATACAACCAATGAAACAATATGAAGGTTTCCCTAAATGAAAACTTGTATTTGATCTATGCATCGTCTTGGACGCGATAGTGATTGGATTACTTATTTTAATGCTAATTTCAACTAGAACGAAGTAATAGGACTCATAGTCACCTCTATTTTGACAATTTGAGAAAACTAATGAAACAATAAGAAGGTCTCCCTAAATGAAGACTTGTGTGAGATGTATGGATCGTTTAACTAGGGATTAGATTGCTCCTTTTAAAGCTAATCTAAATAGAAAGAATTCATAGTACTCATAATCACCTTTTCTTTGAAAATTTGAGAGAACCAATGAGACAATAAGAAAATCTCCCCTAAATCAAGACTTGTGTGAGTTGTACACATTATTTTTAACGCGACAGTCATGGGATTGCTCCTTTTGATGCAAATCAAATTAGAACGAAGTAATATGACTCATAATCACCTCTTTCTTTGATAGTTTTAGAGAACTTATGAAACAATAAGAAAGTCTCCTTAAATGAAGACTTGTGTGAGATGTACGCATCGTTTTGTACGCGATAGTCATGGGATTGCTGCTTTTGATGCTAATCAAACTAGAACGAAGTTATAGGGCACTTAATCACCTCTTTCTTTGAAAATTTTAGAGCACCAATGAAATAATAAGAAAGTCTCCCTAAATGAAGACTTGTGTGAGATGTACGCATGTTTTTGAACGCAATAGTCATGGGTTTATCCTTTTGACGCTAATCAAAGTAGAACGAAGTAATACAACTCTTAATCATCTCTTTCTTTGAAAATTTGAAACATCCAAAGAAACAATAAGAATGTCTCCCTAAATGAAGACTTGTGTGAGATCTACGCATCGTTTTGGACGCGATAGTGATGGGATTGCTTTTTTTGAGTCTAATTTCAACTAGAACGAAGTAATATGACTCATAATCACCTATATTTTTATAATTTGAGAGAACTAATGAAACAATAAAAAGGTCTTCCTAAATGAAGACTTGTGTGAGATGTACGGATCGTTTTGAATGTACTAGTGATATGATTGTTCTTTTTGATGCAAATCAAACTAGAATGAAGTCATAGGACTCATAATCACCTCTTTATTTCATAATTTGAGAAAACGAATGAAACAATAAGAAAGTATTCCTAAATCAAGACTTGTGTGAGATGTACGCATCGTTTTTAACGCGATAGTCATGGGATTACTTCTTTTGTTGCTAATCATATTAGAATGATGTAATAGAACTCCTAATCACCTCTTTCTTTGACAATTTTAGAGAACCAATGAAACAATAAGAAGATCTCCTTAAATGAAGACTTGTGTGAGATGTACGCATGGTTTTGAACGCGATAGTCATGGAATTGCTCCTTTTGATGCAAATCAAACAAGAACAAAGTTATAGGACTCCTAATCACCTCTTTCTTTGACAATTTTAGAGCACCAATGAAATAATAAGGTCTCCATAAATGAAGACTTGTGTGAGATGTACGCATGGTTTTGAACGCGATAGTCATGGGTTTCTTCTTCTGACACTAATCAAAGTAGACCGAAGTAATACAACTCTTAATCACCTCTTTCTTTGTAAATTTGAAACAACCAATGAAACAATATGAAGGTCTCCCTAAATGAAGACTTGTGTGAGATCTATGCATCGTCTTGGACGCGATAGTGATTGGATTGCTCATTTTAATTCTAATTTCAACTAGAACGAAGTAATAGGACTCATAATCACCTATAATTTGACAATTTGAGAAAATTAATGAAACAATAAAAAGGTCTCCCTAAATGAAGACTTGTGTGAGATGTACGGATCGTTTTGAAGGGACTAGTGATAAGATTGCTCCTTTTAAAGCTAATCTAAATAGAAAGAATTCATAGGACTCATAATCACCTTTTCTTTGATAATTTGAGAGAACCAATGAAACAATAAGAAGGTCTCCCCTAAATCAAGACTTGTGTGAGATGTACACATCGTTTTTAACGCGATAGTCAAGGGATTGCTCCTTTTGATGCTAATCAAATTTGAACGAAGTAATAGGACTCATAATCAACTCTTTCTTTGATAGTTTTAGAGAACTTGTGAAACAATAAAAAAAATTAAAACTTGTGTGAGATGTACGCATTGTTCTGAACAATATAGTCATGGGATTGCTCTTTTAATGCTAATCAAACTAGAACGAATGTATAGGTCTCTTAATCACCTCTTTTTTAAAAATTTTAGAGCACCAATGAAATAATAAGGTCTCTCTAAATGAAGACTTGTGTGAGATGTACGCATGGTTTTGAACGCGATTGTCATGGGTTTATACTTTTGATGCTAATAAAAGTAGAACTAAGTAATACAACTCTTAATCACCTGTTTCTTTATAAATTTGAAACAACCAATGAAACAATAAGAAGGTCTCCCTAAATGAAGACTTGTGTGAGATCTACGCATCGTTTTGGACGCGATAGTGATGGGGTTGCTCCGTTTGATTCTAATTTCAACTAGAACGAAGTAATATGACTCATAATCACCTATATTTTTACAATTTGAGAGAACTAATGAAGCAATAAAAAGGTCTTCCTCAATGAAGACTTGTGTGAGATGTACGGATCGTTTTGAAGGCACTAGTGATATGATTGTTCCTTTTGATGCAAATCAAACTAGAACGAAGTTATAGGACATATAACCACCTCTTTATTTCACAATTTGAAAAAACCAATGAAACAATACGAAGGTCTTCCTAAATCAAGACTTATGTGAGATGTACGTATCGTTTTTAACGTGATAGTCATGGGATTGCTCCTTTTGTTGCTAATCATATTTGAACGAAGTAATAGAACTCCTAATCACCTCTTTCTTTGACAATTTTAGAGAACCAATGAAACAATAAGAAGATCTCCTTAAATGAAGACCTGTGTGAGATGTACGCATGGTTTTGAACGCGATATTCATGGAATTGCTACTTTTGATGCTAATCAAACAAGAACGAAGTTATAGGACTCCTAATCACCTCTTTCTTTGACAATTTTAGAACACCAATGAAACAATAAGGTCACCCTAAATGAAGACTTGTGTGAGATGTACGCATGGTTTTGAACGCCACAGTCATGGGTTTCTCCTTTTAACGCTAATCAAAGTAGAACGAAGTAATACAACTCTTAATCACCTCATTCTTTGTAAATTTCATACAACCAATGAAATAATATGAAGATTTCCCTAAATGAAGACTTGTGTGAGATCTACGCATCGTCTTGGATTACTCATTTTAATGCTAATTTCAACTAGAACGAAGTAATAGGACTCATAGTCACCTATATTTTTACAATTTGAGAAAACTAATAAAACAATAAGAAGGTCTCCCTAAATGAAGACTTGTGTGAGATGTACGGATCATTTTGAAGGAACTAGGGATAAGATTGCTCCTTTTAAAGCTAATCTAAATAAAAAAAAGTCATAGTACTCAAAATTACCGTTTCTTTGATAATTTGAGAGAACCAATGAGACAATAAGAAAATCTCCCCTAAATCAAGACTTGTGTGAGATGTACACATCGTTTTTAACGTGATAGTCAAGGGATTTCTCCTTTTGATGCTAATCAAATTAGAACGAAGTAATAGGACTCATAATCACCTCTTTCTTTGATAGTTTTAGAGAACTAACGAAATAATAAGAAAGTCTCCTTAAATGAAGACTTGTGTGGGATGTACGCATCGTTTTGTATGCGATAGTCATGGGATTGCTGCTTTTGATGATAATTAAACTAGAACGAAGTTATAGGACTCTTAATCACCTCTTTCTTTAAAAATTTTAGAGCACCAATGAAATAATAAGAAAGTCTCCCTAAATGAAGACTTGTGTGAGATGTACGCATGGTTTTGAACGCACTAGTCATGGGTTTATCCTTTTGACGCTAATCAAAGTAGAACGAAGTAATACAACTCTTAATCATCTCTTTCTTTGCAAATTTGAAACAACCAATGAAACAATAAGAAGCTCCCAAATGAAGACTTGTGTGAGATCTACGCATCGTTTTGGACGCGATATTGATGGAATTGCTTCTTTTGAATCTAATTTCAACTAGAACGAAGTAATATGACTTGTGTGAGATGTACGACTCATTTTGAAGGTACTAGTGATATGATTGTTCCTTTTGATGCAAATCAAACTAGAACGAAGTCATAGGACTCATAATCACCTCTTTATTTCACAATTTGAGAAAGCGAATGAAACAAGAAGAAGGTCTTCCTAAATCAACACTTGTGTGAGATGTACGCATCGTTTTTAACGCGATAGTCATGGGATTGCTCCTTTTGTTGCTAATCATATTAGAACGAAGTAATAGAACTCCTAATCACCTCTTTCTTTTACAATTTTAGATAACCAATGAAACAATAATAAGGTCTCCTTAAATGAAGACTTGTGTGAGATGTACGCATCGTTGTGAACGCGATAGTCATGGAATTGCTCCTTTTGATGCTAATCAAACTAGAAAGAAGTTATAGGACTCCTAATCACCTCTTTCTTTGATAATTTTAGAGCACCAACGAAATAATAAGGTCTCCATAAATGAAGACTTGTGTTAGATGTACACATGGTTTTGAACGCGATAGTCATGGGTTTCTTCATTTGACGCTAATCAAAGTAGACCGAAGTAATACAACTCTTAATCACCTCTTTCTTGATAAATTTGAAACAACCAATAAAATAATATGAAGGTCTCAATATAAATAAAGACTTGTGTGAGATCTACACATCGTTTTGGACGCGATAGTGATGGGATTGCTCCTTTTGATGGTAATTTCAACTAGAACGAAGTAATAGGACTTATAATCACCTATATTTTTACAATTTGAGAGAACTAATGAAACAATAAGAAGATCTTCCTAAATGAAGACTTGTGTGAGATGTACGGATCGTTTTGAAGGCATTAGTGATATGATTGCTCTTTTTGATGCAAATCAAACTAGAACACCAATGAAATAATAAGGTCTCCCTAAATGAAGACTTGTGTAGATGTACGCATGGTTTTTAACGTTGTAGTCATGGGTTTCTCCTTTTAACTCTAATCAAAGTAGAATGAAGTAATACAGCTCTTAATCACCTCTTTCTTTATAAATTTGAAACAACCAATGAAATAATATAAAGGTCTCCCTAAATGAAGACTTTTGTGAGATCTACGTATCGTCTTGGACGCGATAGTGATTGGATTGCTCATTTTAATGCAAATTTCAACTAGAACGAAGTAATAGGACTCATAATCACCTATATTTTGACAATTTGAGGGAACTAATGAAACAATAAGAAGCTCTCCCTCAATGAAGACTTATGTGAGTTGTACGGATTATTTTGAATACCTAGTGATAGGATTGCCCTTTTGATGCTAATTTAATAGAAAGAAGTCATAGGACTCATAATCATCTCTTTCTTTGATATTTTTGAGAGAACCAATAACAATAAGAAGGTCTTCCCTGAATCAAGACTTGTGTGAGATGTACGCATCGTTTTTAACGCGATAGTCATGGGATTGCTCATTTTGATGCTAATCAAATTAGAACGAAGTAATAGGACTCATAATAACCTCTTTCTTTAATAATTTTATAGAACCAATGAAACAATAAGAAAGTCTCCTTAAATGAAGACTTGTTTGAGATGTACGCATCGTTTTGAACGCGATAGTCATGGGATTACTCCTTTAGATGCTAATCAAACTAGAACGAAGTTATAGGACTCTTAATCACCTCTTTCTTAGAAAATTTTAGAGCACCAATGAAATAATAAGAAAGTCTTCCAAAATGAAGACTTCTCAATGTACGCATGGTTTTGAACGCAATAGTCATGGGTTTATACTTTTGACGCTAATAAAAGTAGAACGAAGTAATACAACTCTTAATCATCTCTTTCTTTGTAAATTTGAAACAACCAATGAAACAATAAGAAGGTCTCCCTAAATGAAGACTTGTGTGAGATCTACGCATCGTTTTGGACGTGATAGTGATGGGATTGCTCCTTTTGATTCTATCTTAAACTAGAATGATGTAATAGGACTCATTATTACCTATATTTTTACAATTTGAGAGAACTAATGAAACAATAAGAAGGTCTTCCTAAATAAAGACTTGTGTGAGATGTACGGATCGTTTTGAAGGCACAAATGATAGGACTGCTCCTTTTGATGCAAATCAAACTAGAACAAAGTCATAGGACTCATAAAAACCTCTTTCATTGATAATTTGGAAAAACCAATGAAATAATAAGAAGGTCTTCCAAAATCAAGACTTGTGTGAGATGTACTACGCATCGTTTTTAACGCGATAGTCATGAGATTGCTCCTTTTGATGCTAATCATATTATAACAAAGTAATAGAACTCCTAATCACCACTTTCTTTTACAATTTTGGAGAACCAATGAAACAATAAGAAGGTCTCTTTAAATGAAGACTTGTGTGAGATGTATCCATGGTTTTGAACGCGATAGTTATGGAATTGCTCCTTTTGATGCTAATCGAACAAGAACGAAGTTATAGGACTCCTAATCACCTCTTTCTTTGACAATTTTAGAACACCAATGAAACAATAAGGTCTCCCTAAATGAAGACTTGTATGAAATGTACGCATGGTTTTGAACGCCACAGTCATGGGTTTCTTCTTTTAACGCTAATCAAAGTAGAACGAAGTAATACAACTCTTAATCACCTCTTTCTTTGTAAATTTGATACAACCAATGAAACAATATGAAGGTCTCCCTAAATGAAGACTTGTGTGAGATCTAGGCATCGTTTTGGACGCGATAGTGATGGGATTGCTCCTTTTGATGCTAATTTCCACTAGAATGAATTAATAGGACTCACAATCAGATATTTTTACAATTTGAGAAAACTAATGAAACAATAAGAAGGTCTTCCTAAATGAAGACTTGTGTGAGATGTACGGATCGTTTTTAAGGAACTTGTTAAGATTTCTCCTTTCGATGCAAATCAAACTAGAACGAAGTCATAGGACTCATAAAAACCTCTTTCATTGACAATTTGAGAAAACCAATGAAATAATAAGAAGGTCTTCCTAAATCAAGACATGTGTGAGATATACTACGCATCGTTTTTAGCGCGATAGTCATGAGATTGCTCCTTTTGATGCTAATCAGCTCTTTCTTTGATAATTTTAGAGAACCAATGAAACAATAAGGTCTCGTTAAATGAAGACTTGTGTGTGATGTACACATTGTTTTGAACGCGATAGTCATGGAATTGCTCGTTTTATGCTTCAAACTTGAACGAAGTTATAGGACTCCTAATCACCTCTTTCTTTGACAATTTTAGAACACCAATGAAACAAAAATGTCTCCCTAAATGAAGACTTGTGTGAGATGTACGCATGGTTTTGAACGCCACAATCATGGGTTTCTCCTTTTAACGCTAATCAACGTAGAACGAAGTAATACAACTCTTAATCACCTATTTCTTTGTAAATTTGATACAACCAATGAAACAATATGAAGGTCTCCCTAAATGAAGACTTGTGTGAGATCTATGCATCGTCTTGGACGCGATAGTGATTGGATAGCTCATTTTAATGCTAATTTCAACTAGAACGAAGTAATAGGACTCATAATCACCTATATTTTGACAATTTGAGAAAACTAATGAAACAATAAGAAGGTCTCCCTAAATGAATATTTGTGTGAAATGTACGGATTGTTTTGAAGACACTAGTGATAAGATTGCTTCTTTTAAAGATAATCTAAATAGAAAGAACTCATAGGACTCATAATCACCTTTTCTTTTATAATTTGAGAGAACCAATGAAACAATAAGAAGGTCTTCCTAAATCAAGACTTGTGTGAGATGTACACATCGTTTTTAACGCGATAGTCAAGGGATTGCTCCTTTTGATGCTAATCAAATTAGAACGAAGTAATAGCACTCATAATCACGTCTTTTTTTGATAGTTTTAGAGAACTTATAAAACAATAAGAAAGTCTCCCTAAATGAAGACTTGTGTGAGATGTACTCATTGTTTTGAACGCGATAGTCATGGGATTGCTCTTTTGATGCTAATCAAACTAGAACGAAGTTATAGTACTCTTAATCACCTCTTTCTTTGAAAATTTTAGAGCACCAATGAAATAATAAGAAAGTCTTCCTAAATTAAGACTTGTACGAGATGTACACATGGTTTTGAACGTAATAGTCATGGGTTTATCCTTTTGACGCTAATCAAAGTAGAACGAAGTAATACAACTCTTAATCATCTCTTTCTTTGTAAATTTGAAACAACCAATGAAACAATAAGAAGGTCTCCCTAAATAAAGACTTGTGTGAGATCTACGCATCGTTTTGGACGCGATAGTGATGAGATTGCTCTATTTGATTCTAATTTCAACTCGAACGAAGTAATATGACTCATAATGACCTATATTTTTATAATTTGAGAGAACTAATGAAAAAATAAAAAGGTAAAACAATGGTAAAACAACTACTTATAAGGCTTTGAGTCCAAGAGGTCTTGGGATCCATTCCTGCCCAAGACAAAAATGTTAAGATTTCAGCTTAAAATAGCAAAAAAAAAAAAAGGTCTTCCTAAATGAAGTCTTGTGTGAGATGTACGGATCGTTT